>JBAMIG010000005.1:2035885-2046471 GCA_037177335.1 Kiunga ballochi
AGGTACAAGAAGTTACACGTATAATCCATCACTAAGCTGCTGTCCAAGTGGATGAATTGTAGTGTTCCTGCATGGCTTTCCTCATTACCGCTGTACACAGAGAGGAGATAAATTAACTTTTCAGGAGGGAAGGGGCCTGCGACCCTGTTAGGGACGAAGCGGTAGATGATGGATGGATGGATGGAGGGAAGGGGAAACAGCATTTAGGATAAAGCGGTGAAAACTCTGGTTGTTTTTTTGGTCTATAGATCTTTTAATCATTTCCTTCTTTTATACAACATGGGAGGGTTTTTATTAATCCAGTGTTGAATTTGGTATATGGTAATATCTCTTAAATGCATAGTGATTTTTTTATAGAACCTGACATTAACAGTTTGATTGTTTGGCATCCTCTGATAATCTTAGCACAATCTCAGCACTCTACCCACAAAATGACTCTGTCCCACGATCCTTCCCACTAAGCCAGAAATGTCCAGTGAAATTACAAAGCTTGTTGGTTACTTTCTGTTCTACGTCACATAAAGTCGGACTCTGTATTTGCCGGCTTTCCCTGCACACATAAAGAGCGTTGGTAATAAAGTTTTTTATGCCATGGTCCGGGTGAATACTTGATTCTGATTGGCTGCTAGGTGTACGTTATTTTTGGATAATTGACACCTGTAAAAGAATTTCCTGTCAAATAGCCTCTTTGTTATAAATTACTGCGCCGGCGGCTCAGAAACTCAGAACATATGACCACCGCTGGTATTTTTACTTACGAATCTTATTGTGGAGTTACAGTGCTGTTTATTTATTTATTTATTTTTGCATCACCCTTTGGACACACACAAGCGGTAAGAGGTGCCCTTCCAATTTCTGTTTATCATGACATTAAGCAATCATCTCACTTCTTTCCGCTGCTGTTGACTGAGCTACATGTCTTGTGGGTGGACCCAGTTACCATGGCAACGCTTCGCAGCTACAACAACAACATAATTGTATTGATTGATTTATATTCATTTCTTTTGTAAGTGACCGTGCCACAAGCGAAGCGTCCATCTTGTCGGACGGTTTCCTCCGCATCGTCCATTATTCTTGGATAATAGACACCTTGTCGTGAATTTTCCCTTACTCGTTTGCTCTGACACAAATTCACTCCAGCAGCGCAGAACACAGGAAGATTTTAAAGACAACTCTTATTAGACTTGAGAAAATTGGGACAAAGACAAATAATTAAATTATTCCTTAACGTACAGCTGTAGCGCATCACTCAATGGCTCGACTGATTTCAAGTGCCGCTTCATTTTCACGTCTAATCGGGACAAAAACAGCCCAATAATCCTTCTGTGTATATCCAGTTTTTTATTTAGAGTAAAATGTAGTTTGGAGTCTTCAGTGTTCCTTTGTCAGAGATAACTGCACACTACAATGATTTCCTGTTTAGGTGTATTGATCACGTTACCTTTTTTTGTCTTTAGTTGTGAGTAAACAAAAGATGGAGCTTGTTGAACCCAAGACGAAGCGATCTCGCTCTCCTTCTGTTGCTGATGACTCCAGACTGCTTTCCTTCAACCCTGACAGCTCCTTTGGTGAGAAACAATCATTTAAAGATAAATTAGTCAAGTTTAGAATTTATAAACTTACTTTTTTATATTTGTGTTTTTGCTTCCCTTAAGGTCAGGAGTTCACAGTCCGTACGCTGGGGTATTACTGCAATCTGTGCTCTGTTTTCTACCTGATTGAGAACACAGGGAAGGATCTGCACTGCTGCAGCAAGATGCACTATGACAACCTGCAGGTACACACAAACACACACCAGATTCAACACAGTAACAGATGCTTGGGCTCACCATCCTTCTGTTTTCAGAAACATTACCAGAAGATGGCAAGGCAACAGAAACGTTCAAGAACATCAACATAGAAATAACACTATATCAAATGAAGCCACAAAGTTATCTGCACCTTCATGTCCTGTCCTCACTGATTGGTCAGCTCAATTGATCAGTTTAACCATCATCACTGTCCACTTCTTTGTGTCAGATGCTCTGAGACTTAATTATAATTTTAACTGGTTTTCTGTGATTATACCTGTTTTTATGTTTGTTTTTAAGCTGGATGCCTAAATACATGAAATGTGAATGAGTAACTTTATTTATAATTGGATTTTTGCACAATTATCAATGTCAAGTGTTAGGTTTTAAATAAACTGTGTGGAAATTCTGCAAAGCTTAAAACAACCCCTCAAAAAAATAACATAATAAAAAAAATACTCCATTCACCTTTTACTTTGTACTACAATCACATTGTGTCCACTCTTTTTGGGGGTGTAGATTGTGGACAATTACTTTGAAAGTGCTGATATTTACTGTATTCTCAAGCATGTGTTTACATTTTTAAGCTGTCAAGAAAAAAGTGATTCTTATGTGCTGCTATGTTTGCAAAAAAAATAAATGTTATGCTTTGCTATATTTTCAAAATGAAATGGGGTGATTTTATTTTTTTTGTTTTGGGACCAATATTTATAAAACTCCCAATTTAATATTTTTCAATTCAACTGGCTTTTTCTGGGAAAGACTTCCCAAACAAGTCATGTTTGTTAATACTTATTCATTATACTAACACTAAATCACTTTAATTTGGAAAGTTTAGACTCTATAGTCTAAATCAGCTTGGATAGGCCTTTCCCTGCTGCAACACACTTAACTCAAATTAATAAGTAATAGGCAGACTTGTGTAGTTAAATGTTAGGCTCTGTATAAAATTACAAAATAGGTCTGATGTGTTTCAGGTATTCACTTATTGATTTGTGATAACGTTAATGTGACACAAACTGATCTTTTTCATGAAATTTAGGTAATAGAACTTCACTATTATGGCATGTGTTGGAAAATAAAGTTACATTTTGTTTAAGTTCCGTTTTGGTTAGATATAAATAAGCTCAGATACATGAAGTTTTCCTTTTCCAAGTTCATTTGGAGTTCAGACAGTTTATGGTATTAGTTGATAAAACAGTTTTATTGTGACATTTCGTAATTAGAAACGTCGGGATGTGCTGTGCATTACGCATGGTGGACTTTTGCGAACATGGCGTACGCATTTTTTTAAGCGTACGTACTAATACGTGGCAGTAACGCGTCCTATTTGTACCTTTTTAGTTGATAATTGCTGACACAGATAGAAAAAAAGATCAATATGAGGCATTTAAGTGAACACCGACTGTAATAAAAAAAAACAGAGAAAAATTACACTCCTTACCAGATGGTGGCGGAAAAGCACCGAAACGTCGCTTGACAACCAACGACAACCCGAATAAAACGTAGAAGAAGAAGTATGCCATAAACAGACATCTAATAGTCGGTGCGTTTTAAACCCTTTATTATATTTATTTAAATCGGTGGCTACGACACTTCCACATTCATATATATTTTTCACCGTGTTTTCCGTTGGTTAACATATGCTATTCGTTATAAATGTCATAATGTTTTCCCAAGCTGCGAAGCTAACAGCTATTCTTAACAAAACAATCCGCTGTTTTCCTATACTGTATAGAGATATTACTCTTTGCTAGCTGTAGTTTTTAAAAGAAAAAAGCTCAAACTTGCTATAGTCTTAACGATCAATCGTAGGAGCATGGAAAGCATTTAAATAAACTCAGACATGTTAGCTAGGCTATGTATTTATATACTCAACAACAGGTATACCCAACACCGTTCAAGATGGCTACTTAAATAGCTTGTTAAGTTTTCTCGAGCCTGCTAAATAACCATTAATGTGAGGCAGGTGTGTTGCAGCTGGAGACAGGACGTCTTAACAACTGTCCTGCAGGGTTTAGACGTTTCCCTGTTGTAACACACATGATTAAATTAATGCTGAAGATGTTGCAGCCACTTTAAGTATGATGCTGTCATTTTAAACATCCTGCAGGACTGTGACCCTCAAGGACAGGAGTGTTTTGCTATGTTGTTTTGTCTGCTGATGTTGGAGTAGTCCTACATTTTTACATGTTACATGTTTTCTCTTATTGTCACATTTCTTATGCTTTACCTCCTCTTTTTTCTATAGCTAGCAAAGACCTGGATGTGAGATTGGTGGAAATATTGTCAGTAATCTGCCCAATGGAGGATTTTTCTGGAACTGGAAAGGCCAAAGCTCTTTCTCATTGAATAAGCCCACTCCCCTCTTTATTCAGTTATGATTGCCATCTAGCCACATTATCCCTTTCCTGCTGAAGGTGTGATACATGTGTAAGCAATGTCCAAATATAAACCTTGAGAGCAGACTCTGACACAGCAACTCCAAACTTACTAAACGTCATCTACACCTGCTTTCTGAGCCTTTTAAATATAGTAAAATATGTCCCATCGTCTTTATAATCCCTATGTTTCTGGGAATGGGAGTTCCACTCAGGGCCAGTATGGGCTCACGAGTAACCAGTCAGAGAGAGACTACTGGAAGTCACCACATTATCCTCCTTCTGAATCCAGCTTCAGTTCTTTGGGGGTTTCTCCTGCAGCTTCCTCTTACTTTGGAGGAACAATCCCACCACTGTCGCATCACCCAGAAAAGAACAAGCCTGCACATGGTGGAGTTGTATCTGATAAAGACATGAGATCAGAAGACTATCGGACGGACAAAGCCAGAGAAAGATCAAGCCAGGATGTTAACCGGTATATGAGCAGTCATCAAGGAGAAAGGTTTCCATCTTCCAGGAAGGAAGTGACTTCATATCCAGCACATTCAACATTTAAAAGGCATGAAAACTTTAATAGTGAAAGTAGCTCCTTTAAAACCCCCATCAGGGAGGATTCCTCCAAATCATCATCATCTAGCCATCTAAGCAGCAATACCCTCAGTAAAGCACGTGACATGCAAATCAATCCACGGTTAAGTAAAGATAATGATCCTGTGCTGGAGAAAACCATGCCCCCAAAGGAGTCTCAGTCTCCCAAATACACCCCTGAAGTAGCTGTTAACATCCTTCAGAAGTTTGGACTTGAAAAAGATGATTTGGAGTATCTTATCTCTTACCCTGAAGATCAGATCACCTCTGATAATCTACCTCTAATCTTGAGACAGATTCGCATTCAGAAGGAGAGACGGGTTTCTACCACAGCTCCGTCAAAATCATTCTCTCAACTCCAGGGCTCCCCATCAAGAGCAGATGAACCCAGTAAAGCAGCTGCTTATAGACATAGTGACAAGAATCGAGTGTATAGTAGTAACAGTGGAAGTCAGTCGGAGTTTGGTGGCCACCGTGCCAAAACTTCCCATAAAGAATCAAAGCATAAAAGTTCAAGAGATGCTAAAAGCCGTTCCACGGTTTCATCACGCCATCAGATGGGATCTGTCTCCAGTCTCAGATCAGCGAGGAGCTTTGTGGCTCCATCCAGCAGGGACCTGACCAAGCAACAGCGGGTCCAGTCAAACCACTCGCACACAAAACTCTTCACCCCTTTTTCTTTACCTAATAAAGATGCAAAAACAAAGCTTATCAGGACAGAAGCTGCTGCGTTCTTTGCTCCAAACGAGCCAGAACCATCTGATGATGAAGACCAGGAAGAGAATCTGAGCAGCAATGTGAGTAAAAGTAAACGATACGATCCAGAGGTGGCTGAGCGGATGACAGATGAGCGACGGCAACATTCGCTGCAGGAGAAGGAAAAATCAAAGGAACTGGAGCCTCAGCAGAAAGCAGAACCGACGCCGCCAGCGTTTCAGATGGGCCAAACCTTCGCGCCTAATTTTTATCCTGCTTCAAATCCTGTTCCTCCACCTTATTTCTTCCCCAGATATATTCCTCCTCCGCCTTCACCTTACACTCAGTTTATGCCAGGCTGGATGAACTACCCCACGCCTCCTCAGAGTGGGCAGTTTCCAGCAAATAGACCGGTTCCCAGTGGCCCAACTCAGGCCATGATAAATGACTATGCTGCCACCCCGCCAGCCATGTTCCCGCACATCTGCTCCCTGTGTAACACAGTCTGTCCTACCAAGATGGTGAGTAAACCATCACAAAGTTTCCCTTTAATTTCTGATCATTTTAATTTAGATTATTTAACACAAAATAAGTTCAGGAACCAGAATTATTGTGGTAAAACAGCTAAACTTTCAATCATTTTGTATCTGAACGAATTTGCTGATTTTATGTGACCATAAAAAGTTTTTATTTATTTATTTATTTTAATTTTCACACAGCTAAAATGTGCACAATAAGTTTTTTACTGTTAATTTTTTTTCTAGTTTTTTTTTGTAGCACTTGTTTGGATTTCTCAGTATTACTGATTGGTGTTTATGAAGCTCACATGACCCTGCCGTGAAGTAGCCTGTGCTATGAGGTATCTCCATTTAGACATTTCTTTCACCCAGCGGTGGTGACTCAAACAAAGAGCCTTAAAGGGGACATATGATGCAAAATCCACTTTTTTAGCCTTTATGTTTTTTGCACTTTTAAGTGTTTAGGAATGCAGTAAAATAGTTCCCTCCTGATTCCGAACATATATCTTTATAATCTCTGTGGTCATATTTTTCAGGCTGTTAAGTTATTTTATCTATTACATCACAGTATTTGCTGCCAAATAAGGTCGTGGACTTCCAGGTAATCAATGTGGTGAATCTGATACGATGACATTTATAGTAAACTTACCAATAAAATGTTTCTCCGTGGGGAGATTAGCGTATTGCTGCTATTAAGCTACAAACATGGCGGAACAGGGTAGAATTGAACTTTCTGTGACCCAGAGGGGGCGGGGCTTAACTTGCATCATTAACATTTAAAGAGACGGCACCAAAACGAGTCGCTCTGAAGACGCACCTCAGAACAGGGTTATGAGGTGTGTGTGGAGCGAGTCAGTATGAGCAGTAATACATAGAGTTTAAAAACTATCAAAACATGAAATTAATATATAGATCATATGAATAAAATATAAGTAAGACATAACATGAAATGTTCATGACACATTGAAATATGGCAGGGTGATGTGAACGTCCCAAACACCAGCTAATCAGGATTGCATAATAAGATAAGTGTTTTTGGGGAATACATAGTGAGACACTACTGCTGCTCTGAGAACCAGCGTTACATATTTAACATTGATTACATGTAGGCGCCGCCCTTACAGCGGGATAAACCCACTAGCGATAGCTTTAAAGAGCAAAACCTGTACACAAAAGAACCTGAAGTTTTTATATTTTCCTCATTACCATCAATGGATCCTCTTTATTTACCTTTCATTGTAAAGATGTGTCCACCTTAAATCCAGTCAGATGTAACTAATGCAGTCCCTTTTGGGAAATAAAGCATCCTGTAAACTGAACTGTGGGTGATGTCGCTTCTCGTGTGTAATGAAGGGCAGCGTTGGATTATACTTGCTGTAAAGTTTGGTTAGAGGATATATTTTGTTAAATAATCTGGTCACTGTTTTTTTTGGTTTTATGGCCACCAGGAATGGGTCTCTCACCAAAACACCAGCTGCCACCTTGAAAACTGCAAACTGCTCCGGAAACGGTATTTTTCACAAATAACTAATGTGTTGTTTACTGTTTGGTTTTTATATCATTTTAAATAAATAAATAGAGCCAAAATCTTTGATCTAAACGTGTGAACTGTTCTGTCTTTGAATAATTGTTGGTTTTGCTTACAGATTTCCAGAGTGGGACGGCAGGACAGACCTTTTTCCGAGGTAAACGTCTCCACCAGAACCGCTGTAAACCTTTGCACATTTTCCCCTTTTTTTTCAGCTCAATTCACCGATATGTTCTTGTTTTTAGTGGTCCCCGTGAAAATGTGCAGCCTTTTCCTTCAACTTCAGCCCAGTCATGGTCGTACGATAAGGGTCACGTCCAGTATGAGGGGTATTCCTGCTCACAGCGCTACAGCGGATCAACGTGGAGCCGGGAAACCTCCAGGAGGAGTTCCCGTTCCCGTTCCCCCTTACTCAACGAATGGGGTCATCCAACAGGGAGCAAATCCAGATCCAGGAGCAGTTCCCGCTCCAGCAGCCCCCGTCGCCACCACGACTACACGAGTAGAAGGACAAACCGTAAGTCGAGCTCAAAATGCAGGTCAGTGGAGACGACAAACCACCAAATGATGCTAAAATAGTTAAGTCGCTATTTGATTGATCCACACTCTTTGTTTGCATTGTGATAGTCCTTCATCATCCCATCACTCGCGTTCAAGAAGTCATGACAGACAGTCCTCATCCCGCAAGAGAAGGAGAAGCAGGGAGGAACAATCATCCTTGGGGAGATCATCATCTAACCGGAGGGGATCAAGCAATGCAGGGAGACTGCTGGAAACATCAGGTTTGAAACACTTTCAGGATGTTAAAACAGCTAAAGGGCGAGCCGGAGAACAAAATAACCCAAACATACGTTGCCTTAAAGATGTATTTCATTCATTGGATCAACATGCCTCCCATAGGAAAAGTGTTAGCGGCCTAAAGGTAGACCTAGCTTCTGCAAATAGGACAAGTTGTGCTGGTGCACATCGATTTCTGATCAATACCACAAACTGTAAATCAGATTGAGGTGTAGGCTGTCACAGTCCCCGGCTTTCTGTTAATCTCCCAGTTCTCATTTATCTGGAAGCCTGGAGCCGGTTTTGCTCAAGCAGTTGCCTGCATCTCCTCATCATGATGCAGCCACCACCGTGCTTCAGAGGAGTAGACTGTGCTTGGTGCTGTGTTATTCTATCTGTCCTAAAAGGTTGTGTATATTTTTCACATCTGGTTAAAAGTTTGTCTTTTTCTGAGTCGGTTAAAGGAAGCAGTCACAAATGAAAATCGGTAGATCTCACCACGATAACATGGCGGACATTGCTGCCAACTTTCATGTGACACAAAATACATTGTATTAGTTTTGTCATTTCTGTAGGCAATTAGCAATTCATATGTAGTAAAATAAGACAAAATGGTGGTAAATACTTTTACAGGGTAATTTATGCTTCCTTACATACATAAATTGGTACATTTCAAACATTGTCTTACCTCGTAAGACAACTCCTTGCATCCGTCACGATGCTATTGTGTTCGTCCGCTAGAGGGCAGTGCTGAGTTTAGAGTTCACTTTGTCGTTTTGACACCGTTTGGTTACGGTAATTTAGATTTAAGCTATTTACAACCCTCCACAAACGCCAGAAGAAAAACACCCTTTTTGTTAGTCTAATCTTCTTCTGTGTGTTTTTCTGGTACCTTTATGCGGCTATTTTTGTATGGTCTAATTCACGTTACTCTTCTTCTATGGTTTGCTCCTTTCGCCGGTGAAATGTGAGGGAAACAACGCGATACCGCCCCCTATGTTTCAGATGGTATTACTCAGTTGTCTGCATCGAGTGACGGATCCACAAGGACCCTGAAAGGAAAATTATATGGCTAAATCGTCTCAGATGATAAAACTAAGTTTGTATCTACATATCCGCCTTTTGCATTAAGCTAAATAGGTTTCAGGAAAGCACCATGTTTAATTTTCTTATGCAAAAGATTTTAAAACGCATTAAAACCAGATAATTTTGGTAACTTATATTAATATATTCATAATAATTCCATTATATAGTATGTTTTATTATTATCGTATCCCATTCCAGGATCAATAATGTTAAGCCCAAGTCTAAAAATGTGTTTTTCCATGACAGCGTAGTTGCTACCAGTAGTCTGACTGGTTTTTTTTTGTGTGTTTTTTTTTTCCTTTTTCATAAATAAATTCTTCATATAAAGGATCTGACTTGGACAACGTGGTTCAAACTGTGGCTCCTAAAGTGGCCAAGAAGTTATCACAATCCTGCTCGACATCGTCTAATAGGTTATCTGAAGTGAATACTCAGGTGAGTCTTTTAACAAACGGAGAATAAAAACTGGTCCCACTCATTCAGGGATTTTTCTGCATCAGGTTTATGTTGTTTCTGTGGTTCCAACTAGAAAATAAAACTTAAACAGCATCAATGAGCCAGTAAATTACTGTTTACAATAGTGATTACATTGGATTTTTTTAATAAGCATTTACTTTTATAAACCCCTCATGGTGCCTTCACTACATCTGATGCGTTTCCTTCTCTGTAAAAACGTAAAAAATAAAAACTTCTCTGTTTGTGTTTTTCAGGAGGACAAATCGCCCGACAACCTGGTGAAGCTCACCGGCGTCGGCCGCATTTTCAGTCACAGTGAAGTTCTCGCTGCTGTGAAGAGCTTTGGAAATGTAACATCAGTCATGTTGTACAGATCCAAGAACGAGGTGTGTAGGAAGTTCTGCCTAGTTATATGATTACCAAGTTAAATGAATGATTAGTTATCATCACCTCCTCGGCTCTGTGTGTTTGTGCACGTGTAGGCAAACTTGCATTTTGAGAAACAGGAGGATGCACAGAAACTTAGGAGCTTCAGGAGCATCTGCATAAACGGAATCTCGGTTACTGTTGTTGCAGCAAAGGTATCACAGCTTTGCTCTCTTTACGAGGACAAATCCACACATTTATGGATGTTTGTGTCTTTATTTTTATGTTTTTAATAAATCACAGTTTGCTGCATGAGAGAAAAATGTTTTCTATCAGTGTATAAATAAGACAGAGTACAACCTCAGGCCCATTTATTATCACTTTGCTTCCAGTTAGAGGC
>JBAMIG010000005.1:2068123-2081281 GCA_037177335.1 Kiunga ballochi
CTGAGCAGGTTTCTGGGAGAATGTCGGCTGTCTCTCAGAGACGTCCTCAACTCACCCAACTTAGCCGCCTCCTTTACGGTTTCCCTGCTGGACACGAAGAGAAACAACACTGGGGTGAGGATAAAGAAATGCACAACACTGCAATGTAGCCTACATGCAGCATCACACCAAAATGAATTAAGAATAATTCATAAGTCACTTAAGGTTTCCTGTATTAAAATACAGAATCCAGAAAAGCATAGATTTTTTCCATATGATTATCTGTTTTAATGATAAAAAAAAAAACATCTTTACATTTTATTTTATAAACTTGAGCAACATAACATTTATTAGAATCTAATTTCAGTCTACAAAAGCAAACAGCGGTCATACTGAACACTTTTTGAATCAAAAAGAGAATTTTGTAATTAGCTATATCTTGAGATAATGTTTCACATTAAAACTATGATACAAATGTTTTTCTCTGGTTGCAACTCAGGAAATAAGAACAAAATACTTTCTGTAATAATTTGTGACTGTTAAAATAAGATGCTAATACTTTATCATCAGCTTACATTTAACATCTTGTGATCTAGAAAATCTAATTTAATTTCTAAAGACCAATTATAAAAAATAACTTATAATGTGATTATGTTCTTATCTTGAGTATCTGACATAATAAACGTATGATAGGGAGATAAAATTAAAAAAAAAAGCAACTGACTTTGAATCTCCAACATGAAATGTAGGCTTTTGTTTATTGCTGTTCGAAATACATAGTTTTATTTGAACAGGACATGTAAATTAAACTCACAATTTAGCTTTATTAACTTAATTAGGATGGAAATTTCCCTTTCAAATCAGCAATAGAAGAGATTTAATCTGCAAACCAGTGCAGTAGTCTTTCTTTCAAGATGATGCTAAACCAAGCTAAGCTATGCTAAGCTAGGCTTTTGCTAGGCTAGCAGACAACATGCAAAACTTTTCAGTTCAATTACCAAATTATGTGATTTAACAGTATCAGACGGTATTCACACTAATGTTATGTAATGTTTACTCTGAGTGTGAGTTGTTCTACAGTGTCGTCCATGTGGTTAGCTAGGAGGCTATGGAGCGGGTGAGAAAACGCCCACTCATTTTGGGTAATCGTTCAAATAACACATTAAGATGTCATTCAATGGTTTCTCTTTTTAAAAGCAGTTCTCTTTTCCTAGTGGTTCTCAAACCTGACCCAATTTTATCAAGGAGCTACAAGGAGCGGTTGTATCAATTTGTACCAAACACGCTTTGCAGCTATGGCGCGGAAACGGGGCCAAAAATAAGACTACTGCGCACCCGGCGGCGGCTACATCTTTGCCTCAGGAGGCTACATGTATTCCGAAGCTGGCTACTGATCTGTAGCTAGTCTTTGCTTTTTGTAGGTCAGCCATTTCTTTTATCATCTATTTATATAGTTTTTAAATAGATTTTTAAAGGGCAAACATCTTTTCAGTTAATGAGTCTTTGAGTCACTTTGTTTTATTCCTTTAATTAAGATCAGTTTTTTTCATTTGTTTAGTTGTAGATTAACAAACAAAACACAGGCATTCTTCTGAATGAGTTCCACCACAAAGACTAGGTGCAGAATGAGACACTAGTGTCTTAAAAGAGGGTTTAGACAGCTATTACTTGAGACCACTTTTAAGCAAAAGCCAGACTCAAAACAGAATATAAAGAATGAGCGGTCGCTCAAAACAGGTAATTACTTATTTTTTTCTTGAACCATTTCTGCCATATTGAAGCTGGAGCTCATAGCTTAAACTTCCAGAGATGTGTCTAGTCCCAATCGTTCAGCAAAATTCAAATTTACCATTTGTTTCAATTTCCAAAAGAGCAAAACCTCAAACACGTCCTACCTCAGTGAGCCACCCCTGTGATCCCAGTAGCAGCATACTTTTCCATCCTTGTTTCCTGAACGCAAAACAAAGTCTTCCTGTCGGTGTCAGGGTGGACTTGATTGATGCTTCACACACAGACCTAAGGGTTGGAAAAGGATGCAGAGGACATGACGCCCACTGTCTAGGATGCATGTACGGACACACCTGACCATTTATTAAAATACTGTCTGAGCAGCACAAAGCAATTTAAAGAATAACAGACTATTTAGAAATCTTGTTTGTCATGTGTTTAGTATGTCTCATCTTTAAATATACAAAAAATACAGACTAAACATGTTAATAATATAGAAAAAACATATAAATATGACTACTCTGCACACAGATCACGCTGTCTTCTTGTTTATAAAAGCAAAAAAAACCTACTCTATACCTCCTCTTAAAACACTCTCCAGCAGAAATACTCAATTGTTCCTTCTTTAGGACATATATTCAAAATAAGTGTGTGTTCTTTCTCCACTAGGCCACGTTGACCCTACAGGTTTCCTACATCCCTCCTCCAGGATCAGCCCCTATCTTCCACCCACCTCCTCAACCAGAGCCAATGTCCCATAACAACCCCAACGTGGAGCTAGACACTGTCACAAGTAACATGCTTTGTCAATGAGTCATTAAAATGCTTATTTAAGACTAAATGCACATCTAACGTGTTCCACATTGTCCTTCCTGGGTCTTTCTGTCCATCTGAGCAGTGATTTCTCTGGATACTTTGGGTGAAGAAGACACAGAGAGCATGATTATGGTGGAGGCTCCAGAGGACCAGGGAGCAGACGATGGACGCTCCATGGTGATTGTTGGCCCTCAGGGTCCTCCAGGACAGGAGTCTCCAACCACTCAGACCCCTAAGCGCTCACCTCCATCCTACAATACCCACGGAGGGCTGAGGAAGAGGAGGAGAGGAGCCAGTGGTCAGCCCAAACAGCTGCCTAACAAACCCCAGGACATACAGGTTGGTAACAGAACAACAAAAAAGGGCTTAAATTCATGCTCATTATCATTTCTTCTCATTATTCCTGAGTGACATAGCAAAGATTTGAGCTCCTGGAACATGATTCATTCTACAAATAAATAAATATCCAGCTTAAAGTCACATTAAATCCAATAAATTTCACATGACAGTGATGAGGTGATTATCTGTGATTAAAATAAGATAGTCAGTAATTTAAAGACCATCTGGAAAAGGTTAGTAAATAAAACATATTGATTATTTAATAGATAAGGGATAATGGATTGTCCTTGTAGAAGGTTGATTATTGTATTAAATAAGTTATGACATAGAAATTGTACAGTGGTGACAACAGACTTAAACGTATATTTTAAAAGATAGGACCGTAAAATAGTAAAAAATTAAAAAACCAATTCAACCTGCACAAACATCCAGAAACCCGCAAAGTCCAAATATCCAGGGTCTCATTGCTCTTTAATTATGGAATTATGAAATAAGGAAATTTTGCAAAATTGCAAATAAATTATGAAGATTGTAAAAATGAAAAAAAAAAGATTAGCAAAAACAAACAGATTCCACAATGAAGTGATGATGTTGTGCAGATGCTGGCAAAAGAGAAGAACAAAACAAACTGGGGAGCGTCCGTCCTGTAACGGGGTAGAAACAATAAAACCTTAGTTCTGAGTTCTTGCAGCTGGAAAGCAGACTAAATCCAAGTGGGATAAAATTAGTACAGTTTATTAAGAAGATTTTAAAAGGAGTCCAAGCAGAAAAAAAAGCATTTAATCCATCTACAGTAGATTCACGCACAACTACTGCTCCTGATGCCCCAGTTTAGCACCACTCAACAAACCCATCCATCCATTTTCCACCGCTTATCAGAGGTCGGGTCGCGGGGGCAGCAGCCTAAGGAGGAAGGCCAGACTTAGGCTCCTTTAACAAACCCACAGAAAAACAAAGAAGCACAAGACTGTTAAAACAAGTCTTAACTCCAGACGCTGATCACAGCAGGGAGAGAAGGTACTTAGCTGAATGGAGAGGTCCCGGTGTTACATCAGAATCTGTGACCACAGGGGGCACTACTCTACATGTCTGCATAATAGCCTATATGTTATTCAGAAAGAATGATGCTTGTAGACACATGAGATGGAGGAGAAAATCTTTATTAGTCCCTCTGAGAGGAAATCGTAATCTGAGTTCTGTATAATGAGGAAACAGTATAGTGACACATTCTGGTGGTGATCAGGAATGGGACTTTTTGTCCTCCTGGCTGAGGCTCACATGTATCAGAGGACTGACATAAATGATGACTCAGATTTCACATTTATATTTTTCATTTTGCTTATTCGTTTTATTCAAGTGTTTTCAAGACAGTGCTCGTCTTTTAAGACTTTTATGTAGAGAAATAAATGCAAGTGCCCTCGTGGCCACATAATCCTGGTCACATATTCGTATGGGTCACAGATTTTGTTGTAATACCTACTCTGGTCTCAACAAGCCTTCTCTGATTGGTTAAAACATGCATCTGTCTGAGGCAAAGGAAAAAAGCACTAGTGAAATCACCGGAAGGCGTTTGCACTGATCCAAATGTTATGATTGACTTGGTATTGATTTGAAATAATTTAGTTTCATGCTTCACCTGTTGAGTTTTGTTTGTCTCTGTTTAGATTCGTGTGCGGGTCATCGAGGCACGGCAGTTACCAGGTATCAACCTAAAACCAGTCGTAAAGATAGCAATTGCTGGACAAACCAAGAGAACTCGCATCAGAAAGGGCAACAACCCCATCTTTGATGAGGTAAATATTTGTCAGTATTAATACTATCTAAATGCCACTTTAATGGAAACTATACAAGTAAACAAAGAAACTTCTGTTTGTTTTTTGTTTTGTCTCCAGACGTTCTTCCTGAACTTCTTTGAGAAACCTTTAGACCTGTTTGATGAACCCATTTTCATTACTGTGAGTTTTAATCTTCACGTACACATTAATGCTACGAAATAAGAACACGGCAAAGACAAATTAAGGAAACTTTTATGTTTAGCATGCCGTGGTTCTGACGGTGAGCAGTCGAGATACTGATCATCGTAATGAAAATATTTAGCTCTCCTTTACTTACAGGTGTGCGACTCTCGCTCACTTAGAACTGATGCAGGGATTGGTGAATTCAAGGTAAAGTGTTGCTCTGAGGTCTATTTTTTCAGTATTTAGTGTTGACTTCTGAGATATTCTTACCCAAAAAGCATGTGTATCTGAAAATAAACGGCCCCCTTTACCATTTTCCACAGTTGGATGTTGGCACTGTGTACAATGAGCACAGTGAGTTTTTACCTTTGCTGATGATGCTCTGCTCTACATCTTGAAAACAGTTGCTAAAGACTCACTTACCACAGGTGATTTTAAAAGCTATTTGCTCTCTCTCTCTCTCTCAGGACACTGCTTTTTGAGGAAATGGCTACTACTGTGTGACCCTGATGATCTCTCTGCTGGAGTCCGAGGTTATTTGAAGGTCAGCTTGTTCGTTTTGGCAGCTGGAGATGAGCCACCGGTGAGTTTTGCTGTAAATATGTAGACTTTTATTACAAAAAAGTTTTTTTTTATAAAGAGCTTTCCAAAAGCTCATGATAAATGTAGGGTAAGATGTAATGCAAGGAGACGTGTATATGTTTAAATAATAATATTTAAATTGGACAATGTCATTGTGGCATCTTTATAAATGAGTTCCATTTAATTAGTTTGCTGTTTTTCTTATTAAAGGTTGCTGATCACGCAGTATATTTTTATCCTTGTACATTTCAGGTCACCAATGAGTACATTAATAAATAAATATTCTCAAATCTAGCAGCCAGAGAGCAATCATTAAGTCACTCCGCTAGCAGCATAGGCAACATCTTTAAAAAGTTAACAATGCCATGGGAAGTAATTATCAGTATAAAAAGTGTCAGAATATGCAGCATAAAAATCTCCTAATTGAAGCTGCTTTAGTAATGACAATATAGGGTAATGATAGTGACTTTAAATATATATCATGCAAAATCCACTTTTTAACCCTTAAATACGTGTTTTTGTGCACTTCTAAGTGTTCATGTAACATTTTTTCCTCCTGATGCTACACATATATATATGTATATTCTTTGTGGTAATATTTTTTAGTTTGTTTAATTTTTTTCTATTCTCCAACTCGTCTTTTTTTTTATTATTATTATTTGTTACATCAGTATTTGCTGTGGGTCTGCCAAATAAGGTCATGAACTTCCAGGTAATCAAATTTGTGAATCTGATACGTTACCAATAAAATGTTTCTTTGGAAACAGTGTTTCTTTGGAAACATTTTATTGGAAACATTTTACTATTCCTTCTTTGGGAGATTAGCGTATTGCTACTATCAAGCTACAAAAACGGAGTAGAGTTGAATTTCCTGTGACCTGGAGGGGGCGGGGCTTAACACGCCTCATTCACATTTAAAGAGACGGCACCAAAACCAAACAAAGCTATTAAAAAGGGCATACGCTATCTAAATTCTAGCTTTTCTGAATGTTTATTAATTTATAAATAAATGCTTTTACTTAATCTGTTTCCAGGCTGATAAACGTGAGTGTGTTGAGGAGAAGGAGGACATAGAGGGAAACCTCCTTAGACCGGCTGGTCTTTCTCTGAGAGGAGCTGTGTTCACACTGAGGATCTTCAGAGCTGAAGACCTGCCACAAAGTAAGTCCTCAGAGTGTGTTTTATTCTTCACTTATCTCCTCTCTTAAAAATAATCTTCGTCTTATTGTCTCTGCAGTGGATGACGCCTTTATGGATGGTATGAGGCAGGTTTTTGGGTTTGACACCAACAGGAAGAACTTGGTGGATCCAATGGTGGAGATCCATTTTGCTGGCAAAACGGTGCATTTAACTTTGCAAATATTTCCAAAATCACACATTAGATCCCAACATGATCACCATCCCAGTTCAACGTCATACATGAAACATAAATTATGTTTCTTTTCTTTTAGGTCTGCACAAAAATTATGGAGAAAAATGCCAATCCGCAATGGAACCAGAGTCTGGCTTTGCCTATTAGAGTGAGACAAAAAGCAGTGTAGAAATTACCAAAAGGGACATGCCCATTTCTAATCATGATAATGTATATTTTTCTCTTCTTCACCCCCACCCCCCCACCCCACCCCCCACCCCAGTTTCCCTCCATGTGTGAGAAGATGAGGATCAGAATTGTGGACTGGTGAATCCTAAATCATATGTCACGCTGCAGGATTTAATTGAAGCAAACGTGATGCATGAGCAGGACGAGTAAAAGCTCTGAGCTTTCTCATTTCAGGGACAGAGCCAGTCATAATGATGTTATTGGTACTACCCACCTCTGTATGTCTAAGATCTCTGCCCCCGGAGGAGAGATTGATGGTAAGTAACTGGCTGAAACTGGTAACTAACCCATCTGAGCCAAGTTTAGACTCAATTGGAGTGGATCAGAGTGAACTAGTTTGTTCTGGTTGTTTTATTTTAAAGATACATAACCTTAAACAGACTTGATTTCCAGCTCTTGGACAACCTTTAAGCGCTATTATTCCATTTGATTTATTACGTTAAGGAAGTCAGTCTATTTGATCTGTATGTTTCTTACAGACAACTCAGCTAGCTAGTTGCTTGTGGTTTACTGGTCAGACGGGTAGACTGGAAAGGTTTTAATAAATGACGTATAGCTCGTATTGCCCAAAGCTTTTTTGAGATTTTCTCATGCAAAGAACTCAGGATCACAGGTTAACCAGTTTTCTTGAAGCTCTAACCGATCAAGTCCTGAACTGTCTGATGGATTGAGGTTTGCAGACACAGTGAAGCACGGACATTGTCGACTAACTCCATAGTGTTTGTGCGCTGTGTACTGACATTGCTCGTGTTTTCAGTCATTGAAGTGTCCTGTGGCAGAGAAACACAAATTGCATGGGTTTGACTTTCTGCCACCAAACTTAAGGGGTTAAAAATGAATCAGTTTTATGGTACTAATACGGATATGTCGCTCATACATGCATTGCTTAGCATTGGACAGCTAGGTGCTCTGCATTTGTATGGAGTAACTTGCTAGAATTGAAAGCTTTGGAAAGATTTTCTGCCCTTTAATACAACCTGAGCCATCGTTTTCTTTAGTTATTTAAGATTAAATGGGAACTTTCTTCATGAGATTCTCCTGCTGTGGTGAATGCTATAACAGCGAGGTGACTTGTTTAACCACATTGTCTGTGAGTGCTGGGGCTCGTTGCGTTTCCTCTCTTCTTAACCATCCTTCCTCTCTACGCACTCAGATGACTTGACTCCTCGGACCATCCACTCTGGCAGTACGTCCACCATTCATCCCTTTTGTTTTGCGTGAAATAGTCATCTATTTGTTTGTTACAGACGAAAATTTTCTCCCATTTTTAACTCAAGTTTGTGGAAATTGTTACTTAATTGAGCAGAATCATCTGATCTCATTCCCTTTTAAAATTAAATCCCTTCATCATTTCTTTAATCCCACAGTTTGATCTTATAAGACTTCTCTGTCATTGCAGTTGACGACAGTCTCGGTTTCCTGCCGACGTTTGGTCCTTGTTTTGTCAACCTTTATGGCAGCCCCAGAGAGTTTACTGCCTTCAACGATCCCCACGAGACTCTAAACCTGGGAAAAGTAACCGTTTTTCTTTATAAATAGTCACTAACACTGCTGTGGGTGAATGCTTTCATCATTAGATAAATACTGCTTCCTTATTGGGATCTGTTGCACACACTCAAGTAGCTTTTTTTACTCTTTGATGATGTGACATATTCCTAAAGTTAAGATGCAAAATCACACACTAGATACCTGTAAAAGTCATGTGATGGCGTAGATCTTTCCACATTATTTTATTGAGACTTATTGATATATTTGTTTGGAGTAATTAGCATCACTTAAGTTCCCTGAAGCACGAGAACTTATTTGTTCATATGGATAGAAAAAAAACACCTTTAGATGACAAATACTGCAGTGGTTTAGCTTTGTTTCGTTTTTATAGCATTGTTAATATGTTAATATTTTAATATAATAAAATATAATTCAGTTTCAATTCAGTTTTATTTATATAGCCCAGTATCACAACAAAGTTGCCTCACAGGGCTACATATAGTTTATCACGTAGCAAACATTACACACAATGAGCACAAGCAATAACTACACTAAACTAAGTAGAGCCAGGACATCCCTGTCCTTCGACCCTCCATCGCGGTAAGGAAAGACTCCAAAAAAACCCAGTTGTGGGGAAAAAATGAAGAAACCTCATGGAGCCCACATTGAAGAAGAGATCCTCTCCCAGAATGGACAGGCAGATGTGGCCAGGACTGTTATCAATTAGTTCATCTACACCCCTATAAAATAATAGTTTGGGTCTGTAGCAATTAGCGGTTGGTCTTCATCCAGACAGGATGTAGAATTGTAATGTGCCAAGTAGACTGAAAATGTCCACCCAGAGGGTGTTACTGTTCTTAGCTAACAATTCAGCTCATATTGAGTCTAACTGAATGAAAATGTAAGCCTGACAAGATGCTTATAGTGCTAAACAGTGAACAGTCCATGGAGTAACTTATTGTAACCTTTATTTTATGAGATTCTGTCAAATTAATTCAATTCCACTCACAATATTACAACAGTTACTGCCAAAACAACCTTTTTGGGCAAACAAAACACAAAAGAAAACACATTTGGTCGACTCGTCATGCTAGCATAATGCTAACAGCGAACGCTAACTTGCATTGAAATGAATAGATTACGATTAGCTCAACCTGCTAGCATGCTAACGCTAATTCATATAAAAATCAATCACATGTGAATCTGTTAAAATGTTCTCAATTACATGCGTTTATAGAATAGCTTTATATGCATTTACTAAAGAAACAAAACAACAGGCTTATGTGGGCCAAACACATATGCCAAACATCACAAAAACCGGAAATGTGTTGACATTCTCATTCTAACATCCGCCACAAGGGGGTGCTAAACACTCAGAACTAACAAGTAACCACCACATTTTCTGTTTTATTTTCTGAGTACTTCATAGGATTTTTTTGCATTCTCATTTTTAGGATCTAATTAATTTTATTAAAAACTTTTTTGCACGCTCTCTGTCCGCCAGGGTGAGGGGGTGGCTTACCGAGGGAGAGTTTTGCTGGAACTATCCACCAAGTTGGTGGACAAACCAGACCAGAGAACAGAAGACGTATCATCAGATGATCTGTTGGTGGTGGAGGTAAGAGACGAGGAGGCTCCGATGAGAAAAAAACACTGTGGATGGATAAATGGACGCGTAATCTCTCCGCTCTACAGAAGTTCCTCCGGAAGAGAAAGTTCTCTCTGTTTGTGGCGTTTTACTCTGCCACGCTCCTTCAGGATGTAGATGACGCCATCCAGTTTGAGGTCAGCATCGGTAACTATGGCAACAAGTTTGACTACACCTGCCTCCCTTTGGCCTCTACCACACAGTTCAGCAGGGCTGTGTTTGATGGTAAGCCAGATGCTCGGCTATAATTGCTGCAGATGAAATGTTACCTCTACAGACATGCAGACCTTTTAAAAACTCCATGTTTGTTATGGGATTAATTCTGGGAACCTGATGCGAACAATCAGGATGAAATATTATGAATGACAGAGTCTCTGTGTGTTTTTAACATTTCTGTGTGTTCCAGGTTGCCATTACTACTACCTGCCATGGGGAAACATAAAGCCCGTGGTGGTTCTGTCCTCAGAGTGGGAAGATATCCGGCCGAGGATTGAAGCTCTCAACATGCTGCTGGCCATCATAGACAGACTGGTGTGTGCGTCTACCTGTATCTTTATACCTGTAATCTAACAAAGTATCCCCGTGGTGATGCTGTCAATCCTGGGAAAATTCTGGAAAAAGGTTTTTTTTTAAGGAAAACAGGTTTGAGCTTTGATTTAAACCTATATGTTTGTGCGTCTAGGAGACAAACCTGCAGCAGGTGCAGCTGCAGGTGAAATCAGGCGGCGATCTAGAGGAGGTGGAGCTCCGAGTGGTCGAGCTGTTGGATCAGCTTATAGAAGATTGCAGGTAAAAACCAGCTCCAGCATGTTTGTGTTAAGTCTGATGAGGGTGAGGTGAGCTGCAAATGCTCCCACCTTTCCATCTTTTGCATCCTGTTGAATAAATGTCTGGTTCTTGTTTATTTCCAAGGTTACAAGCTGATTTTCTAACACAGAGTCCACAGTGTGGCTGTACTGGGCATGGATAACTTGACTACTTAGCAAAGGATGCATCCTGATACAAATGACAGAATGATTGAAATGAAAACCTCAAGCTAAAACCACAGCATACATCGTAAATTAGTGGAATCCAGTGGTGAAACATCACTTACTTTACTGGTACTAAAGCGGCCCAGTTTGTTTTAGTGATTGTTGGTGCTGAATATGTCTTTCTTTGTGCAGTGAGGAGCTTCCCTCCCTCGACCAGTGGCAGTGTGCTACACCTCTGGACCGCTCGCTGAGGCACATTCGAACCCTCCACCTGCAGCAGATCGTCTCCGCAGCGCTGGCGCTCAAACACGGGCCTGAAACGGAGCTTTCCACGGTGATGGAGCAGGCTGAGGACTGGGCCAGCAGACTGAGAGCTATATCTGAGGAGGTGTGTGTGCATTTTTACAGCAGCTCCTGGTTCAAAACATGCCGTGATGGAATAAAGTTACTGCAGTTTATAAGGAAATTAACATTTTTTTTGATTGTCGTTTGATAATATAAATGTATATAAACTACATCTGTTTCTTTATATACAGTATTAAATTAAAATAGAGTATTTTAGTCAAAAACAGAGTTTGTAACAAGCTTAAAAGTCACTGTTTGATTACCATTTTGTTTAGCTTTGCTGAAATCTCTTCAAAAAGTTGTTGGAAAAAGTTCTCTGAGCTTCTGAAAGGATTTTTACAAAGCGCTTCTCATGACAGTGGTTGCATTTTATCCTGTCCTGCATCAACCACAACCACATGAAACCACAAAGCTTCAGTGATGTTGAAGTCTGGGTTGTGGGGAGGATTAATTAGATCTGTGGCCCCTGATTTCCAGTTCACCTATTGCACCATCGGACACATCTCAGCCTTTTCTTCTCATTTCCTTCCTGAAGAGTAATTCCTTGACAGCCAACCTTCATGGAAAGTGTTTCAGATGAGTCAGTAGATGGATCAGTCGGTCTTGTGTCAGGTTGTTGCTGGATTTTAAACATTTTTCCAGAAGAAAATCACTTCCAGATAAACTGTGTTGTTGCAGTGTACCACTCCTTTGAGAGGCTGTGTAATTATTGGCCACTAGGGGCGCTAAACCTGTAACTCCCTACAGGCCACATGACACTGCCACAGTTTTCCTCCATGTACAGTATTATGACTTCCTAATAACAGCGTATGAAAACAATTCAACTAAACCAGTCCAGTTGCTAATGTTTTGTTTGTCCTGTGATGTTTGCACAAATTATTTATTGGAAACAAACCAGCCCAACTAGCACAACAGGCTTTGCAAGTAATGTTAGCTTTGATCCGTAGCTGATTAGCTACAACTAGCAGTAACTAGCAACTAAAACAGGAAAATAAAGACATATACAGCAATGATCTGTAGCTCATCGGACACGTATTGACATTGTTTTGAATAAACGCTGGCTGAAAGATGTGAAAAAGGTGATCATATTTAGGTATGTTAGCGCGGCAGGCAAAGAGCTAACTTTGCGAGGCAAAATAACAGTGAGGCAAAGAGAGAGTGGGTTTTGCATCCACACTGCTCTTTTTAGATCAGTGTTAGTCAAACTTTTTTCAGTCAGCGGACCATTTAACCTTTACAACAAAAACTCACAAACCACCTAAGTCTAAATAGCCCAAAAACATTGTGCCAATATAAACCATTCACAAGTTTACAACATAGAATACAACTTTTACAATATTTTTTTCTTTTCTTTCAAGTGACCATGTCCTAAGCCACTGCCCCATGATTATTTGGATATAAGACAGTTTAGTGTCGCAAAACTGAGTGTGACAACGTTTCCAATTAATTCAAATAAATTTAGGATTGTTGTGTTGTTCATTTTGGAGACCACCAGAGGGCGCTCGCGGACCACACTTTGAGAAATGCTGCTTAGCTTAGAGCAGTGGTTCTCAGCCTTTTTGCAACACAGTACCCCATGAAAAATATTTTTGGTTAAGAAAAACCTAAATAAATACAGCACTTTATCATTTGTGTTTGGTTTATTAGGCTTTAACCATGCAAAACAATGGCAATTGTAAGTGCTTTCTTATATAACTATGTAAA
>JBAMIG010000005.1:2096730-2110570 GCA_037177335.1 Kiunga ballochi
TACATAGTGTAAAGCGCTTTGAGTGGTCGCTAAGACTGGAAAAGCGCTATATAAGTATGAGTCCATTTACCATTTAGAGTAGTGAGAGGGAGGTGTTAAAATCTCCAGGGATTGACACAAATGTGTTTGGATGTTGTAAAGCTAGCAGTTCCATGTCTCTGTGCAGATCTTCTCTTTAACAGTCAAATGTCCAGGATGACACCAATTTACTTATTTATTTAAACAGTAATATTTTTTTTTAAGTTGTACAGTAGTTATTTATTTTTTTTTTAGCTTGTTTTGTCCTAGACTATCCAGAATACACCATATTTTTCACTTTGCTTAACTTAGCTAACTTAGCTTAGCAATTGCCTTCAGTGATTTGTCATTGTAAGGAAGTGATGACTTTGAATACATCAATTTTAGTTTCAACCCCTTTTTTCTCTTGTTACCTAAGTTTTTGATTGATTCTATATTGCACTCTGGTGTATTTGTAAAGTTAAGTAAACATTAATCTGTTTTACGTCAATAGCGGACTTACGGTAGCGCAGTGATGTAGAAATAATGATATGAATGGTTTGTTTATGGGTGTTTATGTTTATTATGTGGAGACAAAAATGCAGAAAAACTTCATAATTTTATTGATGGTGGTGGTATGCTCTATTGGTTTTATTTTTATTCATCTATTTCAATTCACTCCTAGCATTAGCATAGTTAGCTAAATACATAGATTAAATAAAATCAGAGAATAGTTTATTGGTAACTCAATTAGGCAAAGGTAAAGTACAACTTTTGTGAACTCAGAATGAAGATAAAAAAAAAAGATTTAGTCTACACAAAGATGTGATTTGACTCTTATTGTCCTGTTAGTGGGCCTGTGATTGATTGGGGACCTGTCCGGGATGTACCCTGCTTATCGCCAACTGATTGCTGGGGAAACTCTCTCGCTTCCCTGCTACTCTGAACTGGATTAAACCATACAGAAAATGAGCAAATGGGAACACCTAGAAAGTCAGGCACAATTTTACCATGACTGCTTGACCTTATTCCCCCCCAGTTGGATATTTATTGTAATGGATCCACAAATCTTTACTTTCCAAACACAACAACCACAACCTGACAGGAGTGGTTTATCTGATGATCTTTGGGTCATTATGAGCTATTACACAGTTTGTTTTGTTTTTCTACTTTTGTCTTCTGACCGTGCTCTTCGACTCGGACTTGTTTTCCAAACCTATCAGCCAATATTCTCAACATAGACTTTGAATAGCACGTAAAGGCAATTACAGAGAAAATGCATTTAGTGAAAGCAGGAAAACCTCAGATCCCCTGATACATAGATATTACTGTGGTTTGTTTAGTGACTTTTTTCCTGAATGGTGGTGAATACAGGACTAAAGAATTAGATGACAACATGATTAGATTATATGGTTTGGCAGACCACAAGAGCTCCACTTGGGGTGGGGTTTGGGGGGTCAAACATAAATAATGCATCCCCATAAATACTGACTAACCAGACCACAGTCCATCCTTGTGAAATCACATTAGCATCAGCAAGTCTGAAGGCAGCTGGAGTTGTAGGAATGTAATGCCATCACACTGTGGTCCCTGTAAAAAACACAAAAAACACATTGATCTTTGTTGTTGTGATATTACATTAAGTTAAAAAAGCCAGAGATGTTAGTGAGTGTTAAAAAAAACTAGCGGAAGCTAAACTTTTTTGGCATCCTTGGAGTCCGTTGTGGATGCCATCTGTACACCTGACACCTCCACAGTCCACCACAAGTCAAATGAGATCATTTTTGGATATGAAACTCTCCGTAAGAAAGTAAACCATCCTTATTATTAGGATGCCAGTTGTCTCTGCGGCAGAGATTAGAATGCTATTAATTCACACACCAATGACTCCTTGGATAGGAATCAGTGAAAACAGCATGGCAGGTCTTGGGAAAAACTATTTAGACTACAGGATTTGAAGTTAATGGGCTACAACATGGAAAACCACCGGATCGGCCTTCTGTTAAAAGGTTCTGAGGCAACACTTTGGAAAATGATTCCAAGCTCCGGATCCTGTCAAATTTCAGAGTAAAAGTTCAAGACCTCTGTTCTGGATCTCTACACATCCTTTTTTCTTCTTCTAACTTCCACTATCCTTTCATCTTTCTTTTATTTCTAGCTTTTCTTCACCCATTCTGGCTGTTATTCCCTTTGAATCTTCCTATCTTTCATGTCTCTTCCTTTCTTTTTTCTTCATTTTGTTTTTCTCCTACAAAAGAACAAAAGGAATTCTTGCTTTAGTTATTTTCACTGGACGTTTGAGCCTCACATCCTCTGTTTCCTTTTATTTTTTCTTTTTAAATATTTTTATTCTTTTCATTATAAAATATTCTTCTCTTTGATTTAGCTTCTTGTGATTCTGTTTTGCACATAAATCAGCAGAAAAATGACTGTTCTTGTGTATCTAAACCATTTCTTTATTCCTTTAAAACTTATTTTTTCTAAAAAATAAAATCAACAAATTCAGAGAAAAAAATGGATCTTTTAAATGGGATATCGTCAATAAATATGAGGCCAGCGATGTCCATCCATCTTTGATTAGATATAGATCTGATCATACTCTGGTTCTTCTCACGTTCAGCAACTACCTGTTTTAGTGACTTTAGTATTATCTTAATATTCTCCTAAATTAAAGTAGAAATTTTTAATGTAAATTTATAAATTTTTGCTTAAACAAGTTTAAAAAACAAAAAACAAAAACAACATTGGCTAATTTTGTGTTTATTGTAGAGTTCACCACCGGCCACTGGGTGTCGCTAGAGGCTACATCTGTTTCAGTGCGCAGTAAGCTAGTTAGTTTTCTGATAGTCATGTCCAGGTGGTGGTGTTTACCTGTTTAACCCATTTCCTGTAAGTCTGACAAATATTATTATTGCTGCAGAGCTGGTTCCAGTTCCAATATTAAATCGATGTACAGCTATGTTTTTAAATGAGATTGTAGGTCTATCTATGTTGAGCTAAAAGCATTAGCTAATGTAGCTACCCCTGTGTTGTGTTGCAGTGCTTCCCCATCGTTGTCATTAAAGTTTTGATATCAAGAAGTGTTCTTGTTAATTCACTGGTTTCTGAAAAGACACCTGCTATAACTGACTGCACATAGCAGGAAATGCTAAGAGAAGCACAAATCTACAATCTCTCACAGATTATATAAAATAATTATAAATGAAAGTGGAATATGATGGTTCCATTATGCTCACAACTTAGCAGGCAGACTGCTTCATTTGTTTATTTTGATGTAGCTTATAGATGGACATTTTGCAGCCATATTAGCTGAATAAAGGCTGTGGTGGTTCACAAAGGGAGGAGGTTGCTTGTTCGAGCCTAGGTTTGGATGGTAACCTGTCTGTGCCGAGTTTGGGGAAACTAAAGACATGCATGTTGACTAGTCATTTTGACATCGTCCCTAGGAGTGAATGTGTGTGTATGGTTGTTTGTCTCTCTGTGATGGACTAGTGACTTGTCCAGGGTGCACCCAGTAATTGCTAGGAAAGGCTTCAGCCACCCTTCATCAGAACTAATGATACATAAAAATGGATGTAGCTTCAATATAGAAAGAAAGTAAAACAATACAAAGTTGGTTTAAAAAGCAGTATTCACCTATTTACACTCCTGTGATTACTTTAGGTTGTACATTTTCATTTAAGACGGGTTTGCAGGCAGATTATCCCGTGCAGCAAAGAGTAGATGATGTTAATACCAAGTACTTGGTTTTGTGAAGCAACTTGGAACAAATATGCATATATTAAGCCCACGTAGTTTACTTCATTTTCCTCACCTGTACCTTCTTTCATTTGGCATTTTACTTGTTTTTTTCTGTATTTTTATCCCGTTTTATAAGTTTTATCTTCTTTTTATCTGTTTAACTTCTGGTTCTTGTTGTCTCCACCCACATGTTTATTGTGTATCATCTCTTTTCCTACATTTCTGTCTTTAAATTTCCTCCATCCATTGCATTTATTTTCCTGCTCATTCCCACTATGTATCAAGCTGACAGTTGTTTTAGTGTGGCAGCTAATTAAAGAGCATCCTTGTGTTATCCTCTGCATTGTTGTGGTTCATGAACCACTCATTTCCTTTTTGATTTTTCCACCATCTTTTAATTTGTCTGTGTGTCCCTCTCTGTCATCCTGTAACCCACAGGCGCCACAACAGCTTCACACACGCCATACTGTTCCCATTATTTGACTTTGACTTCCATTAATTTCCTGAAGACTTCATTTAACCTCAAACCTCGTCTTCATTATGTAATAGTGATTGTGATTATGGGAATTTGCACCATATCTTGACAAGCACACATATTTGTGCTGTTAAAATAAGGAGAGGCGTTATTTGATTTTGTTTTTCATCAAACCAAACCACACACACACTTTCTTCACTCTCACGAACTGAAGCGAAAGCTCACTGTTTTGCGTGGGATTTCTGTGTGTGTGTGTGTGTGGGTTGGTACAGTGTTTCATGTTTGGTAACATGGGAGGTCCAAAAAATGCACAGCTTGAGCTAAGATATGTAATCTAATGAGGTGTGTGTTTGTGTATTGTGGGTGCAATGAGGGTATGCAGGGTGTCGAAACCAGTGTAAACTCAGTGACATTAACACCCCCATCCAATTAAATTGACCTCCAACTAACAGCGAGGATGCAATAGCAGTAACGCAACCAGCAGATAAATTAGCAACGATGGCTAAATGCTCTCCACGTTTTCCAACCGCAGCGTGATTCATGAGTTGCAATTTGGAAGACCAGAGTTCAACAGTTGGTCAGAAACATGAACAATAAGCAAAGTAGCTTAACGTGATTCAGCATTGGGAATCATGTGTTCATTTTATTTACAAGAGAGGCAGGAAGACCCTGCACAGGTTGCCATGACAGGCAGCATTAGGAACAATGCTTATTTGTTTCATTTCTGAAAACTGCTTAGAAATGATGGGAGAACACGACACCAGGAGGAGTTCAGGACTTTTAATGTACTTTATAGTATTTACGCTTGCTCATATATTTATCATGGCATATACAAGAATGTAAGATAAGGGACAAAGCAGGGACCTAGTGATTAAGGTATGTGTTATGAGATGACTCGGCATGGTGATGTGGCTGGAAGAGGCATAAAGCAGGCAGAAAAGTTTAATTTAATGTAACTGAGGCCGAACGGGGGAAACTACGACAAAGAACTGGCAACTGATGCTGTAAACAAACTGAAACAAAACAGGAAACTTTCAAAATAAAAAAGGAAACCATGGCAACACTACACAAAAAAATGATGTTAAACTTGAGGTTAAAAGGGGAATATTGTCAAACCCCGATGGCTAGTTCCTGTATAGCCCTATTTTTTTTATGTAATTATATTTTTATTAACAAAAATATCAAAATGATCTTTTATTTTTTATTTAATATTAAAAATGGGTCCTATATATTACAGGGAGATATAAAAATGAACAGAATATCTGTAGACTCTGAAGCCGCTGGCTTCTGAAGTAGCGTGAAGGAGGTAAAACCCGTCAAAAGACTTCTAAATAAAACATTTCGGTTTGTCTAAACCTGGGATCCTTATTTGAATCAGATACGTTGCAGCTGGGAAACAGAACGGCTGCATCTGATTATCTCTGCTCTAAACTCCTTCCAGTCTGGTCTTTAAACTCCTGATTAGTGTTGTGTGCTGTTGTCCCCACAGCAGGACTCACAGGAACCATAACTTACGTCCATCACTTCATTTGTCGTTGCTACGTGAAGGAAAACGACGATCATGATGATGTTCCTCTATATATTCAGACCTGTGTTGTACTTCATGTGTTCATGTTTGTGGCTCGCTGTAACCTGCTAACCTGAACGTGTGTTTTCTATGTGTGTGTGCATGTTCTCTTGTAGCTTGCAGATGGAGCCAGTTCAGCAATTATTAACCTTTCAGCCTCTAGTACCAGCCTTCATGTAGGTAACAAAACCCTATTTTAACTCATTCATTCACACAGCATGCTAACCTGATGCACCCTGAATCCCATCCTGCATCAGTGGAAGTAAAAACGGGCCTGCTCACATTGGCAATAAGCAGCATGGGTTTGTAAAATCCAGACACAGTGAAGCCGCAGGTTTCATTGGAAAACGTTCTGTTCTTTGGACTCGAGTAGAAATGCCTAAAACAATCTAAAACCGATAAACGATCCATATAAATGCTGCAGCAGAGGTTTAATTTTAGAGCTTTATTGATGAGGTTTATCTTGTACGAGACACTGATGGATAAGGCTGGACCCACAGACGTGAGGGCAGAGCTGGAAAGAATGAGAAACTCTTTTACGTTCTGCTGTCTTGGTAAAAAGAAAAAAAAAAACCATCCAGCATGGAGACATCCGGGTTTCGCTGAGTGGCGCGCACCGAGCCGTGTGGTTTCAGCAGAAACCTGATCTCTGATTTCTACGGGCGACCACGCTCCTTGTTGCATTCTTCCGTTTTATTTTTCTAAGCCAGGTCAATTTGAAGACTAAGCCTGACCCGCAGCAGACTGCGCACACAGCAGTGCTCTCTCCTTCCTCGCTCGACAGTAATTGGAGGGGGTGATTTCTTTCTCTCCAAACAAAGATATTTGTTTTATTAAGGGTCAAATATTGAAACCAGTCAAATTAAAGGCTCGGCTTTCTGTCTGGTCTGGGCCAAAGTCAACAGAGCTGCTGTAGATCTTCGAAACCACAACTTTCTGTGAGCAGACAGTTACTAAAAAGGAGGGATGGATGAATGAGAGAAGGTTAAGGATGGAGAAAGTGACTGGAGGTGAAGCGAAGCAACTCTAAAGAATGAGAAGAGATTTGAGTGAAAGGAGGAGAAGATTGAGCTAATATCTCCTGGCAGACGAAACGGGAAGCCTGCTTAAAGTTGGGATCCAGAAATACAGGATGATTACCAGATTACTGCAGCGGTGTAAAACAGCTTCCAAGGCGGATCAGGCGGATCCAGTTTCAGAGCTGGAAAGGTTTAAGATGATCATCTGTCAGTAGCGGCATGACTGCACAAACCTCGGAGGCTCTCAGCCCCTTTGGGTGCATCTGAGACCTAACACGGCTCAGATGGGTGTCACGTCTCATCTGCAGAATCGCTGCTGGATGACAGATTTTGCCACGGATCAAACCAGCCATTTGTTTTCTCTTTGCTGCATTTTAAAATCAGCATAAAATGCCTTTTTTTTTTCTTCCATAGGTGACGCGTTTTACATGAAACGCCCGTTTAAAAAAACGGTTCCCGTTAGTTTATCAGAACTATTCAGGTTTTCTGCCAACCAGCAGTCAGACTGGGTTAAAATCACACTTTGAAAATGCTGCAGTTTGCCTCAACTTGTCTAAATCCTCTCTGGCAGGAACCAGAGAAACTCACAGAAATGGCTGCATTCCAGCTGATATTGTGGCATTTCGGGGGGGGGGTTATGAAACACACATTTATGGTTCTTTAACGACACTGTGACCAAAAACATGATGTCAAAACAGTTTAGTAAATCATGATTGTTTTTCTTGTTCTGCTAATTTCAGCCGCAGACTGATGTAAAGCTGCTGCTCTTTTCCAGCATCTGAGAGCTGCACATATTTTCTGCATTCACACACCTCCATGCAGTTCTCCCTGCTTTTTACAAGTTAACCTTTTTGCATTATTAATAGAATTTAGCGTATTAGATGCTGCGTAATGAAGATCTTGCTTGCAGACAGTCCCCGTTTTGGTGAAGTTTCAAAGGATGCTTCTGGGTTTTCTGTTTGCTCAAACACATTTGTGTGCATGCCAGAGTCGCTGCAAACACACGATGGACGGTTATTGATACTGACATGCAAACTTTCATTGACCTTATATGTAATGCAGTAGAGCTTTTTGAGTTTGAGCAGAACAAACCATGAGGCGAGAGAACTCTGATTAGTCCAAAACCGCTTTAATAGTTATGCAAGAGATGCAACAGAATTTAGTTCAGTGTCTCCATCAATCATCAGCATAAAACCATCAGCTAATTGTACAAAAAAACGCTACTATTGTGTCATCTGTGTGGATATGTGGAACTGCAGAAGAGGTGTTAAAAGCTCAGCAAACACTCTGCAGAGACATGTGCATGTTAAAATGCTAAATATGCAACCGCTTTCCCAGTTAGCGTGGGTGGTAGTTTCTCCTCTTCCCATCCAGCTAATGCAGCTTTTACAGTAGCTATCTGTCAGCATTAGGATGTTTCTTTGAAGCAGCGACACTTAATCTAATGCGGTCATGAGGAAAAAATGGGGTATAATAATCACAGGCTTTTATATTGGATATTTTTGTACATGTTCTTATATGCTTTTGTTTTGGTAACACTGAAGTTTAAATCCCAGGAAGGGAGGCAACTTTCTGCACACAGATGGAAATTTAAACAATGTGTTTGCTTTTTTAATCTACAATCCCACTTTTGCAAACCCAGTTCCTACTTTGGAAACGTGTGTTTAAGATAAGCTTTACTTTTCATCTATAAATCACGGCGTTCTTACATGGAAAATGGAAATCGTTCAGAAGCGACTCCGTTAGAAGAAGCCTAAAAGGTTGCTCACCATCTTTTTCCTGTGCTGATGTTTCCATTATGGAATGGAGTCCATCACCACTAACTACCAATTTCTCCTTTTTGGTTATTCACCAGTAGCCAGAAACCTGATACGCATCATTTCCTGCACGTCAGAAAGGTTTTCAAAGAAAAGCTCCTCCATGAATGATGCATGTGAGCGAAGGGGGAATGGAAAAGCATTCGGGAAGCGGATCTCCATCCAGTCACTTCTGTCTAATGTCGTCACTGGTGATGAAGATGCCGTTTATTTTTGAGGACATGCCTCAGATTTCGCTGCTCTGCATTAAACCCACAGGAGAGACATTTTGGTTGAATGTTCTCCGGTTTAATGGAATTCCTCTTCAAAGCGCCATCCAAACAATCCGATCCACCCTGCCGTCTTCCGCTGCTCGTCCGGAGTCGGGTCTCACTGAAGGGTTTTTACATGCATGCATCATTTGTAACAACCATCCCACAACAGAATAACTCATAACCATTTTCATCAGTCTCTGCTCGCTGATGCTCATTGCTATGCTTAGATAAAGCTTGAAAGGAAGCATGATAAAAAGTCAGTTCTCATGGGACCAACATTTAATATTGTGGTTAAGATTGAGCTCTGAAATAGGATTAGAAGACCATGCATTAGATTATGATGTATTAAGACTTATAAAACCACTTGAGTAGATCTGGGATGCCTAGAAGTCCTGACAGGAAATGCCACCAATAAGAAACAGTTGTATTAACTCTTCTTCAGTCTTTGGTATCTCATCAGCTCCGGTCCTAGAGAGGCGCACTAGTTTCTCTGCTGCACCACTGCAACACACATCCGATTTAATTAGCAGACTCGTGCAAAGCTTGATATCAAACTCTGGATAAGTCTGCTAATGATCTGTTTTTTGTGAGTCAGGTGTGATGCAGCAGCATAACAACTGCAGGAGTGCTGCTCTCATCTGCATTACCCACAGTGGATGGGACACCAACAGTCTGCAGACTGTTTTATTTCATTTCAGTATAAAAGCTTTATTTTTCTTTGCACACAGTTCATCAGTTATGCTGTTTCTCTTATGCAAATATCCAAACACTAAAATATATTACAGGATTTTATTTATTTATAAGCTTCATTTGCAGGGAAGTCTGGACTTTTTCTAGTGTCTCTAGAGTTTAAGTCCAAATCTATGGTTTTTAGTTTGCAAATCACAATTTTATACAAATATATAGAAGAATAAAACTGATGGATATAATGCTTTAAGGAACCCAAAGAACTTTACATTAAACAAGTCATTCATTCATCCTCATTTATCATTGGTGCTTAGCTACATGTGCAGCTACAGCTAGCCTGGGGGATGCTAACAAAAACATAGCAACCAATGTGACCCTTTCGACCACCACTAAAACATTTATACACATTCATATACATCGTGCAACACTAGAGAGTGACGTGTTTTGCTTAGAACAACAGATGGACTGGAAGGGATTGGGATCCTAACCATTCAGTGATTAGACAACCTGCTCCTTCTCCAGAGCCACTGCTAACCTAGCGATGGAAGCTAGCGTTGTTATTCACAGCATTTGAGCTCTCCGGCTGCACTGCATGAGATACTGGGTGGCTGTAGCTCAGGAGGAAGAGTAGTCCTCTTCTAACTGGAAAGTTGATGGACTGTTTACAGGCTTTTCCTACCTAAAGCCCTCTGATCCTTTCCCTACAAAGATCCCCAATGGAAAGTGCAAAAGCAAAAATACACAAATAGATTGCCTCTGTTGTGTTTCCATGATGTGCAGTGCAACTAAGATTAATCAACTTAACCCCAAGTTTTGTTTGTTTGTTTTTATATTGAAATTAATTCAAATTATCAATTTACTGTTGCAGCCAGAGACCTGAGAGCATCATATAATCTATAAAGAAAAACAATAAAAGAAGAGATTTGCAATAAGGTGGATATAAATATGAACAGCTAGGTCGATCACAGTTAACGCATATTACACAAACTCCACAGTAGACAGTCAAGTCAGTTATAGTTATTCAAATGCATGCAAATGTGTTTAGCAAATATCTAAAGTTCTTAATGCTTTTTAATTGTTCTGTAAAGCAAGAGACTGTAAATAAAGCTGAACGTATAAAAAAAACACAAAAGAGGGGTTTGTCACCTGAAAATATACATTTATGAATAAAGAACTTTTCTAGCAGTAGCAGCAGGTTTATCAGGAAACACTTTCATTTCTTTTGCTTGTGAAAAACACAAAAATAATATTTTCATTAAATAACATAAAATTCCCATAGATTTTATCAGAGATAAATTTAGTTAAATATTTGCAAAATACTTTTGTAAAGTGACAATACCAGAACAGAACCTAACCCTAAGTTGTCCTAACTTTATGAGCCTGTTTGTGTATAGATGTGATATAGATATGACTGGAAAAACAAGCCTGTTTACCATACAGTGTTAGCTGATTGATTTAGCTTAATCGTCCTCAAAATATCTCTAAAATATACTTTTATTCTGTTGCATCTGTATATCTGCCATGCAATCTGTGGTTTCTGCTACTTTATACACACACTGTGCTCATGTGCTCACCTGCAGCACCGATTTTTAGAGCACAATAAAATAATCGACCAAATGCTGAGTCATTCTAAGTAGTAGTGAGTCATCGTTCGCTGACAGAGTCCCAAAAAATAACAAGAAATATCTAAAAGTAAGGAACATGTTTAGTAAATAATTGATTAAAGGTGACAGCAACTACAAAGTGTTCAGGAATAGACGAGTCATTGAACAGAAAAATGATGCATTAAGTTGAAGATCCTGAAAAAAAAACAAATCAATAAATTCCCAATGTAACTTTTTGTTAAATTTCAGGAAAGGTTTGACCTTTTATTTTGAAAAAAAAAACCTTTATGGTGCCATGTTTGGACCACCCTTCATTGGACTCAGCAGTATAGATAATGCTCTAAAAATCCCCTCTTCCAGCTCCAGTCCAGCTGCTGTGACCTCTGACCCCTCTGTGGACGGCTTTCCCCATTAAAAGCTTTAATGAAGCCGTCTGAACTCTTATGTAAATCCAGTCTCTTTGTTCTCGGAGCTCTTGGCAGTGCCAGTCCGGTTTGGTTAGCCTGGCTTTCCCTGCAGGGCGTAATGATAGGCTGCAAACCGCACTGACACCCAGAACACACCACTGCAGGCGGTGTGTGTGAGTGCATGCTTAATGCATGTCGCTGTCTGGAAGGCTCCACCGACGGCCTTAATCTGTCTGAATCAGGAGTTGCGGACTTGAGCGAACACACCCTGACACGCTGGTGGGCGCGCACACACTTTCTGGCGCCCCTGTCATCAGTGCTTGGCACGGGCTCCACACAGAGGGCACATTAACACACAGCAGACGCTTCACGCCTCTGACACACAGCGCCATGCATGTGTGTGTGTTTACTGCCACGTGCTGGTCTTTTCCATGCCATGCCACTTTGGAAAATTGAGGAATTCCATAGCTTTCCTTCTCTCATTGTGTGTGTGGGGGTGTGTGTGTGGGAAGAAGGAAAAAGGGGATTCCACACAAACTGACTGCCATAAGGGCACTTTTGTTGTACATTTAAGGCGAAAATCACACAAAGGAAAAAGCGTAGCATGCGTCACCAGTGTGTTTTAGGATTGAGTGTTCCTCAGAGGGTTGAATGTTGCAGGGCGGGGACGGGTCGCCCTGAACCGTGCATTTGCGTGCATGTAAACAGACCCAATATACACAATCATTAAAAAGAGCTTCTGCAGGAACGTAGCCAACGTGAGCAGACTTTTACTGAGCCTGATGCATGAAGCGGCTTCACATTTGATAAGGTCTCGTAACAAGGCTTTCCTTTCGAGAGGTCACGCATCGTCCCAAAAATCACATCATAGGAATCAGTCCGACTCCCGTCCAAACCTCAACATTTCAAAATAAAGATGTATGTTTCGGCCTCCAAACAGAAAACGACATTGTAAGACCTCAGAGTGACTCATAGCTGCAATAGTAAGACTTTAACAGCTTACGTCTTGGTGCCAGCAGTCATTTTGTCAGAGAGGGATTATTTCTTTTTTTTCTTTAATGGTGCATGTTTCATTTGGGAGTGAAGCTCTTAGCATGTAATGTGAATTAAAGATGGAGAAAAGTGCTGAAAGGCTACTTCCAATGTGTTACTGTGATGTATGTCTACATGCTGTCAGTGTGTGCTGCTCTCCACGATGCTTAATGAGTGTCTTTTATTAATGCGGACACTAGATGCTACAGTGGGTAAGTCTGTGTGCATGTCGTCTCATGAGTCAATGACAAATTGCAGATGTTGTAGGGACACTGGGAGACGTCTGGTCAGTCTTTTTTTCTAAGTGAAATTGAAATCTGGCTCATTTGAAAGTACACTGAGTATTGGATGATCCTAAGTTCACCTCTTACTGTGTAAAAATCATCCCCACATTGGGTTTAACATATAAACTCATATAAACTCCCAATGATTTCGGCTTTTCCACACAATTCCTGTTATTATAGGCCTTATTGTGCAGCGTTGTTTTATTAATATAAATGAGTAAAACAAAAGTAATCATTTAGACTTAGAAAATAATTACATTTCGACCAAATACTGTTAAAAAAATGAACCAGTTTGATGTCTTATTAATGGAAAAAGTTTTTTTTTACATTGTATGTAAATGTTATATATTGTCTTTCCCTGCTTAATAAACCTGGCAGGTACATTATATGTATACATGAATGTTTTTTAGAGAGTGGAAGTGTGTTGGATGACTCACTGATGCCCACTAAGGTGGCTAAAATGTTAATTCAGCATCCTCTCTCATGCATGTAGAAACTAGGCTTTAAATCGGTGTCCGCTGCACTCAGACTGCATGAAAAGCAATGAGTGAAATGAGCTGTCAGGAGCTTTTTGCAGCTTCCCTCCTCATCACTGAACTGCAACCTGCTTTATGTTTTGCACTGTAGGAGTTGTGTAAATAGTTCAGATGTCATTCAGATGTTTACCTTCCTATGTTGTCCACTTTCCACACGTTAGGCTTTACGTGGCCTCCAACACCAATTTGATGCAGTTCAGCTACAGTCAAATTATTACCCACTCAGAAAAATTTGGTTATATTATTTACTATTTTTATATATATATATAAATAGAATAGAATATATGTATATGTATATATATATGTATATATGTATATGTGTATATGTATATATATGTATATGTATATATATATATATATATATATATATATATATATATATACACATGTGTGTGTTATAAATGTGTGTGTGTATATATA
>JBAMIG010000005.1:2110670-2127341 GCA_037177335.1 Kiunga ballochi
AGGTAGGGAGCTATATAGTGCAGCCCTATGTAGTGAATGAGGGGTTAGGGCATAGGGTGTACATTCAGACACAGCCTCATATTACTGTCCACAAATATACCACAATGTTTTAGCTAATGCTAGCATGCTCATCTATGCTAGTATGTGTCATGCTAGCTCAGAGGCTACATCAAATGTTGATTATTTTAATGTATAGGTAATATGTATAATTCCCGTTTAACACGGCTTAACCTAGGGATGCCCAATTCCGGTTCTCGAGATCTTGTAAATGTCACCCTTCCCCCATCACACCTGCATCATATTGTTGAATAGCTTCTTCCTCATGTCATCCAGCTCTGCAGAGACCAGGTAAGGATTCAGCTGTGTTGGACAAAGGTTGCATCTAAAACTTGCAGGATGGTGGATCTCGGGGACTGAACTTGGGCAGCCATGGCTTAAACCATCATTCCTTTTTTTTTTCACTCCCACTAACTCCTCATTCTGTGTTAATCAGGGTATGTTTAAGATCTACCCCCTTCCTGAGGACCCATCCGCCCCTGCTCCAGCCAGACAGTTCAAAAAGCTTCCCCCTAATGGGATCGAGGAGTGTTTGGTTCGAGTTTATATCATCCAGGCTCAAGGACTCCAGCCCAAAGACACTAACGGAAAGGTATATGTGTTTAAAATAGATTATGTAATATGAATATTGGAGATCTTGATCATATTGCTGACAAAAAGGCGAATCAAAGTGACGTTATTGTCTTTTCCTTTCAGTGTGACCCCTATGTGAAACTCAGCTTGGGAAAAAAAACAATCAATGACCATGAGAATTACATCCCCTGTACGCTGGATCCTGTCTTTGGAAAGTATGAGTCTCTCCTAACGATACGCACAGTCCATATCATCCCTTTATTTATCCCCTCGCCTCTTTTTGTTTTAACATGAAAAGTCAGAATTTCTGTTTTCATGCATCATATTTTTCAGTGCCAGAAACCAGGATGACTTAGGAGGGCAGTGACTTGGATTTAGTCTGGGTTGAAGTCACTTCTCAAGTATACCGCAGAATGTGTAATGTTATGTTACTGATAGAAGTGTGCAGGGATCAATCTGCAGTTTCACACTGCTTTTCTCTGTTAAACTTCATTTTCTTTAGACGGAAGAATTTAGACATTAAATAACTCTTTAACGTAACTTATTAATTAAAAAAACTTTATTAGTGCAGCTTTTTATCCACCCAGTTTGCAGATAAATCCCACGTTTCTGACTAAAACGTCTCACTTTTTCTGGTTTTAAGTGTTAAATGGTGGCTGGGATTTCCCTGTCCAGCACAAACATGTTGCTCCAGTTCAAATGAAGCCACTTTTTCCATAAACACATCAAACATTTTAACTAGGAGCACTGCAGCTGGCAGATATATCTCCTGTTTGTCTTTTAATACTTCCTGGTTTGGTCTTTATGCCAGTAGGGGTCACTACATGCACACCAATCACACTTCAGGACAGAGTAGAAGTAGAAATGGAGGAGAAATGATCCCTGCGCACACAAGTTAATATAAAAGTCTTTATTTGGTGTAGTTTTGACATGTCTTTGGGTGTACAGAGAATAGCTCAGTTACAGGGACATGCATCAGGGAGATTTTAGATTTAGATTTAAAAAAATGCTAATTTAACAGAAACATCTGCAAACAGATGATTTTTTATTAATAGACATAGAAACTGGGGGATAATCCCTGTTTAGGAACCGAAATGGATTTTATTTTTCATTTTACAGCAGGAGACAAAAAGCTAAATCTCACAAAAGCAGCATGTTCAGAAGTCACATCACAGCTTTTACTGTAAAAACTCTGCAGTGTTTTCTTTGCTGTGGTCACATGATCCTTCCAATCAATCACAGCGGTGAATGTTTGCCTTCAGGATGTTCGAGCTCACCTGCTCCCTTCCCCTGGAGAAAGACCTGCGAGTGACGCTGTATGACCACGACATGCTCAGCAAAGACGAGAAGATCGGGGAGACCGTTATTGACCTGGAGAACCGCTTCCTGTCCCGATATGGAGCCATGTGCGGCCTGCCACAGTCCTACTGCGTGTGAGTACGCTCACCTGCCTGACCTCGTATGTGGTTATCTTTATCATCATTAGACAAGCACGTTAAACCCAGTTTCTTTCTGTGCTGCGTCTTCTCTGTTCTTATCAGATCAGGGATAAACCAGTGGCGAGACCAGCTGACGCCCAGGCAGCTGCTGTGCAGACTGTGCGAGCGACAAAACCTGCAGAAACCCGGGTACGACGACGCCGCAGTGCGCTTCAGAGGACAGCGGTACACAGCTGCAGACCTCGGTGCGTGACGTTGCTTTGCATCATACTGGAAGAACTGGGTTGTTTTCCTGTAACTTTATATGCAATCCTCTTTAGTCGCTTATATTTTGAACTGCTTGAACAGGAACTGGGTTTGCCATTTTCACCGGCATATGCGACCTCTCCACTGCGTCGGATCACTCGTTTAATGACTGCTGGAAGTTTCGGATGGCAGAAAATAGAATTGGCAGCAAACGTATGCATCAGCACGAACATGTTGAAGACATCTGGGAGAGTGAAGCTCCTTTGGAGCAGCGGTTACCAAACCTTTTGAGCTGTGAGCCTAAGATAACACAAGTTTGTGGTTCCGACCGTCCCCCCTCTGATGACTTAATGATTAACTATTAACTGTGCAATATAAGAAATGGGCCGATCTCCTATAAACGTTACACCGGGAATACGTTTGTGTCATCATGAATAAGTGCAATAAAGTTTTTTATGTTTTTTTGGTTTATGGACACCTGATGACAAAAAAAGTCAATTTGAGGCTTTAAAGATGATAAATAATGTTTTAAATGTCTTTTTAACATGTAAATCATTTGTATATAATTGTTCTGAGGTGTGTTTTCAGAGCAACTCGTTTTGGTGCAGTCTCTTTGAATGTGAGGCCTACAAGCTCCGCCCCCCTCCAGGTCACAGGAAGTTCAACTCTACCCTGTTCCGCCATGTTTGTAGCTTGATAGCAGCGTTACGCTAATCTCCCGGCAGAGAAACATTTTATTGCTAAGTTCACTATAAATTTTAACGTACCAGATTTACTAATTTTATTACTTGAAAGTCCACGACCTTATTTGGCAGACCAATAGCTGATACTGTGATGTCATATATTAAAAAAAAAAAAACTTAATAGAAAAAATTAAACAAATGTGCAACATCAGGAGGGAATAAATTTACATTCTCTGCATTCCTAAACACTTAGAAGTGCACAAAACATTTATTATGCATAAAACATCCCTTTTAAATTAGTCAAATCATCATTATTAAGAATATTAAAGTGTTTTTTGGTGATTTACAGCTGTGATAAAATACCTACACAAAACCAGCTTCTCTCACTAAACTAATGATGAAACTTGTAATAACTTGGTTTAAGCTGACACACCATTACTTCCTGTGCTGATCAGACCCCACCTTCAAGTGATTGGGTGCAGGTTTAGAAAAAGGTGGTTGTTAAAGGGGACCTATCATGAAAATCCACTTTTTTAGCCCTTAAATACACGTTTTCCAAATAAGGTTGTGTACTTCCAGGTAATAAAATGAGTAAATATGATACGTTGACATTTATATTAAACTTATTAATAAAAGTTTTCACTGCTATTAAGCTACAAACATGGCAGAACAGGGTAGAGTTGAACTTCCTGTGGCCTGAAGGGGGGCGGGGCTTAACATGCCTTGTTCACATTTCTATTTTATTAAGACAATAAACGAATGATTTACATGTTAAAAGAAGGATTTAAAAGCATCATATATTTCCTTTAAGTCTTGCAGACTCCAAACATTCACACCGAAGAACCGAGTGCTCATCCTCGCATGTGGCTGATCTCCAGTTTGAGCCTGTTTATCAGTTTTCATCGAAACACATTAAAATCTTTATCATGTTGTCCCCAAATCAGCAGTAATACACCTGCTAACCATTATGTCAGTGGGGATATCAGGTCACCGAGATTATAAAAGCCATTTAGCAGGTTAGATGATGATGTTGATGATTAAGATATATATATATATATATATATATAACCTGTAAATTTTTTAAGTGCGTGTGGACTGACCTGCTTCCCACAGAAGCCAGCAGATTAGTATCTGGATCAGGGCTACGCCTGTCCTGCTACTCTAGGGGGGTTATGTTTCCCCATCGGGTTCGGTTTGCCAGCGGATCATCATGATGTGACAGATGAGCAGAATTTCCCACTTTAGCCTGGTTTTAATGTTATGGCGGATCATCTCTGTCTATTTGGATCGGTGCCCGTCCTCTCCGCTTCCATTAAAAAAACGAGTTTAATAAAAGCAAAATGTGAACAGATTTATTTATCATCCACACACGAGTGTGCATCGCTTCCTAACACAACGTTACAGCAAATAAATCTCTCTGCACTGGGCTCCCAGTACACCCATATTTTCATTTTATTGACGCTTTTCTTCTTTGTTCTTCTCTGGATTTTATCCAACCCTTTTCTTTGTCTGTTCATTCTCCTGCTGGTCACGCCTGTCCATCCTTCTACTCTCAAACTGCTTCATTCTACATGATCCTTTCTTTTTAAACGTTGTCCTCATGTCCCGTCACCTGCTTTCTTGCCTCATATCCTGTCTTCCCAGTTCTTACTTTCTGTTCTAATCATCTCATCATCCTGATTTTCCTGACTTTTTTCCGTTCATTTGAATTTGTCACGTGTGCAGATGTCGTGCAGAAAGCTCAGCCTCAGCCGGACAAACCACCGGGTCCAAAGGCAGCTCTTGTAAAGGTTTCATGTGATGTGTGCGCTAAATAAGCGGAAAGACGCCTCAGTTTGCGCGGCCTCTCGTGAGGACGTCATTTTGTTGGGAGTTAGGTAAATATGGTGAAAAATGTTTGGACTGAGAGCCGGCCCTTCTAGCTGCTATGCTCGCTCTGCCCGTAATGCTGTCACCACCTCATCCTAACACATTTGTAGTTAATGACATTTCCACTAAGTGATTTCTGCACACTTAACGTGTTTTTTTTTTGCATTTTATCAGGTTAAAAGCTCAACTTTTAATTCAACATCCGTAAATCTGCTCCTGGTTACTTAATCTCCTTTTACCCTCCTCCTTATCTCTCTTTCCTTTGATTTTCTCCCATTTTCACCATTATTAACCTTATTTCTCCCCTTATTTTCTTCTCTCTTTTTCTTTCTCTTTCTCTTCCTTTCACTAAGGACTCCTCTGTAATGTCTTTATCGTCATATCATAATTTAATCATCTCTAACAATAATAATCATAATGGTTTTGCTGTCTGATTAATGGGATTGTTTATTTTGGCAGCTCCAAGCTGAAAGAAAAACCATTTGATTAATTTATTTTTGTCTCTTACTAACTTATTTGATTTTGACAAAAAGCTAATTTTCTTAAATTAGCATATTGATTTATTTTACCTTTATTCAAACCTGATTCAGTTCAGTGTCTTCACCAGTCTTATTGTATTGTTTGATATCAGCGACACACATGGGAAAAACTCATGTCTGCTGTTTTACATCCCCATTCCTCTTTATTTCATTGTTCAGGATTAGATCTGTGAATCCCTGCTGAATACATGGCATCAGCTGCTCTGTCCTAGAAAATCTGTCCCCCTGTGTTCACATACTGTAGAAAATATGCAGTATCTGCTCATGTCCAGGGAACTCAGAGGCTTCCTCCTTGTGTAAAACAGATTCAGCTCTTTGCAACAATTCAGCTGATGATGGGAAAAAAACCTCACTGCCTCTGGCACTACAAGACAACACGTGTGTCCAACTAGACCATCATATATCTATGCTGTCCTCTATTGTTTGATTTCTTGCTTTTGTCTGATGTACAAATCGGTTGTTTTTGGAGAAAAATGTCTGCAAAGTGACCATAGAATAGGATAGAAAACTGCTTTTATTTTATTTATCATGAGGGTTCATCGCTCAGTGTCTTTTCATGGACATTTTTCTCAGTATTATGCTCTTGTACTGTTACAGAATAGTGGTTAGTGTTAGTTTTGTGCTCACAGTTTGATTAATTTTTCTTGCTGATCAATCATTCTTTACCCAAACATTGATCATCTCGTTAAGAGATTAGGTTTTTTGTTGATTCTCCTTTTATACCCAGTTGTGGCACCCTAACCTGTCACCTGTAAATCGCTTTATTATTCTGATTTCTATGATTCATATTTCATATATCATGCTTCATATTAGGTACTTCTTCTTTGTGCCTTCGCTCCCGTCCCTTCTCACCCTTTCTTAACTTCTTCCACTCACTTTCCTTGCCCATCACTTACCTTCTTACCCTCTGAGCAGAGGAGGGAGCGATGGGGAGGAAACCCCGGGACCACCTGAGGAGCGGAGCCATCAGATAAATATCTAGGATTCATTTTCACCCCAGCACACGCACAAACCCACCGAGCCCACACATATGTTCCACCACTGCTGCAATGCAAGGTCATGGTTGTCGTTTTGGTGATTTACGGCACATTTGTGTCTGTGTGTGTGCATGTGTGTGCATCAACACAGCGGTGAGCGTTCTCTTTCCATAGTTGCCGCGGTTACCGTGCGTCAGTTTGCCGCCTGTCAAACGGGTTTGCTAACTGGCTGAAACTCCTCTTCCCCTCCTCCTTTTTGTCTATTTACTGCTTTTGCTCTTTATCCTTTTGTTTTACTCTTTCGTTCTTTTTGCTTGTTTGTTGTTCTCTTTTCTTCCATCTGTCGTTCATTCATCCTCCATTTCTTTTATCCGGCATTATCTTATCTTTACTTCCTGTGTGTCCTTTTCTCAGTTCTTCCCATCTGTTGTGTTTTCTTCTCATTTGCCTTCTTTTATACGTTGCTCCTCAGCATCACTGCTCCTCTCTCCTTCCCTCCTAGCCTTCTCCTCTTTTCCTTATTCCCTCCTTCCTCGCAGCCAGGGTGACTTCAGCCTCACTGCTGTAAACGTTTGATGCGAGCTTGATATTTAAATTTTTCTTGGACGCAGCAGAGACTTTCCCTCTTTCAGTTTTGATGCGGAGACCAACAAACGGCTGTATTTATGTGAGTGTATTTGTGATTAATGAATGATTCCCACATGAACCGCTCCTCCCAGTCCACACAGTACTCTGGATTTCCATTCTTCACTTTAAGAACCATTTAAAGACGGCAACAGTCTCCATTTAAACTCCCAACTGTGTGTGTTTGTGTGTCTTCAGAAGACAGAAATGAATCTAAACGTCACCTCGGCCCACTTAAAGAGAGACTGTCCCTCCATATCTTACGGAAGCAGGGTCTGGTACCTGAACATGTTGAGACCAGACCGCTATACAGCCCGCTGCAACCTGACATAGAGCAGGTAACACACACACATTAACACACACACTAACTTGGTATGATCACATACAGTTTAAGCCGCCTCCATATTTTGACACTTTTTTTTTGGTTTATGAATTATCCTTAATTTCTGTTTTTTGATTGGTTGTTTTTTTCTGTTGCCAGGGGCGACTGATGATGTGGGTGGACCTGTTCCCCAAGTCCCTGGGACCGCCTGGACCGCCGTTCAATGTCACACCACGCAAGGCCAAAAAGTAGGAACATGATAACACACAGGCAGTCGATCATTCAAGTCAGGTGATCAGTAAATCAATGAACCAGTGCGCTGGTTCATTAAGCAAATAAATCGAATTTTAGATGTGATGTGATCACTGAGCCGGTTAACATGACCATCAAAATGTGATAACTGGAAGTAATTAGATCTATTGATAATCAGACAAACCCTCAGGTTTATTTTGAAGTCGGTGTATATGTGGGATGTAACTTCCTGTTGGTGTTAGCGTTAGCCGTGCCACCGTGGGAGCTAACCACCCTGCATAATAGACGAGATATAAAGATTTTGCTGTGTTTAGACGTCCCCTGCTGCATCCTGCATCATGTTTCTCTTGTTCCACTCGGCTTTGAATCTTTGCTTCTGTCTTTTTAATGGCAGACATTACAGATGCAGAGGTTATGCAGTGTTTTTACACACACAAACACTAACATTAGATAACAAAGTATATCAGATATTTATATGTTTGCAAATGTTGCAGAAATCTTGTAATCCAACTTTTCACTTAAACACAACTACGATCTGATCAGATTGTATAATTTACATTATCATATGAATAAAATCTTGTATCTCCACATGTTTAATATACGTTACTGTGCACGCAACCAGGCTCAGTCAAATCAAACGATCAGGTTAGTTGAGTTAGTGTTTATTTGCTTTTAATGAGAGGGGATTTAGCCACCCAGCTACCTGAGACGTTAAGGAGCTAATAAACTCAAACCTGTCAATCTCTGAGGTAATCGGGTTCGTCTCCATCTAGGTTCTTCCTGCGTTGCATCATCTGGAACACCAGTGATGTCATCCTGGATGATGTCAGCTTGAGCGGGGAGAAGATGAGCGACATCTATGTTAAAGGGTAAGATGATTCACGGCAGTTCATCCCTCGTCTCGCTTCACGTATCAATGTCTGAGACAAGCGGTGATTGTGTCCCACAGCTGGCTCGATGGACACGAGCACAACAAGCAGAAGACAGACGTCCACTATCGCTCACTGGGCGGCGAGGGCAACTTCAACTACAGATTCCTGTTTCCCTTCCACTACTTACCTGCTGAGCAGCTGTGTGTTGTGGACAGGAAGGTAACAGGCCCCAACATCTCTGCACCAATATGACACGATAAACTTAGCTGAGTGTCGAAGCAAAAGCATCAGAGCTAAAGATTTGTTTGTGAGAGAGTTTCCAAGGCGAGGTCCTCCCTGCAGCTCCCCTGCCTCCTAACTAATCTACTGTGGCCTGCAATTAACAAAAATAATGATGTGACATTTGCACAAGAAGGAGTAGATGCTGCTGAATCTCTGAGACTCAACAAAAACACGCAGTGAGGAGCTAAAATAACACCGCACCGAAAAGTGGAATAACAACTTGCCTGTCATTTGCTTTCCTTGGCCCGGGTCCGAGCCTCTTTAGCCGCTCGCAGCCGACATGTTTTACGACGGCGCTCGCTAGCTCGTACCAGCATCTTCAATCAGTTAGCAGCTGAAAAGACAAGAGGGAGTTTTAAATGAGAAACTCTGCTGGGTGGAGAGCTTTGACTCCAAAACAGAGCCGGAGCCAGAAACAGCGTATATGAAGCCAGAAACCGCAGTGGTGGAGTCACAGGGGCTGATCAACAGCGCTATCATCGCTCTGTGAGCGCTGCACTCTGAGCTGTGGCAGCAGGGTTAGCTCATAAAGGAGCTCAACCTAAAATATAATGCTTAAAAGTCATATCTGTTCCTCGATATTTACATCAGTTAAAGAGGAAAATGTATAGTATAAAAAAAGCTGGTAATGAATTAAGTAAAATCAAACATTTAGCTTTTTTTTATTATTATAAAAGTGTAAAACTGATTAACATGATCTGATTCTGTTAATCAGCCATGAATGGAAAACATGCCGCAGTACTCTGACCTCGCCAATTCTCCTTATTTACTTACATTTATTCATAATAATAGAGTCTCAGGGGCTTTTAACTCTTTATAATATATTTTACCCTGAAAACCATCAGGTTACATTAAGATTAACATTCCACATGCATGTATTCACCTCAAACGTTTATGTAAAAATGTGAAGAACAACTAAAAAGGGAAGAGAAAACTAGTGTTTATGCTTTGTGTTGGGCGTAGGACCATAAATTACATCCTGCTTCTACTCTGGGTATTTAAAAAGCTTTCTTTAATCTTTATTAAAGTCTTTAATCCTACTTTAGCTGTCTTCTTTCCTTCTTGCATGGCACTGCTACCTGAAAATGAATCATTAACTGCACCGTACGACTCGATAAGGTGAACTCCAGCTTTTCTTCTGCCTGATAGCAGAGCTGAGAGTGAAACAAAGCAGCTGCACTGAAAGCCATAAAAACGTTACACCGAGCTGAAAGAAGCCAAAAGGCGCTGTAGACCTGAGCTGGCTTTTTCACAAGCACACATGGTCATTAGATCAGTCTCTAATGTGCACTCAGCTACTTTATTTCTACATTTCTAGTCTGAAACATGTCAGGATGCCGTCAAACTCAGCAGTGTGTAAATGTGCGGGGTTAACACAGACAGGTCGCCCTTTCTCCTCACTGGTGCTCTTTGGGTCGTGAGTTATCACATTAAACAAAAATCCTAAATGATAGATCGCTGTAGTTTAATTAATTCATTTTCTAAATGGCTTAATCCAATTCAGACAGAACTGGGAATCATCCCAGTGATTTGCAGGTACACCCTGGACAGGTGGCTAGAGAGACAAACAACCCCTCCTTCATACAAATACCCAAACATGCATGTCTTTGGATGGTGTGAAGAAGCCTGGTACCCGGAGATAAGCCATGCATATACTAGGAGAACATGCAAGTACCAGAAAGGCCACTGTTTCAACCTCCTCCCCATATCGGGGCTCAAACTAGCAACCTTTTAACCCTAACCAGTACACCACCATGCAGCCCTTAAGGGGTTTTTATATTGGTATTTGATGAAGTGGCCACACAGCAGTGAATCTGGCTAAAAGGGAGGGGGAGCGCTTAAAAAGACAACATGCTGGACTTTTCCTCTGCTTGCATTGGCAAATCAGAAAGAACTGTTAAAAGGTCACAGCAAAGTGGCAGCTGATGGCTGCTCGATGATTCAAAAACAGTTTCTCCCATCAACACGAGCCCATTTCTCTCTTATAATTAGTTCTTTTTAAAGCTAACATAATGTTTTATGTGAGTAAAACTCCTTATGATGAAAATCCACTGCTGTAATGATATTTTTAACCATTTTAGCTGTTTTATTTCAGAAGGTTCTGTTAGCTGCTAAAAAAGCTAACGGAGCTCTGGACTCATCTTAATACATTTATAAGAACAGTTCCTTTAGTGTTAAAACATTCTTTACTTGACCTTAAATAAAATAATCAAAACATAAATATGTCTTTATTGAACATTTTCATCAGAAAAGAGAACTTTGGACCACAGTCCAGTCCTTGTTGGCCCAGTTGAGACGCTTCCTACGTTGGATCAGGGTCAGAAGTGGCTTGACCTGAGGAACCTGACAGTTGTAGCCCATCTCCCAGATGCTCTGACCCCCAACTCATTCCACTCTTTCTGCATCTCTGCCAGATTCCTGAATCTTCTTTGTCTGATATGTTTGGACACGACACTCACAGCAAGCCTCCTCTGCTATGAACTTTTGTGGGTATCCGTCCCATGGAGGGTATCGGTGTATCAACTTCTGGCCAGCTGTCAAGTCTGGAGTCTTTACCTTAAACCAAACTGAGACAAATGAAACAAACTGAAGCAACTTGGAAACCTGCGAAGCTGCTTTGAGTTCAGTAGAAGTGTGTGACACTCGGTTAAAACATTCATGCACTGCAAAATTTGTGCCGATTTCTTACTGTTTCCTATTTTTTAATGAGCTGGAAGCCCAAATGACCAAATGAGCAAAAATAAACCTGTAATTTTTTAATTGTAAGCCTTGAATCTAACATTTATGAAAGTTTAACCATTTTAATGAAGTTATTGAAATAAATCAATTGATATTCAATGTTTTTTGAAAGGGTCTGTAGTGTTCAAAACCTTATCCTTAAATCACTAAATTGGTTTTAAAAATAAAGCCCTTTTCAGACACCGAGCAGCTGAAGGTGCTGCACGAAACAAAGCGTTGCTATGGCAACGAGTCTACCCCAGGCACAGGATACGGCACATCAAAACCAAACAAGCTGAATAAATGATGAGTAAAACAGCAGAACATCTGAAACATAGCACGATAAGGTAAATATTTAGGAGAAGCAGAATGAAAGATGGAAATAAAATCAATAAATAATTAGATTTTATAAGTAGATTTTATAAAAAATCAGGCTGAAAATGTGTTTTCACTGTGGAGCTTAAAACAAGACTTACTAATAAGATGAGAAATAATAACTTATAAATCCAAACATATGCATTTATTAAGTATTTTAAGTAGTACTTGTAATAGTAGTGCTAGATATTCATATAATAAAACCACCAAACTCATACAGGTTAGTTGCCAAAGTATAACAAAGTCCAATGAGACATATCTGCTGGATTTATGCAAAAGCCATTCAGCTTTGGTATCATCTGAATTTTATTTCCACACCAGAGGAGCTGAATTGATTTGAGACAGAGAGAGAAAGATGGTTTGAGGAAATGAAAAGGACTGAACAAGTTTCTGTACTTAGCACTCTGGCAACAAAGAGGAAGCTGATTGATGCTGTTAGATATTACAGAGAGCAGTTAGACACTCATGTACAGCATCCCAGCCCGCTGTGTGACAGCTGTGAACTGATAACTTAATGTACTTGGATGGAGGTTGTGCGTAAACCGAGCCAAGCCTTTAACACACACACTGACGAGCATAAAGCCATTGGCAACCACACACGGTGATGCGTGTTTACTCTGCTGTTTGTGTGCGTTGTCATGAAGTGTGAGAGCTCGCTGTGGATTTAGACTCTGATGCAGAGAGAACTGGTGTGAAGTCATGCAGACGGACACAATTCAGGTTTTTACCCGTATAAAACCGCATAAAATCAAAGCATCGCCGTCATTTTGACAATTAATCTTCCTATAATTGTCAAAATAACGGCGAAGCTCATGTACTCAATGTTTAAGGCACCTCGACCAGTCTCTATCCTGGTCCTCTGAGGAAGCATGCTTCCTCCCTATCTGCCTGTTTTCATTGCGTACATGAGAAAGGAGCAGAAGAAGCCAAATGCGGTAAGTCTGAGCAGATGACCATCAGTCCAGTGTCAGCAGATTGGACTGACACAGCCTAGTCTGGAAATCCTCACTAGGTTTGGATGCTGGCTCCAGAGAGCATGTACAGGATGTGTTTGGCAGGATGACTGCAGGTTCTGGTGGGAGAGCGGTACTGATGTCAGCTGACCCTGGTGTTAACTCTGCTGTGGGAACTGGGGAGACAGGCGGGACTGACTCAGAAACTGTCTCTGTGGTGGTCTTAGCCGACCTCTGTGCAGGAACAGGAAGTAAAACGGACGTCACAAACCCTTTTGGTAGCAGGATGAGAGGCGTCAGAGGATCCTACAACCAAAGAAGCATCATCGACAAATGAAACCAAGAGACACTGTGGACTTTCTGATGGTGAGAGGTGGATTTCAAGAGGTGATATCTCCCAAATCCTCCTCGAAGGTGAAGACCCTGTCAGAGACGGGAAGAGTAACAATACTTTAGGGGAGACATCCTGGACCCCAAATGATGCTCAATAGAAACAAAGGGTGCAACTCTGCAGCATAAAGACCAGACATGGACCTCCTTAAAGACCGGCCAGACAGGAGCAGATGACTCATTTAGCTGCTGCATATGTTGCTGCTTCTGGAGAACCAGCGTAGTCTGGCCAGTTTGTAGGAACACTTAGAAGGAGACTGTCCATTGAGTAAACTTTAAGACCTCGAATGACATCGGCTGGTCCAGTAAGTTAACCTAACCTGAACACCTCACCAGTATTACAACTGAACTTGTTTCGGTCCATTTGGGTGGAAGGTTTGTTGTCTTCAGGGGGATTCAGACACAAGACCTCGAGTCATAGTGGCCTCGCAGATTCTCTCCTCTGTCAGTCAGAGCTAGAAAGAGAACATGTATGAGACGGGGTGAAAGTGCGTCTGGTGCTGGTGGGGCGGATGCAGGATATTTAACAGGAAAACAGGTGGTATGTGGCAGTGGAGAGATGAACAAACATCTGCAAAACTGGGAAGATCAAAAGGAAAGAGCAAGGTCACACAAAAAGAGAGAACAAAACCAAAGCCGGAGATCTTGACAGATTTTGTGTTCTGTTATTTATCGTATCCAGCCTTAAAAATAATGATCTTTGTCCTTCAGGGGTTCAGTCTCCACGTTTTTGGATCTCTCAGCCAGAAATTGAAGGGTGAATCACATTTTTTTAAATTGTCTCCAGAGATCTACCTCAGCTTGCTCAGGGTTAAAACATCCTTAAGGTGTTTTCCCCCTAAAAAGGAAGACTTATCTCTCGTCTCTTCTAACTCAGCCGTGACTTTAAACTAAAGAAGGGAATTATTTGTCACTGTGGGAGGTTGCTAAGTGCAGCCGTTCAGTTTGTGGAAACTCTCCTCACCGTTCTGCCAAAATCACCAGAGACCCATTTACCCATGTGCGAAAAGTCATATTTTTAATCAACATGACAAAAGCAAAATAGTCTCGCAAATTAAAAAGGACGACTGAGCAAATGGAAAGAGAGAGGAAAGTAGCTGCAAAGCAAAGGTGAGACAGGATCAGACTCTTGATAATACACTCTCACACAGACACACACTGATGCGTACAGATGGGTGTGTTCAGCTCTAATCTGAGGGGAGCATCATCTTTTGCACAACATGAACTCAATTCCCCGAAAAGAGCTCACATCAAACGTGAGAGTTTAAAATAACCTGGACAAAGCTTGCTTCAGAGTGTCTTCCCTCTTTCTTTGTGTCTGCAGGAACACTTCTGGAGTATGGATAAATCTGAGACAAAGCTGACACCGAAGCTGACCATCCAGATCTGGGACAATGATAAGTTCTCCTTTGACGACTACCTCGGTAAAGTCCTGAAAGCTTTCCTGTCTTCATCTAAAAAGGTAGCCGTTTTGATTTAGTGTAAATATGGATGCTTAGCCTTCAGGTTTGTCTGTTTAAGAGTATCTGAACAGTATATTTGTGCCTTTTGGGGTTAAACAGAGGCTTGAATCATTTACGGTTTGACATTCAGACAGATTTTCCTCTCCTTTCCAAGGATTAGGAGGTAAATCTATCCCAGAAACCATATGTGCGATGTACGAACAACTACTGTGATAACATTTATCTTTAGAATTAACGCTCTTCCATTTCCACTGTGTCGGCACATTTTGCCAAAAGGAGGGGCTGATTTTATTTTTTCTACTCGAAACTCAAGCTGTCAAAATCTTGCCTTTCCTTCACCCCTGACTCTGCCCCAACCCCGTCCCTTGAAATAACTCACCGCCTCTCCTCTCCTCTTTCACTCCCCCCGCCTCACTTCACTTTCTTTCTTTGCCCGGGAAAGGGAGGATGACGGTCTGGGCGTCCCTCTGCGGTGCGAGACGAGGAGGAAGATGAGGAATCCAGATTCTGACCAGTTCCTGTCTGTCACCGTCTCGCTCGGCAGCAGTGTTTTCTCTCGCTCGCGTTTATTCGCCTCGTGCTGGCTGCGGGTGTGTGGCCACCTCAAAGCATTTTTTCCATGACTGCCTGTCTTCAGCTCGTCGGCCCGACCACTGACTGTTAATCTTCCTGCCCGGTGTGAGGGTCAGGCACGAGCCATTTTCCTACGGTCACACTGTCAAACGGCAACAAACTCTGGAAAAACACTTCCAGTGGATGTCTAGTCTTTCATCAGGTCTCCATACTAAATATTAAAAAAGATCCAAATGTATCACCACAGATTAAGCCGCACTTCACCCAGTAATCAGCCTTCATGCTCTGACTATAAACTGAAAGATCGCTGGTTCTGTCGGGTTTGACAGCACATCTATTTTCTTCATGTATGATAAACTCACTCAGGCTCACACGACCTTCTCCTTCTCTTCATAGATGCCCTTTATTTTACTTAGGTGTAAATTGTTGCTCATAAATAAGGAAGACTACATGATTTTTGGGTTTTATTTTAAGTTGTACATTGTGAAAAGAGTGAGGATGAAGTAAGGGCCCACAGATCTGGCTTTCCAGTTAAATTAGGACTGGGATTCTGTGGGTGTTTTGATCCTTATGAGAGAAGTACACCTGATCAGTATTTGCTAGGTGTAACCTCTGTATTACAAAATGAAGCTGAGACATAAATGAAAGCATTGATGTGTCTGCAGGATGGGGTTTAAACTGGTCCTTGTAATGGTGTGTGGACTTTGTTTCCATTTTAGGTTTAATTCTTCTTGATAGGAAAAAGTTCAGTGAAGTGATCCAGACTGTTCCCTGTCTCTTGATCCAGCATTTAGACTCCCCCCTCCCATCTTACCCTCCTCTATTTCCAGCCTTAGAAATAGACTTTTTATTTAATCAGTCAATGGATATAAGTTAGCCAATGAGGGACAGAGAACAAGTAGCTAATGTTTTATATTTCAGATTTTATTCTGAGAAAACATTTTACCGTAAAATGATGCAAAATGTTTCAGATACAGTGTATCAAAAATGTTATGTCAGGTTATTTTGAGTCAGGTGTGTTGGAGCAGGGATGCACTGAAAACCTGCAGGACAGCAGCCTTTTAGGAGCGATTTTGGATGTGCCTGATCAAGATAATCTTAAAGGTTTTTTTTTCTTGTGTTCACTCATCTTATTAGTTTTACCTAAATTGACATCCTAATTCACCTCTTATTTGCTCCAGTCTTCATATTTCTTATTTACTCTTCCTCCTTTTGTTGTCCAGGATCACCACTCGGTAAAAAGGACTCAGTTTTGCTTTTCAGTACGTGTATAAGAAGTTATGTTGTGCTGATTTCCTCTCCGTCAGCTTATGAAAAGCTTTAAAAAGGATATGTGGTGCTTTTAATTCCTACCTTTTAACAGGTAAATCATTCATTTATTGTGTGCATAAAGTAGAACCGCAATGCTTTGGTCTGAATTCCTGCTTATTCTCGCTCCACACACACCTTATAATCCTGTTCTGA
>JBAMIG010000005.1:2141871-2154434 GCA_037177335.1 Kiunga ballochi
TATATGTTGTTCTCTGAAAGCGGACTCAGCCACTGCAAATGAGAAGATGCACTCTGTCACAGCAAGGCTGCAGACTCAGCATCTATTCTGTGTTTTATGTTTTTTCTTTTGTATTGAAGATTCTTCTTTTGTTTATGTGTAACGGAGTAAAACAAAGTCCATATTAAATTATGGCAAAGCAGGCGCAACAGTGCCGTCTACTGACAACGCAGGGCGTGGAAATTGCACAGAAGAGAGACAATCTTGCAGTGGTAAGACATGCTCTTGCAGAGTCCGAGGCAAATATGAAGTTTTCTGGACTCTTTCATACATTCATACTTAATATTTTATGGTTATGCAAGTTGGGTTAAGCTTTTGTTGTAATCTGTAGCCCTTAAGATATTGCTTGAAGACTTTGTTAATGAAGCTAACCTAGCTTAAATGCTACTTTTATTTCACGTGTCCAGATTCTCCTTGTCCCAGGACTGGTGCTTATCACTCTGTAGGAATTTCAGTTTAGTTGTAGTGTGTTATGTTGGTGGTATTATGAGCTCATGGGGTCAAATGAGCAAGCTTAAGGTTCTTCCTCTGAGATTACAACAGCCTAGATCTTGATGCAGATTGTAGGGTGGTTACAAATCTTTGACCTTCATGAGGAGTCAGGAAACAGCCAGAAGTTGTCATTTGATTCCCCAAGACACCTTTTTCCTACTTTTTTCTTCTAATTCAGAGCTTAAGATGTCTGAGGCTAAGGTCAAAGCTCAAAGTTCCCCATGAGCTGAGCTGGATGAGGAAGAAGAGCGTGAGAGTCAAAGAACGGACATCCAGACACGTTCTGAAGGGACTTTGAAAGGAAACGGCTTTGACTTTATGATGAACAGTAAGCATGAGCTCACCCTCGCAAACCCTCAAGGTTTCCTTTGAAAAAGATGTCATTCACACACTTGCATGGACTTGCATGTCAAGGAGAGGCTCCCGACATCGAACAAACGCACGATCCACCCGTCTATTTCCTGTGCCGGACAGGAAGCTGTCCTGTTTGTCACGTTATGCTGAACATTTCAGACCGGAGGCTCACCTTTACAGCCGGTGAGAGCTGAGCGTCTGTCCTGTCTCACAGCCTCCCCTGACAATAAAACAATGCCTGTCTTTGTTTCTATGCTGTGTGTGTGTGTGTGTGTGCGGTCTCACACAGGGTGATATTTAACTAAAGCAGCGGGACGTAGCTATTAGAAATTAGCATCAGCATTAATAAGATTTCAGGCGGTTTAAGTGGCAGATTTAGTTTAGTGGCTCGTGAAAAGCACCACTTAACGACCTCTGAGGTCGATGTTAAAACAGTGATGAAGGTTTTTGTTTGTTTTTTTTTCTTTTTGGAGCAAAGTTGCTCTAACAATCTGCTCAAGATGCTCCAGAGGAAAATGTAGTTGTCTTTTATCTGCATCCTCTGAAGAGTTGCTGTGTGTGTGTTGATGTCTTTACAATTAATTAATTTACTTGTGTGTGTGCATTTGGTTTCACAGTGTAACCTTTTTGCCTCTGGTTTGTGTGTTTCTGGTCACAGTTACACAATATCCTTCTGTGCATTTGCGGGCAACAATAGATAGTAAAGTTGGTTTCGTACTGTGATGATTGCTCTATAAATCTAAGTGCTCACAGAGCGTTTGTTATTGCAGCTCATTGTTCATTGTCCTTTTGGAGAGCGGTGCTGGTTGGTCACCACACTCTTCATCACTGCTACGTCCTCATCACTGTGTTTATTCTGCATAATAAGCCCGCTTGCGGTGCTGCTTGAAAGAGCAGAGTTTATGTTGGTGAGTCCGCTGAGGAATTTTTGGTTTGTCTTCACAAACATGCAGCTGCAGTTTGGTTCAGCCCGGTTCATGTCATGGTCAAAAACAGGGTCCGAAAAAGGTCGAGGTGACCTTATGTTATTCAAAACCAGCAAACGTAATTTTTTATTTAAATGTATATTCTGTAAAGTTGCACCCCAGAGCTTGTAATATGTTTTGATTCTCTGAAAAGTATCCATGTTGTTAAAACAACATATTGGTGTTTTTTCAATTGAAAAAAGTTCAAATAAATAACGAGGAAATTCTCCATATTATAGTAATTATTCACTGATAATGTCTTTGGTTAAAAGTTATAATGTTGCAGTTTTATAAAAAGAACAGGACATGTTTCCAGCTGCAACCAGATGACAATGAAACAAGCCGTCTTGTAGTTTAATTGCAGCTGAAAAAGAGGAAATCATTTACAAACTCCCACAACTTTAACATCCATGTTCACTCTGAGAGCGATGGAGGGGATTCTGTACCACAGCTCAGCTTACAATCGATTCATTGAATTGTTTTTACAGTTTCACAACATAGCTGCATTTTTGTGACAATAATGTTAATGATCAATTAAAAGGAATAAAATACAGTAATTTATTTTAATGTGAATCATTTATAATGATAAAATAGGTGCATTAACCTTCTCTTCTTTAAGACTGCTAATTTTGTATTTAGATTAAAATGATAAAAGTAAAAATTACAAATAGTTATTTTAATACAAAATACCACATATATATATATATATATATATAACAAGTCTGCCTGACAGGGATTGGGAGGAAGAAAACTGAAGGATCTGTATGACTGGTTTTATGCTGGCTAGAAGCTTTTATACCACTGCTAATGACTCAGAATAGCTGATATCTGTCATCATTTCCAGCAAGTACTCTGATTTCTTTCCCTGTTTTGAGGAAATGTAATAATATGTCAATTATAAATTATGACTAAGTATTAAGGTAAGAATGAAAGAGGCAACAATAAACCTTTAATAAAAGCTTTTCAGCTACAGCTGTTAGCTAGCTGGAGATTTCCAACCCTGTAGTAGCCGTTAATAATCCCACAGGAACCAAACAAGCAGAAATGGAAGAAAATTTATATTTTGCACATTTAAACCTCCATTTTCCTGCAAGCCTTTTTTGTTTCTTGACATCTTAAACCATAACAGTTTTTCCACATTTTATTTCCTCCTCAGACGCCGGACCACCCCGCTCCGGGTAATCTCCTCATCCGTCTTCCTGCCTCGCAGTATTAAGCCCCTCCAGAAACTCATGTTAACATCGACCACCAAATGGCGGTAAGTGGAGGTTTGCTCCAAATGAAGCGACCTGCCTTTGGATGTGAACGCATCACGCTGTGTGAGATTAGAGTTTAGGGTGTCCAGATTCAGGATGCTGTAACTCTCCGTCTATGACAGGAGCTGCTGCCAAGGACGGGAATATTTAGTGGTTCCCTGTTTGGTGTCTTTCTGAAACATTACCAGCCTGCAGCTCACTTCTGTTTTTCTTTCATTCACACACACACAGACACACACAGACACACACACACACACAGTCACACACACACACACACAGTCACACACACACACACACAGTCACACACACACACACACAGTCACACACACGCACACAGTCACACACACACAGTCACACACACACACACAGTCGCACACATTCACACACAGTCGCACACACACACAGTCGCACACATACACACACACAGTCGCACGCACACACAGTCGCACACATACACACACACAGTCGCACGCACACACACAGTTGCACACATACACAACCACACTGTCGGTTATCCTTTGACTCACCTCTGTAAATGGGAGCAGGGAAAGTAGAGTTAGACGTCAGAGAGGAAACAGCCAATGACTTTATTCCAGTTTGGTTTTATTGCTGCGATTATTAGATTTTAAGATATAAATCCATTTTAACCGGCCTGTTTCAGAATGTTGTGTGTGTGTGTGAGAAAGAGAGCACTAAAAGTCTAATCTTTTTAGCGTGTGTGTATTTCTGGCTCCTATGTATAGTTTGCATGTACAACAGAGCTACATTCACACTTATTCTATTCAGCTCTATTTTAACCAAATATTATAACTATTTCACGTATTGGTCAACTCTAATCTGCTGACCTATGACATAATTATCAGCTACGATGATGCATTTTTCACTATTGACCACTTATGTCGCATAATGTTTGTGAGACATGTTGCATCACTTTATGGCAGAAACTTCTGCTGTAAGATGTAAGGGTGAAGAGGTCCATTTTCCGCTTTCTGGTGGTTTTCGAACTGTTAAAATACATTTTACGGTTTGGACGTTATGATGCACAAGTGTTACGCCCGAGGGAGAAACATATTCAACACATATGCGTCAGTACATAACAACAAGTCACATCCTTTTATTAAAGTAAAGATCTTAAATACAAAACAAACCAATACAGGTCTGTCTAAAGAGGGTTCATCTTAAAATTCAGTCTAATTAAAGGCGTTTCCCATTTGATTTACAGGTATCTGATAATTGAGTGCAGCAAAAACAGGATTTTTAGCCTGCTAACAGCTAACAGTAGCTTCAATCCAGCCACCTCCATTAGCCCGTTATCTCCTGTTAGCTCTCTGCTACAAACGTTTATCAATCATCCATCCCCGTGCTCCCAGTCACCCTTTCTACTCAACTCTATATTTTCCAGTGTGGCGTTGCCAAGATGGCGACGGTAAGAACTGCCCAACCAGCTTTAGTTTTGCTTTGCAGAAACCTTCCAGAAGGCTCCGTCCAGCAGCTCTACAGCAGCTTAAAGCCGAATCATACCCGTGTGTGTTTGTATGTTACACTGAAGGTGTTTTCAACAGAAGGTCTAGCACAGCAGTATGCATTACTAGGACAATCATGGCTTTGAAACCCGTGTGTGTTATGAGTCTAACACATGTGGCACACACACACACACACTCACACATACAGGATGTTTCACATACTTAATAAATTTCAGATTTTATGGACTGTAATCGTGCAGCCAGTGGTGTGGCACCATTATGTGAGTCAGCCGGTGAGTGTTGTTGCCATTAACGAAGGTGGCCGCACACACACCCCCACACACACTCTGCCGCCCCGCTGTTTTAGGAGCCGTGCTTTTGATGGAGCAGACGGAGACCTCTCACTGGTCGCTGGCAAAAGTCCAGCAGCCAATCACGGGCGTCTGCCAATTAGAGCAGCATGTATAGCGAGCACAACTCTGTGAAGTTGTGTGTATTTCTGAACATAATGCGACGTATAGCTGTGTGCGTTTTAGGGTCGATGTGGTTATTTGTGTGTTTCCGTGTGTGCGCTGCTTGTTCTTGTGCCAGTTGCTCAAATGGACACATGCTCATAAAGATAACAACACTTTTGTACCGCCAAGGCTATTAGAAAGTCATTTCCCTCTGAGTGTGTGTCTGTTTGGGTGTGTTTTGTATTTCAGATCTTTATAATAGTAGCAGCAGTTGATTTAGCACTAAACCCTGGCAAGGCATGTTTTAAAATGAGCTGTAATAACTAGAATGGGGGGATTTTACCACATATAAATAGCAATCAGTCAAACCCTAAATTCACTACTTTATTTCTGTTTCTGGCTCCAGTCTGTGTTACACCTCTTTTCATTCTGGTTTTTATTCATTTCTTTGTCATTGTGCAGCAGTGCTTTAGCTCCACACTTGGATTTCCAGCCTAGATAAATGTTTATACTTTAAGACAAAAGCCTTAAATCATGACTGATTCTCTGTAAGTTAGGGATGATATCATTTGCATTGTGCACTTCTTACAGCTCACTTTAACCATTTCAGATTAGACAAGAATTGCATGTAAGCAAACACAGAAAATATTCTTCTGACATCATTAAACGGCAGTAAAACCGGTGGAAATCACACAAAATTAAGTATTATGGTGGATATGTGGATGCCAGATCCCAGGAGGTTGATGCTGATGGAACAACGTAAACCTAAAACATCCAGTAAGTTTTTATATTTGAGGTGACTCTGACATGTTATCTTGTGGCCATATCGCATCCGTTTAGATCTATTACATGCATTTGTATAAAACAACTGAAACAGAAATGACTGTAAGTAGAGGCTAAAATTAATTTCCTAGTTAAGTGGTTGAATCTGTGCAGTGACCTCAACAGGCAACAGAGCAGACTCATCAATTGCTTTCATTTTCAGCAGATTTTCACACTTATGAATTATTTCCTTTCCTGCACGTCGTCATGTACACACACCTCACAGAAAGCTCACACAGCTACAATATAAATCACTAAAAAGATCCTATGAATATGCATAATAGTTCTCCAACTTTAGAGAAACAACTACAGTACACACACACACACACACACACATCTCTGTTAAAGAGAATTTTATGAAAAGGGAGGAAAGAATAAATCTGTTCAGTAGCTGGAAACGTATCAAGTACTTAGTTTGAGGGTTTCACAAACGCACCATTCACACCAGTGTAGATGAACACACACACACAGTGAAACCTACACTAGCACCAACACAAATAATAGGGCAGTACAAAAATCATCTCAGTAAAAATGTAGTGCAGACTGCCAACGCAGTGGTCCTCCCTTTTATCAAAATAAATCATAGCAAAAACTTGGAACGTTGTGTGTGTGTGTGTGTGTGTGTGTGTGCGTGCGTGCATGCAGACGCATTAGTGGGCGGCGGTCTAAGCACTGCCTTTGTTTTCCATCCACTTAAAAAGGTCAGATCCCCCGGGAGTTATTATATCACTCGTGATATTAATGCCTCTGAGCTGAGAATATTACGTTGTGTTTGTCTGTTTGCTGATGACGTGTTTTTTTCTAATATAACTGAAAAGTGTGGATCATAATTTTAGTGAATAAATGTGCATGTTTTTGTATTATTCTAAATTAATTTAGTGTATTTTAAGCATTGTGTCTCTGCAGGAGGAGATAACAGTGTGTTTCTCCAGCTGCTGCATGCTTCAGATATGATGCATGAATGTGCAGTTTGTTTGTTTGTGTAATTAATGTGAGACATCTTCCCACAGAAATCCTTCGTAAGTGGCAAACTGTGGTAATGCTGCACTTAATATCTGACATAAGTGATGGTGATCATCTTCCTCTGACTGCAGCTGGATGCTGTGTGGGGATCTAGCTAAGTGTGTGTTTTTAGGAAAAGAAGGGTTTATGCAACGGAAAGTAAACTATAGCTGCTTTCACGTTGCTCATCAATCGTCTCCAATATCACCAGAAAAAGCTGCTAAACCTGTTGATTGTTGCTTTTTCCTAAATTAGACTCAGAGGGTCTGAAAAACCACTAAATCCAGCACAAAATCAGCTAAGTTGGTGGTGTATGTACCGTGTGCATCAGTGTATTTGGAAACTAAGCACTAACAAACGTTCCACTATTAAATGCATGATTTTTTTTTTTTAACAAGCTGTAATTTTATTATAATGTGGTGAAGTCCCACCTCTACTCAGAAAATACTTGTAATAATGCCTTACGCATTGGTACCCAAGCCGACATGGGAATAAGATAAAAAGCGATACACATAACTGGATATGAAAGCAATACAGTGGCTGATACAGCAAAGAAATGAGTTTAGGATGAGATGGACAAGAATGACTTTTAACTGCTGGGAGGAGCCCCGAGAAGAGTTAGGACACAAGATGGACACCAAAGAGAAGCTGCCAGAGTGCAGCGTGGCTTCTTTAAAGTGTTTTAACCAAAACAAGAAGTAAAATTTAACTTATTGACATTCAAAGACACTTGTTTATCAAGCATATAGTAGAAGGTTACAGCGAGAGAAGATTAAACATCTTTTAGATAACATGATGTGTATGCTGGAATAAAACGCTAATTTTGACGTGTAAAATGTATAATTAAGAGGATTAATCTCATTGTTGGCGTGTTTGATGGTGTTTTCAGATAGTTTACAAACTACTGAAAGGAATTTTACCTGACACTGGGTTTTTATTTAACTTAAATTTGATTAATTTCTGGGAAAGATTCCTCTTTTATCCAGGACTTTTTGTGAAGGATTTGTTATCATGAGTAGATATGTCTGATATATTCAGCAAACTAATATTTTCAGCCAATATCTGCACTGAAATGTGTATCCTATCAGTTTGTGTTTAATGTCATGTGCATGTTATATATCAAACTCTTCTGTTTTTCCTCTAACTCGTGACAAAATCTAAGATGTTATGTTTTTCACTAATATTTATTGTTTGTAATAACTTTCATAGCTGCAACGACATCAAACGGCTTCATGACCTGCAGCACGAGGAGCTCGGAAGTTAGTCGTCCGCATGTTTAGAGTTACCTTACAGTGTCTACCATTAAATTAGCTGCAAAGTGGAGATTATGTCGGTATGAGCATTGAAAAAAGCCAATAGAAATCATCCCTAACTGTACGATTGAAAGACCATTTTCTGTATATAACTCAATGAAATAAGGAAGACACTTCCAGGAGGTTTCACAAGATATCAGAGAGAATTTGATCCTGGAAAAATGTCAGAAACTTCAAACCAGAAGAGACAAAACGGAGGGATCCTGTTTTTTTTCCACTGTGAATTCATGATCTAATGGCGTATATCAAATTTCAGTATGACCATCAGGTGGAAATGTGCTGCTTGGTGAATGTCTAGGCTTTTTTAGTTGCATCATAAGGTCATTTTTTTTTTCCTGGTAGCACCAGTTCTGCTGCAGAGACCTCCGTTTGTCACCAGGATCAAACCTTTTGGGTACAAGACAGTGTTTCTAAGAGCCAGGTGAAACTGCTCCTTCAGGCGATGTAAATGGAGGAGCAGGGTTTTCATTATATTTTAAGAGTCGCCCCTGTTATGTTTTTACAGGCCAGTTTGCTACAATATAGCCTTTCTCCACAGCCGGTGAATGGGAGCCATATGGAAAACACGGTACAGTTCCTGAGCTTCCATTTTAGTCCAACAGACAGGCTATTGTGCTGTAAGGACGTCGAGAAGGAAAGAAAAGAAACGAGTGGAGGAGAAGTCAGACAGGACGGTTAGATAAGGATTTATGGAAAAGAGGGAAAAGACGAGGATGTAAAAGAGAAGAATACAAATAACATGGGTGTTATACTGTTCTGACTTTTCCACACATGTGACCCAGTAAAACCATTCATCCAGGAAGTTTTCATTTTGTTTTCCTGCACATTTTCTTACTTGTTTTGTTTTTTAGTAGATTAAGTAACAGAAACATGTAAAAGTGTCTCCTCAGTGAAAACGCCCTCTTTGTCCTTCTGTTTGTCCTCGCTGATGGTTTAAATAAACATCACGGAAGTTTTTAGACAAAGTTTTGTGCAGCAAGAATTCCTGCAGCAGCCAAACTCCATCCTGGGTGATGTTGTGCTCCAGGAATACCTTTAAACCCACTGCAGAGCATGAAAGAAACCAGTATAAATAGAGAATTTAGGGGACAAAACAGCAGAGGTTGAACTCTGCAGCGGCGTTGATTCAAAGCATCGACGTAAGACAGGCAAAGAACTCTGACTCTGCATATAGCGGCTGGATGATGACCTATGATTAGCAGGGAGGTGAGCAGGAACACGCATGCAGTTTCTGCACTGATAACGTGTACGCATCATCACATGCAGCCACACATTCATGCATAAACATTTCCACTGTCGGTGCAGAGTACAGAGAGGTGATCCATCTCCATTTCCAACATGAAAACATCCAGTTAAAGTGCAAAACATCAAGGATTTATGACCTTTGACATTTGATGTTTGTTTTATGCAGCTTCACCATAAAGAAGTCAGCTTTGCTACAGCTGTGCAGGTACGACATGGCTGAAAAGATAAATGAGTGATACGTCACCAGCATTAACATAAACTCCACAAACAGGACAGGGTTGCAGGAATAAAGCAAAGAGGATGAGGAGAAAATGAATCGGATAGAAAGCATTTATTGTGTAAAGCTCAGCAGAATCTCAGAAAGAAAGAGACTTGGTCACCACAAACCTTTTTAGAGCTTATTTCATACATATAGCTTCGGATGGACTATTTATACTTTCTGTATTTAAATTCAGCACAAAAATCATGAAATCAATGTTTGATGGGTTCTTGTAATGTTAGCCTCAGGACATGCGGGCATGCAGGCCTCAGGAAGAGCAAGATAAACATAAATATCCGCGCTTAGCTTATCTCTTCTACTCAGAAAGAATTAGAAAGATTCCTGCAAGTCTTTCTAATTCTGCACTGAATTAGCTGCACGCATTTCCAACCAAGCTGATGCTGTGTTTTAAAACTGATTTCATAATCAAAGGGATTATTGTGGGAAGGGAATGAACAGGAATGATGGTGTGGATCTTCCATGATGGACAGATGGAGGCTGTTCTCACACACACAGGTTAGCACTGCATCGAGGAGGGCAATGGGAGATCTGCAGCTTTTCTGCAGGTGTTGAAGGACACCAGCTTTCAGAGGCAGAACAGAGACTCTGATCATCTGTGTCTGCAGTCCGGATCAGTCCAGATAGAAAACTATTCATTGCTGAGAAGCACTGGAAGAACAAAAAACCTACCAAACACATATTTCTTTACTTTGTTGTGAGGTTTAGATACAAAATCCCATAAAGAAGATATGCTATATCCTGGTTTAAGCTAACAGCTAGCTAATTTTCTAAACAGTAGCATTTTAAACTCTTGGCACCTAAAAGAAAAGAAAGTTCTGCACACTTTTATTTATTTATCATAAACAGCAGGTTTTTTAAAATCATAAACAGCATTAAATTATTCACATTTCTGCAGATAAACTCAAAAGTAATAGAGTTGAGGGAACCTTTTTTCTGCTCTCAGGCCTAAAAATCACCCTGACTTCACATAAATAAAACATTTAACATGGAAAAACTAAATAAAAGAAGAAAGTTTCACAAGCAATGAATATACAAAGCAGTCAAATCAAACTCCAGCTGAAACGCGACGTGGTTTCTGTCAGGGAGCGACTGACTAAACTAATCCATCACTTTCACTCCGCAGCTGCCTGAATATATCGGGATGCAGCATTTCAGGGTTACTTGGCAGAAATTAGACGATGAAAGCGCTGAAAATCAGCTCTGCTTTCCTCTCCCACATGTATTCTCGCACTTGTAGCACATCTGCCAGATGTCTGTATGTTGAGGTCAGAGGAGCACGATGGAGCGATGAGGAGGCAGAGAAGAACGGGGGATTAGAGGTTTAATTTCACACCTGTCAGGTTCACGGCCTCAAAGAAGACGAGGGAGGGAGAAGATAGCGAGGTGAGAAGCCCTCACTCCTTTTCTCTCAGTTCTGCTTTTGTTTAAAAAGCTCTGGCTCTGCAGGGAGGATCACAAAGACAAAGGAAGCTTTAAAAAGGGCTTTCACTCACTCAGCTGCGCCACATCTTACTGACCTACAAAATATAATAAAATAATAATTATTATGGTAATAATAATGGTAATAATACATTTAATTTATTAATGAAATTAAATTTAAAAATGTAAAGTAAATCTATGTAAAATGTAAAATAAATTAATAAAATTTAAATAAAATAAATAAATGATAATGAAGAATTTAATTTATATAATTAAAAAAAACAACTCAAAGCTGCCTTACAGGATTTTCATTTTCCATTTTTATTCAGTTATTATGGCCTTTAGATAGAAATCATTTTGACTGCACAAGAAAAAAGACCTTAATGCTTCCTGCAGTGATTTCCTGGTTTCAGGTCGAACAAACCGCCTTCATCTTCACTTCTTTTTGGTTTCACTGGGAAGCTGAATTATTCCCAAACTGGAGATTTTAACAGAAAACTGGTTTCAGTGACTCGGTCACTAACCATAACTGAAAAACCTGAACTTGGATTCATAAACAGTTACACTGCTAACATTTCTTCACCTCCACAGTATATTTAAACTTATTTACTAAACATAAAGAATCGTAAAAAATCATTTAAACAGGAAGTAGTCTCCGTATTCCCTAATGGGGAGTGATGATTCCTACAGTTTGTGAAGCTTCAGCCTTAATGGTCTGATCGGTGAGACTGGGACCCAAACAGAGGGATCCCATAAAGGTAGGATGGATGGGATAGAATATTTTAACACGACTGTTTTAGTGTAAAACACTAAAACAATGTGTACTGATCTATCCTGGAATGAGCCAGATCCATTGATGATAATCCGGGTTTGTGTTTATATCAGTCTTTTTTTTCCTCTCTCCTATCTTGCTTCACCTTAGAGATGCTGTGTGTTTTATAGATGGTGTGAGGATTTATCTTGTGTTTGCAGCGCTGTGAAGATGCAGCAGTGGACTGATGCTCTGTACGCACTTCTCCTCCAGCATTTCCTGCTGTTTCACATTTTAAACCTTTTAATCACATCCTTTGCTTTACACAGCAAAAATGACAGAGTTGAATCTGCAGGGTTAAATATTTCTGAGTTAATTTTAACTCCAGAAGAGGCATTTTTATCACATTCAGAGTGAAATGTTAGCTATAGTATCAGTTATTTGTGTTGTTTCATGGGGTTAAATGAATAGTTAGATCCAGTCCATACAGACAGCTTCGCCCACATATTTAAAGCATCAGCATCATTATCCTCTTCCCTGAGTGAAGTGAGGAAGGTCAACGGTGAATTGTTTGAAATGGTTATATGTGTTTATGTGGTTATATATATATATATATATATTACGATGCTGTAAACCTGGCCACTCACTACATCCTCCATCACCTGGACTCAGCAGGATCCTATGTCAGGATCCTGTTTGTGGATTTT
>JBAMIG010000005.1:2168254-2179156 GCA_037177335.1 Kiunga ballochi
ATATATATATATATATATATATATATATATATATATAATCTCATAGCAGCTGATATAAACCTAAAATTGAGGTTGGGACGGGAGCTAAAATGCTTTGCCTCTGTAATACATCACTGATGCCAAAGCTGGTGTTGGCCAGGAAACATCTGCTCTTCCTCCCAAAAGCTTCTTTCCTCCTCCTTCCTCTAGATGCAACGTAGGAAACATTCTTGAAAAAGACTTTTTTGGGATTGATTTTCTGTGTCCTCATCATCTCCTCCTGCAGACAGAAGAGGCGGGATAAAAGAAGACCTCAGAGTCAACACATTTTCATTTCCTGTTTGTGAAACTGGGAGTGGTGTTAGATCTCTAGCTGTGCCATATAACGCAGTGAATTTGGCTTTTTTATGACACACAGCGTAATGGAGTGCACCTTAAGTACTGGAATAAGCCACGGGTAATTCAGCGGTGTGGTGTACTACAGCTGGAATATTATGTTAATATTTCCAGTTTGGCAACCTGTGCAGGGTGTAGCCCGCCTCTCACCCAGCTGGGATTGGCTCCAGCCCCTCTGCGACCCCGTAAGCAGCCGAAAATGGATGGATATTTCCAGTTTAGTTAGGTTTAGTAATAAACAGTTTTTTTTATTTTAGGGGTTTAAATTTACTGTTTTTTTCAGCATTATCCACATGCTTACCAAGATGCAACCAATCACAACTGGTCTGCTGCTGGTTTTTGCCACAGACTGGATATATTATCTGGGCCATCATCATCATCATCATAATCTGCAGATAGATTTGATGTCAGGATTTTGAGATGTTTGTGGATCTGAGCTGAGTCAAAGTAAATATCCCTGAACTGACCTTTGGTGCCTTTTGACAAGCTAAATGTGATGAGTTAGCAGCTGGATCAGGCCGTTGTCTGAAAACACTTTGTACGATGATAAGTTGAATTGTTCCATTATTGTCAGCTAAAGCACAAGGATCTTTCTAGATTCACTGATTATACCACTGTCAGTGGTGGCAATTCCTGCTCCAGGAAGTAGAAATCCTGCCTGGCCATCGTTCCGACCAGTAACCAAACCAGCTGAATATAGTAAGCTCATTTCATCTGCCCGGTAAACCAGTCTGTTAGTGGAAACACCTGTTCTAAATGTACAGGTAGATCCAGTTACATTTATTTGATCACTATTTATATAAGTTAAATAAAAAATACAAACAAATTAAAAGGCAATTTTTCAATCATCAATGAGGTTTGTGTGTTCAGGGTGTACCTGCCTCTGCCCTGATAACTGCTGGGATTAGGTCCCCCTGCTGTCCTTTGACTAAGCGGTGTAGAAAATAATTCCAACAATTCATCAACCGGTTGATTTAAAGTGCTTTACAGAAGGATTAGAAAATAGGAAGCACAAATGAAATGAAGAACAGAAGGTAAAAGAACTTCTGATAATATAGTATTAAAACAAGATCATGTTTAAAAATGAAAGCTATCAGGAAACAGATGGAGATTTGTTCCAGATATGTAGAGCATAGAAGCTGAATGTAACTTCCCCATGTCTGGTTCTGACTCTGGGAACTGATAAAATACCGGTTCCAGATGACCTGAGGGTTCTGTTAGCTTCATACTGGGTCAAAAGGATGTGCTATGATCCTGAACCATTCAGAGCTTCATAGACCAGCAGCAGAAGTTTATCCTCCGATGGAAATCCAGTCTAATTGTTCTTAAATGTGTTTGTATTTATTTGTAATGATGCCATTCAGTTGTCTTTTATTTTACGTTGTTGGATTGTTTTTGGTGATTATTTTACTTCGGTGCCTCCGTCACGAGCCGCTCAGAATTAATCTTGAATCCTGTCTCTTCTCCGAGCGCTCGGTAAACGTCCATCTGATGATAACTTCAAGTGTAGGAAAAAACAACAAAAATACACAAACACTGAAGCAACCAATCACAACTCGCCATCTGTTGTGTCTGTTGCTTCACTTATAAACATTTATTCTCTTCATCAGATGAATATAAATAAAGTCTTCCTCTTTTAGAGGACAACAGAAATTGGGGGATGAATTTGGGGAACGCACAAACAAAATTTGTGACGCTTCTCTATTTCAGATTTGTTTACTGTGCAGCTGAATTCCACATCAGCGCTGCAGAAATAGATTCCACGCTTTCCTCTTTGTTCCCACACAACAGAGCTTCCATAATTACATGATGATGCTGAGAAACAATGAAACATCCAAACTAATTTCTGTTTTGATTTAATTCTGCACTGATTGCATTAATTCCCAGAACCGGCTGCACAACAAAACAAGTCTCTCACAGTTTCTACGGGACCTCGTAGGCCGGATATGTCACACAAATGGCTTCCCGGTGACACTCGTGGAGCTCGTTTGTGACTTTACGTGAATGTATGTGAGTGCATGTTGTGAAGGTGTTGAAAGATTAGATGCAGGGTCCGGCCCGTGCCCTCTCATGTTAAACAGAACCAGCTGAGCTAGCAGGGTCAAGAACAACACTGGTTTCCTGATACAACTGAGACAAGAGTTCCCAGATGCATTCACAAACTTATCAAGGGTTTGTGATTAAACTGTAAAATCTGAATGATTAGGCTGGCGTGAGTCAATATGATCAACTTTAAAGCACTGAGGTTTGAATGTTATCTGTATTGCAGCGTTTAGTCAGAGACCATCCACACCGAGTAAAATTCACACTTAAAATGTCATTTTGTGTGAATCAGCAGAAATACATGTTTTATTTTGTAATTGTTTGACTTGAATTGTATCTAATAGACACAAAACATCTGAATTATCACAGATTTAATTAGAGAAAAAACACCACAGAGAAGCTAAATCCACATCTTCCCAAACTGGTCTCAAACTATTTAATTGTTCTCCAGACTTTGGATTTATTTTAATTCTTCCAGCTTGGTATTAACCCTTTAAGGCTGGATGTGTCATATTTGATACATACAGTCTGAGACATTTTGCATCCTTTTTAATTAGCTAACCTGCATTTTGCAACATGCACCATACTATAGTTTTGCCATACCACTCATTTCTTACTCGTATCTCTTATCCAGGAATAGGAACGGCTTATTATTTCTTGCTCCCGGCTCTTCTTGCTCATCCGCCCCGCACTAAGCCGCCAGAGAGGCGCTCCCATTTTCCCACCCGACCCGTGATGTTGCCTCAGACAGTCTCTCCCCGGCTTACCACGTGACCCGGAGCACTAGCGTTTTCCTATTCCCTATATATTTCCTATAATAAAGCTACAAAATGCATGGATGAAACGCAAAACTACTTTTGGGATTGTTTTAAGGTACAATTAACACAGAAGTTTAAAAGCTCATAAATGTCTATTTTGCATAATATAGGCTCTTTTAAATAGTATTCAGAACTGACATGACTGTAAAAGAATCAATCAAAATAGTCTAATTTCCCCAAATGGGAATTGCTTTTCTATTTCAGAAGAGTCATGCAGGACACACATTGCATTATCACAAACCAAATCAGAGCTAATGTCAAAAGAGAGATTCACACAACCCAGTAATGATAAAAAACATCACTGCAGAGGCTCAGGAGCCTCCGTGCATGTGGTTCACTGTGCCTTACATACATGTATATGGGTTAAAGCCGTATAAAAACAAAGCCACGTAAACACTTTAAGCAATTTTACCTTTTAAAAAAAAAAAAAAGGTAAATATGTAAAACTCACTATCATGAATGGTTGTTTATAAACCTGCCTCTGAAACTGATAAATTATATATAGGCACGTTGTAGAGCAACATTAGTGCTGCCTTTTTAAGGGAAGCCCTTTCACATTTCAGTGAGACTGGATGTTCCAAAAGCATGGCGTCCATGCTACACGGTGGACATGTCCCCGTCCCATTGCTGCTATCTGACCAAATATGTTTCACAAAACAGTAAAATTATTGAAATATAAGTCAAGACAGTAGGAGAGTGTTGAAAAAATATGAAAATGAATGTATAACATGTTTGCAAATAGAGATGGAAGCAAATTAAATGTTAAAACAGATAATTTATACAGAATATTTGACAAGTGATCTGTTTTTTTTTTTTGTTTTTTTTTGCACAGATAGGGTTTTACACATAATGTAGCTCCTCCTTATTTAAATGTCAGAGGAACGATATTCCCACTGACCTCTCGCCTCCTCGTGTCTTGTTTAGCATAATGATGCTGCAGGAGTCGACGCTTGTTCTGCAGTTTCACTGTAAACAGTAAAAATATACTGTGAGCCAGTAACCCCTGATGCTTTTCTTTTTTGTCACTGTGAAGCCATCGTGTGTGTGTGTGTGTGCTCATATTTACTGTTGAAGCCTGATTAAAATACCATTTTCTTGCTGTATTACCGTCGCACCAACAACCAGCAGGATTTATGTAAGTTATGAAGCTGCTGAAGCAGAAAATATGGAGCCATGACATTTTTGGCAAATAAATGAGTGTATCTAGGTGGAAAAATGTAGAAGTTGTGATGTGAAACATGCATTCATGTTGGGGCTGTTAATGCTTTAAGATTGACCTCTAAAACAGGAAAATAGGTATATGGATCAACATGCACTTCTGTAAATTTATTAGAAAGTGTGGGGCAGAGAAGTGGGGCTGTTTTAGCTTACTATGCATTCTTCATACAGCATCATCTCACCAAATGCCTGCGTAGATGTGTTTATCTGTCCAGAACCAACATGGCTGTGCATTAAGCCGGTCAAGAATGATGGAAACAAAACACTTAGAAAACTTGCAACGGGCTCAAAGCAACTTTTTCTTTTATCAAGAATGTTAAAAGTGTTTATTTTTTTATTGTCACAATTATCTGCATTATGTCTCCAGCGAGGGACGGACATGTGGTCCTTTCAAAAAGACACAATAAAACAACAGGAGAGATCATTAGAAACATCAAAACTCCTTATTTAATTCATACAGTGAATGCATCTATTCCTTCTCACAAATTTAACCAAATTATTCTCAGATGGTACTTAAAAAACACATTACTATTTATTTATTCTATTTGATAGATATTTTAATCGATATATTGATAGATCTATGTCGATTTGATATATTATCTGCATTAGCGTAGACATCTACATGACTAACATGCGATGTGATGTCTCTGCAGGCAGCAGCTGTGATCCTGTGAGCAAGTTGTTAATATCTGGCTTGATCGGCATGATCCATCAACTTTAGATGGTTACACTGTGGTTACTGATGCAGTATTGATTAGGTTACCAGTTAGGAATAGCTCAATGCTACCCCTGAGCCAGGGCCCTATTTGTTAGTGTGTCTAATTCTGATCTGAATAAATCTGCTACTGAGCTGCGTCACAAAGTCTAATGTGGTAATGTTTTCTCCACAACAGTATATACAACATGTCTACTTTATTAGCAATAATCAGTCTAGATCTAAATCTAGATGCTTTGGAACTAAAAGGTCTCACTCTCACGCAATCTCACCTTCAAAAGTTCCCATGTTTGTTCCATTTAAATGGACTTATAAGAGAAATGGAAACTATTTCTAGGTGAACGATCCAAGATGGATTTATCATAGAAACCAGGTTTATCTGTAGTTGCTTAAAAATGCGGTTTTAAATAAAGGCATGAGCTGTGTTTACTGGGTGGTAGAGTTTAATTCTTTACCAGATTCTCATCATCTTTCTTTTCAGAAGTTTTATTATGGGTCTTAAATAACAAAACCATGACACAGAGGGACGCTGGGTATAAATCAGCCAAAAGAGTCTCCGGCTCTCACACTCAAGCATCATAAAAATTCCTGCTAAACTGCGTTAGCCTCAAACAAACAAGCTAGCCGACTAAGCTGTCTGTTTTAGCTGCTGAAATATTGTTTTGATGGATGTTGGAATCTGTAGTATTTGTGCTGTTTGCTTAAACATAAGAAAAACAAAGAGAGCTGGGTTAATTTTAAGAACATAGTTATACTTATTGGTTCATTTGTTTTGTTTTTAATCCGTAGGCTACAGAGTTAGCTAACAGGTGCATAAAGGATGACTTAACTTTGTTGGAAACATTCACTCCATTAAATAAGATCCTGATAACAAACAAAAATACTTGGACTAATCAAATCTGGACTAAAATATTTGACATAGATTAACTGAAAAACATCCAGATTTGCAAAACATTTAATATACTTATGAAGTATATGAAGCTAATGAAGCTAATTTTGTTAGTTTATTGATTTATGGATCACATCAGCCCAGGTCCTATTGATAAACGTAACTACTTAAACTCTTCCAATCTGGACTAAGATATTCTTCATGGTGTACAAATTATTCAAAACCCCATCTGATTAGTAAAAACTGTATTTGTGAAAATGCTAAAAGTGATTGGACAATAAAATGATAAGTTAACCTGTTGAATTTGCCTGTGAAACTCAAAATGTAGGTTTTCCTCCGCTTTACGGTGGCTTTAGGCTGATGTCAGGGTGAGAAGCTGAGTGATGATGCACCAGGACCTAACTCATCTTGTTTACGCAAATATAAAGTGATATTTGTTGGTTAAACTAGGATTCAAGATTCAGGTTTAGTAATATATTATGGTTAGGGTTAGGATTTAGGAACTACTTGTGATGGTTAGGTTTAGGATAAATGGCAAGAGAATGCATTGTGTCGAAAGTGAGCCATGATGGGCAATATAAACCAGATGTGTGTGTGTGTGTGTTTGAGAAAGTGAGAGAGAGTGCACCACCAACCTCGCTCAGCCAGTAAATCTGACAGAACATTTGTTTGGCCTCTGAACCATAATCACCCCTCAGAGCCCTCTTCTGTTTCAGTGTGTAAGTGTGTGTGTTTGTGACACATAGATGGTGATCAGACCTGCTTTAGCCTTCAGAGAAGAACATCAAAAAAGTCATCTGAAGGAACAGAAAGGAAAATGGGTGGCTGGGATTAGTGCGATGCAGAAAATGTGGACAGAACCGTGAATTTTCACACTAAAACAGTCTGTTGTAAAGATCATGCATCAGTTTTCCCCGCTAATGGTGGTTTTCCCAGTGTCTGAGCAAAGTTAAGCAGAACAATGGGGAGAAAAGGGAAATGTGTTCTTACTGGTAGGAATCACCACTTCCCAAGAAACTCAGAGTCCCTAAGAGACCATCAGGAACCCCAAAGTCCAAAGAATGGAAAAAAGGCTGCTTATTCTACAAAAATAAAACCTGCTTGAGCAAATGTATGTTGCTCGCACAGGTTTGAATCCTAGCCTGTCTCCTTGTGTTGCCTAGAGACCAGTCCAGCAAGTCCTGCCTCTCACCCAGTTCTTACTGGGATAGGCACCCCCCACCCTTGACCTTTCAAAAGAAAATAATTTTACAGTGTGCATTAATATGTTTATTGCAAAGGAAATCCATCCATTATCTGCTTATTCCAATGAAAGGCTGGAAGATTTAATATCAGTCATTATTATTATTATTATTATTATTATTATTATTATTATTGATAAAGTAATAAAAACAAATGTATCAACGGGGACAAATGAGGTATCTCTCTTCCCTACCATAGACTGTGCTTGATATAGATTAGTGCTTTTCTTCTTTATAGTGAATAACTCAATACCTGCTCAGATTGTGCAGCTTAAACTCAACTAAAACGTTCATTTCGTAACATCCAAACCACTGATTTATTTGAATCTTAATCTGAGGAATAAAGCTAAGCATTGGGTTTTAGTCCAAGCTCTTTTCCCTCCATTCCCAATGATCATCAATAGCTTAGTAATGACCATGACCCCCATTGCAAAAACAAGGCCCTCTTCACCCCCGGGGTTTTAGGTGGAGAGGGAAATCGAAGAGAAATTGCAAAGCCGGCCATGATGTGGGGGAAAGTATGTAGGAGGAAATGAGAAAAGTGCTAGACAAAAAGGAAAGTTAGTGGCGTTTTCCCTCTGCACTCTTCACCTCCATGATAGGAGAGCTGAAGGGGAACAAGGGACAAAGTGAGCAATGAAGAGGATGAGGAGGGAGAAACAAAACGAGAAGGGATGGTGAGAGGCAATGAGTTTGGAAAAATGGAGAACCTGAGAGGTTTCTAACAATCGTAGAGGGAAAGGACATACTTTTGCATGTATTTATGATATCATATGTAGGGTCACAGTAAGGGTAAGGAAAGGCGAACATAAAGAAGTAGGTGAGAGGATGACAAAAGTCCAAATCTGAAAATGAAATGATTAAAGATGGATTGGGATTCTTCATCCAAACACATCATAAAGGACAGTTGTTTGTCATAAATGAATAAAATGGAGCGATAATAAAGAACAAATGGCTTTTTAAAAGTCTCTCTCCATGAGGTCAACGAGAGGCTACGAGTTGGAACCCACCCATTAGATTCTTGCAGAGTTCCTGACCTTTCTGTGCCTGTAACACCAGCCTTATGAACCCTCATCACTACATTACAAACCCTTTTCACCAGCAATGAACTCCCCAAGAGCCCATCAAGGACACTCTTACGAGCCCCCGAGCGCTATTTAACCTACAATTTCCCAGGCAAGGCCCTCGATGTAGCACAAAGGCCCCCCTGTCACCCAGACTGACACCAAAACCTCTCCAATCATCGAGCTGCCTCGTGGGTTTGGAAGCTCTGCTGTAACGGCAGGGTCACAGGTTCAAGCTCACAGTGGTCAGCCAATAACCCACTAGCCTCCATCTAACCTGATGGGTCACCTCAATCACTTCCCAAAGCAAATGCCAATAATTAAATAAAATGAAATGCAATGAAGCTTGTAACGTAATAAGACAAGAAAAAATTAAAATAACATCCTTTTGCTTGGTAACCACAATCTCAAGACATTTATTATTACATTTAGCTTCAACAGGAGGATAAAAAGCCGCTCCTTACCCTCGATGAAGTGATGAATTACCTAAAAAGTAAAGCGTGAATTAAAAGCAAAGCATGTTTAACAAGCAGTAAGTTTCCAGTCATAACTAAAGTTCCTGGCTTTACTGAAGCCTGACCTTTGACAGCACCTTCTGAAATGTCAAAAATGCAGCTGCATCGACAAGTAAATAAGCCAGGTTTTCTCATTTCCTCAAAAATTGACTCTTTGGAGTCATATAAGGTTTTTGCGGGATGCTAATGATTTGTTTTAGCAGTGGGGGGGCCCTATGGTAGCATGTTACGAATACCTTACGGGCCCCTTAGCAGCATCTTACGAGGGTCTTATGAACTGCTTGTGAACTCGGGGTCTTTTGCTAAGGACCCTTAGGTAAACAACATAGAGGCTACTGGATGGTTGACTTGCTTAACAAGACACATTAGCTTTGTTCATTGCAGGAACTTCCTGTGAGGCGTGTTTGCTTGCTGTGCGTTAAAAGGAGATTGTAGCTTTAATGACGGCACCGTCATCCTCATTTTTTCTTGCAGTATGTAAGAAAAGCTTAAGCAGCATTATTACGCTCATGCGCTATTAACTTATATGACTGAAACTCCCAGCTGCCACATGGACCATATCAGCCCCGGGGCCTTTTTGATGGCTTATAATGGACTCATCCCTATACCCTATACCAATGTTTACCCACCCCAACCTTTTACGTGAAAGCATTCATCATCTTCATCTTTGCTCACTTAAATCAACATTCCTTGTTTTTAGATGGCAAATTAAGCTAAACAAAATGTGCTGGGTATTTTTATTTGTTTCCAAAACATTTGATCAACTTTATAAGTAACCAAAAAGGTTTGAAATAGAAAATTTTCTCAATATAAAACCAGTGTCTTTAACCTTTAAACCAGTGTCTGTTATGGTTTTATGAGGGTTATTTTGTGTAAATTTGATCCTCCTTTTGGGTTAATTTTAATGTTTTGCTTTTGTAAGTTTTCAAACTTTGGTTTATTTATTATTAAGACTAGTTTTGCTTCCTGTTCTTCATGTTGCTCCTTTATGTTGAAACTTTACTTCCTGATGTTGCTTTGACTGCTGATTACCACCCTGTCATTATCTTACATATAATATACTGCAGGTTTTCCTTTGTTTGATGCCAGACTTCTGTATTTTAAATAACCATCCAGAATCTGTTCAATGGTGTCTTTTTTGCCTTTTTCTTTCATTTGTGTCACACTCTATCACACACTCTCTCACTCTGTCAAATGATTGTGAGCCTGAAGCAGGTGAGTGTCTCTCAGGCTGCTTTATATTATCTTATTTACATGTTAAGAGTTTTAACTTTCATGTGCAAAAACCATTGATACTTTGTTTAATGACAGTGTTTTTCCAAACGGGTTCCATGCTGTGATTTTCACCACAGGGTCGTGTCTGCTTTTAATGCAGCACTGCCTGATGTATTTAAGATCACCAGCATCCAATATTGTTTTCGGCTTTGTCTATTGTGTACAGAAATGTCTCTGAATTCTGTGCATCTTTAACTGATATTGTGTACTGCAGGTGATGAAATCACTCGTTTCTTTACAAAGTTAGATTGACATGTGATTGACCTCATTCCACCAGATGCTCCCTTTAGGGAAAGCTTCTGGGGTGTATCCTGGACTGTTTTCCAGCCCATCGGAGTTAGCATAGAGAGACGTGAGTGATTAAAATCACAGAAACAGCCAGGAAGAATCACCTTTAACCCTAATATGCATGCCTTTGGCCTGCAGGGAGAAACTGATTCTTTTTACCCAACATTAGTGACTGGCATGTGGATAGTCTAATAAGAGACAATTCCCCCCTCCCCCCCATCTGTGGTGCTTATAAACACAAGGTGGAAATAGTGGAGCAGGTCAAATAATATGGAAAGGCCATGGAAGAAATAATGCAAAATGCTGCAATGTGCAGATTTAAAAAATCAATCTGTGCTTTTCTATTAGGATTTATTGTGTAAAACTACAGGTTTTTTATTTATTTCTTTATGTTTGTATTTATTTATCTATTTATTTATATGTATTTATTTATGTATCTATTTATTTTTGTATTTATCATG
>JBAMIG010000005.1:2208365-2218836 GCA_037177335.1 Kiunga ballochi
TTATGTTTTAATACACTGTAAAGCACTTTGAGTTACATTTTATGTATGAAAGGTGCTTTATAAATAAAGTTTGATTTGATAATGTAGAAAAAAGATGTAATTGTTGTGAATGCAGTAACAATGAAACAATAATCACACTATTTTAGAATCTGAAATGTGCTTTTTCTCTGTGAGAGAAGCTGATTTTGGGTGTGTAATTGTCACAGCGATGAACTGAACTCACCTTAAACCACTTTCACCTCCTTATTTATGAAGCTTCCTACTTATCAAGCCTCAAAGAGAATGACTGCAGGATGAACCATCTGTTATTTCACACAGAAAACCACCCTTCTTACCACTGATCTGTGGGATTTATTAGCATTCACACCAATTTTTGAATGATTGACCATTCAAAATGGTCATTTTGAATGATTAAATAGCCTGTAAGGTTAAAAGGCTAGAAAAAAAACTATTTGTACTTTTTTTCTTTATCCCAAACGAGCTGCGTCTTCCACAAGCTACTTTCCAGATTGTCTCTTCTTTTAACACAATTCTCAATTTTATCTTTTACTATTGAATGTGCTACCCAAAAGCTAGCGAGATGAAAGCCAGTATGATCAAGATTTCATGCTAACAATGACGTGTGAGGCTAAAGAAACAGATTCCAGTTATTCACAATAAATGGTTATCATGCATCTGGCTGATTTTTACAGCACTTTTGGCACTTCAGGTTGCATCTTGAAATAACCCAGAATATCAAATATAATCCAGCATGGTGTTATGAGTGAAGGCCAAGTCCACTTTTAGCAGTAGAGACATTGCTTTTTCTTCAAAGGGCTGTCAGAAGGAAAACTTCTTACCTAAGTAATAGCAATGATGGGAGTGGTTTTACCATCAAAGCAGCAACAACATGTGTGTTTGTGAGTCTGTGATGGAGTTAATAGGAAAAAAATAACACCACAGAGTACCGAGAAACTGGATAGAGATGTTGGTGAAAGCGAGTCTTGAAGGAGGCAGAGGGTGTACACTCGTCTGTGGTTTTGTGAGTTCTCAGACTGACTGGCCACAGCAGTAATAATTTGTCCTCTGGTTTTTTTTCTTTGTTAATTCTCTCAACAACCTTGCAGAAATGTTCTGTAAAAAGAAAATACAAACAGAATCAAAACATTTGGATACTCCGGCTTGCCTGCACCATCCAAAGACATGCATGTTAGGATAATTGGTTATTCTAAATTCTCCATGTGAGTGTGTGAGGTTGTCTGTCCCTCTGTGTTGGCCCTGCGAGGGTGCACGTCACCTCTCGCCTGAATGGCTGCTGGAATATGCTCCAGCTACCCGCAACCCTGAATTAGATAAGTGGTTAAGAAAACTGACGTGTTCAGGTTCAGCTGGGAACTTTGATCTATTACAGGATTATTGTTTTTCAGGTGGAGTTCAGGAAGAAAATGTGGTAAAATATAAAAATGTGAAATAATATAACTATTTGCTTATATATATATTTTGCACTTGTTAGTAATCATGTAAACAGAGTAAACATATTAAACCTGATTTATTCCTTGTAAAATAAACCCTAAAACAAATCTTAATGAAAAACACTGATAAAATAATACATTTTGCTGTCATTCATCAATGCATATTCAGAAAAAAAGCTGTCAATCATTTCTAACAACTGCGTCCTGTCCTACATGTCCGATCTGTCCCTCAGCCTGACAGAAAGCTGAAGGTTGGTCTGGTTTCTCAACACGGGGCCCAATGTCCATAAATAACATCACAGATGCAGCCTTTTCTTTTCTAAAATGCAGTTCTGGTAATGAATTTGTTGCTTCAAATTAAAAATGATAAAAGGAAGTCAATGTTTCGGATTTCGCACAACGAAAAACACAAAGCGACTCCATATTGGCACTTTTAACTGTTATATTTTACATCGCTGGTTGCTCACATTGTTTAAAGTTCTGGCAATCTGGATTGTGAGAGCTGTAACACTGGATCAATGTGATCACAATCCAATGCTGCCTTGAAAATAAGAGTAAATAGATTTCCGGATCCTGGGTAGCAAAAAGTGGAGTAGATCAAATCTTTTGATGATCCCGGAGGCGTTTGGAGTCCACTGAACCCAAAGCAGTTTTGCTGAGTCTGAAAAGCTGACAGAAATCAACCATGTCACCTTCAATGTCACCAGATTGACACGTCTACTGGATTAGGATAAAGCACCATAAAGGGAAACAATGGGAATTGAAATAGTTTTCACAAGTGACTAAAATAAAGCCACCCACATTCCACCTTTCTGCCTTCACTTCTCCTCATCTGTTCCGCTTAATCTCTTTAGTATCTTCCAGTTCTTCCTTTAAAATCTCTGTTTCTCTATCGATTCTGTGAAACAGATTGTGAGAGGCCGCTGGCTCGCTGTTAAGAAGGAAACCGCCGGCTGGAAAAAGACACTGGAGGATCAAGAGTCACATGGAGGGGTCGATGACAGACTGGGGTGAGTTATGAAAGAAAAGATGAAATGGTCAGGATTAAGAGTCTGAATTAGGCTACATGGAGTCGACAAGGACAAAGGGCGAGTTTGAGGCAAAGAAGTGAAAAGAAACGCAAAAGAAGGAAACTCTTTTGAACACGAGTCTTTGAAGAGAACAGCAGTGAATCCCATCAACCGTTAATTCACGCTGATGTGAATTTTATACACATTTTTGAGGTTAGTTCATTGGCAGAAAATGGGGATTTGAACTAACCCAGAGTTGTATATAATGGGGGACAATGCGATACGTGAAAGTTTCAGGGGAAAGTTGAAGTGAGGGTCAGTTACAGGGTCATGCACTTATTGGCCGACTGTCTGTTCTGCGTTGTAGAAACCCAGAAACCAGAGCTGGGAAAATGTCTTTGGTTGCCATCTGGTAAAATCAGCAACTAGTGGAAGGAAGAATTCAATCCCCTGTAGGGATGATATCCATTCGGAGAACTATTCAGACTTGAGCAAAATATTTACCGCATGCTCAATGAAGCTGATATTTCATTGGTTGTGAGGGTGTAACTGACTGGTTTGGGTTTTCCATTGTGTTTTTCTCTGTCAACAAGAGTGGCAGTGATTTAAAAACAATTATTCCTGTAATAACTTTGTTATTGTTATTATCATCAGGGTTTGATGTGGACTTTTGCAAGTAACTAGAAATTCCTGAACAAAATGCAGTTTTCACATATAAAAATGTTTTAATTGCCATATTTAATTTTCTAAATATGTTTATTCTATTCTATTCTATTCTACGGTCATTTAACAGACAATTTCTCCAAAGTAACGTACATAAGAGAATAAGAATACAAGTAAGTAATCAAACAATAGGGGACAGCATGGACATAATGTCATCATTCATGAGACATGGGTTAATCTGTTGCTACGGTTACAGTCTCTTCTCCTTCACCTCTTGGTTTACAGATTGTTTCTGATAACATTGGCATCAACATTGATCAAATTCCTATTGATCCATCCAATTTGAACTTAAGATTGTGTCCAACCATCTTCTGTATCATTCAGTGGAAATGTCTGCAAATAAAAACAAAATTTTAGAAACACTTTTTAAAAAATTATGTTTGAAAAGGCCATGAAGGGGCCTGATAGAGGCTGAAGACTCTTTCTCTGGGTGTTACAGAATATGTACCATTTGTGAGCTTTAAACTACAGCTCAGAAGAAACGGTTGTCAAAGTAATATTTATTACATCGTAAAAGAACATGTGAAATATTCTTTATAGTTTGGGCTTTACCTTAGTAGCAGATATCTTAATGATATAAAGACATGGATGAGTGTGAACATTCTCCTTCTGAACTCAGACACACTGAGGTCGTTGTATTTCAACGTAAAAAACAACTAAATTGTCCAGCTTTGTCGTGGATGCATTGATTAGGCTTCCAGTACTACAGTGAGGAACCTTGGAGGAATTCTTGATCAGGATTTGTCCTTTAGCTCTTATTTAAAACAAGTTTATTTAAAACTAGAACCAGCTTTTTTCCACCTACGTAATATTGTAAAAATTAGGGACATCCTGTCTCAGAGTGAAGCAGAAATGTTAGTCCATGCCTTTACTTCCAGACTGGACTATTGCAATTCCTTATTTATGTTCTGTCCCAAATATGTCCTGAAAAGTCTCCAGCTGATCCAAAATGCTGCATCAAGGGTTCTGATGAGAACCACCAGCAGAGATCCTATGTCTCCAGTTTTAGCATGTCTTCATTGGCTTCTTGTTAAATTTAGGATAGAGTTTAAAATTCTTCTCCTCACATATAAAGCGCTTTATGACCATAAGCTCCATTATATATGAAAGAGCTCATAGTTCCATATGTTCCACACAGAGCACTTTGCTCTCAGACTGCAGGTCTACTTGTGGTTCCCAGAGTCTATAAGAAAACGATGGGAGGGAGAGCCTTCAGCTATCAGGCTCCCAGTGTGGGTCCGAGAGGCAGACACCCTCCCTACCTTTAAAATCAATCTCAAGACTTTCCTTTTTAACAAATCTTAGGGATAATCTAGCCACACATTAGTTATGCATTCATGGGGACATCCCATAATGCACTGAGCACTTCCTTTTCATTTCTCTGCTCCTCATCTTTTATGTAATAATAGATGACAGTATTGACCTCATTGACCTTTCCCCTGTTTCTGTAAGTCTTCCTGGGTAAAAGCTGCAGTGTTAATGTTGTTGCAATGTTATTCTGTCTTTCCTGTCCTCTGTCTGTCCTGTCCTCTGTCTTTCCTATCCTCTCTACACCAGTCAGTCGAGGCGGATGGCTGCCCTCCCTGAGCCCGGATATGCCAGAGGTTTTGTCTTCATGTTAAAAGGGAGTTTTTCCTTCCCACTGTCGCCTCATGCAACTGGGAATTGAATCAAAGGCAAGATTCGATGCAACTTTTTTATTTTCCCTTATTGAGGCTATTTTTATGAATTGACTCAAATTGATGTCTGTGAAGCGCCCTGAGATGACATTTTCATAAAGTGCTGCTATACATGTAACGTTGAATTGAATTGAAATGGCAGCAGCCTAAATACAAACATAGACATAATCTACTTAAGAATATGAGAACAGAGGGACAGAATCACTCCCTTTATAACTTCTGTCCCACTGAGATGACCTTAAAAACGGTGTTTAATATGTCAGTGTTTGTCTAAGAGGAATCCACTGCTGGTGTGAAATGAGTCAGTTTTCATTTAGTGATGAAAGGAAAGTGCTAAACACCAATTTAATGTTTCAGTCTGTTTTCATTTCTCTGAGAAAACAAAACACATGAAATATACTTATTTTAGGGATAGATGATGGTTTGTTTAAGCCTTCAAGTGAGATATCAAGGGTCAAGTTCAGCCAGATCTGAAGTTCAGCAGTTAAAGTGTATCAAGAAATATTTCCAGAGATTAACTAAGACTCCTTACAGGATGTCCAAAAAGGGCCTTTGTGAGAATCTGGCAGTCGTTTCATAACATTTGTTGGCAATCTAGTTTAGACCAAAGTGTGGAAAATAACCCAATTCTCTAAATGACATGCAAGCTGTTTCATACAGCTTCATAATCTGTGTTTCATTTGAACAGAAAACGTGTGTGCCCTTAGAGTGAGAAGCTTGGTCATCCTTGAGGAGCTCAGAGAAGCCAGATGAGGTGGCTCGGGCATCTAGGATGCCTCCTGGACGCCTTGCTGGTGTGGTGTGCCAGGCACGTCCCTATCACACGAAGTTGTGTGATAATAGAATTGAATTGCTATTAGCTTTATTTTAAACTCGTGTGTTGGATGGGATGCAGAAAATGGATAAATAGTCTCCATATCTGTCTTTAGGACAGAGTTTAATCATTTTATTAGTTGCCAGAGTAATAGGATTGTTTGTTTGTTACTGGCCGGGCTTCTGCCGAGGGGGCATAAGGACTTGTTGGAATCATGGGTTGTCGGCTTTCAGTGTAGTCTGTGTTTCAGTGCCCGATTCCCACTGGTGTCTGCCGTCGCCTTGCTTCGCTTGGTGCACACACCCCGGTTTGAGGACCTCCACTGCTTTGGGCTGCAGAGGCTTTAACATTTCTGGGCCCTGTGCCTCATGGGGGCTGCCGGGCCTTTGGGATCTTTGTCCCCTCTCTGCCCTTCCCTGCTGCATGATTGCTGACCCCTTTGCAAGCACTGATTTATCTGTGTCGCATGGTCATATGTGCATGTTCCACAAATATGTTCCTTTGTCCATCTGTCTCCAACCAAATGTTGTGAATTTGTGCAGGTATTGCTTGCTTTAGCATATTATCCGTATCTGTTATCCACAGCTGTGCAAAGCACCAATCTGAGGTTAAGATAAGCTAAAATAATTTTGCACCCTGTGTACTTAGAGGTGTACAGCAATGCTACTTATTAATGACATATTCAGTCATTAGATATCAAGGATAATGCAAAAAAGCCAGAGAGGCTTCCACATTCGCACCTATCTGCTCAAGTACTATTGATTATTTGCAGTCTGACCCTAAAGCAACAGTGTGAATGTGAAAGGGAACATTTTCTCTCACTCAGTGAGATATAAAAAAAAATAAATAAATAAATAAATAAATAAATAAATAAATAAATAAAATTAAAATAAAATTAAAAAATAATAATAATAAAACAAAATAAAAAAAGTGAGATATTAAATACTTTTTATGTCAGAAGATGAATGGATTTAACAAAGCAGGAGACACAGATGGAAGTGGTAACAGTTGTTCCAGAGTGTTATTCAGCTTCCCAACACATCCTTCCCCAAAACTTTGCCTGGCATCAAATGAACAATATCGTGTTACAAAGCACCTTCTGTTGCTGGAGCCTCCAGGATCATGTTCTTAGCTTGTTTAGCTTCAGTGCACCACACAGACATGTAATTGGACCAAACTTCTCCAGTGACAGATCACTTGTTTTGTGTCCCACAAGCAGATAAATAAACAATCTGGTAGAAAGGAATAAACGGCTGCCTGTCTTCCCTCCTGTTTGGTTAAAAAGACAAAAAGCAAACAGGCTCGGCATCTGGTTGTTGTGTCTCGCTTGTTGACCAAACACAAAATGTCTGCTCTGGTTTTGTACTTTAAATGGGTTTTTGATGGCTGGAACTGAAGCTGTCTGTCACAGACTTTGCAAGTCTTTAGATAAAAGGCTGTTTTCTGTAGCGCTACTGAAAGTGTAAAAGTTTGTAGTCATAGACTAAAACATAGGCTTTTCAAATTAAAACCTGTTTTATCTAATATTACAAACTGTCAGACAAGTAGGTTTTACACCTCTAATTGTGATATTGACAGAAAACTACTATTGAAATTGTTCCATCTTCTCTTTAAATGATGAAGAAAATCCTAACTGGAGCATATTTTCACACACCTTGTTCATTTTTCCAAAATTTTGTCTTTGGGATGTTGTCAAGTTGAGACATAACATCCTAACATCCTAAGTGTAGCATGAACAAAATGTAATATTTGCACTTTAGGATGTGTATAACTGCAAAAAGCAGAGACCTAATCCTGATACCACCAAACTGGATCCCCTCTTTACCTCAGCTGCGCCCAGAAATCCTGTCTAAACCGAAAAAATGACAAAGGACATCTTAGAGTCCACCCCTCACTGGAACATATCCGACTTACTGCTGATAATGTGTGACAGCGTTGTCCCCAGGCGGCACGGACAAATGCCTTTCCCAAGTCCACCAAGCACATGTAGCTTGGTAAGACGAACTCCAGTGGTCCCTCTAGGACACCACGAAGGTGTAGAGCTGGTCCACTGTAGCAAGACTGGGACCAAAAAATTGATGCAACTCGTGGTGTTGCAACAAGAGAATATTCCCATCTTACATATACTGTTCATACCATCAGGCTGACTCATGCAAAGCAATAACCTGATCGTCACTGACGTCACACATTAAGTAAAATCAAGATTCATGTGTAAATATGGGTATGCAAACATTTGCCAAAACAAAGCGTTTAGGGGGAAATACTGACTGGCTCAGACATGTGGGTACATCCTTGTTTCTGTGTGGGAAAATGCTGCTCACACACTGGAGAGATTTACCCCACTTTCAACATGATTGTTGGGAAATGGTGGGGGAATGAGAGGACGACATCTGCCCAACAGATTTCTATTGTTTTTTTTCTGAACCCTGCTTTCATCCTTCCCCTCGTTCTCTCCTCTGTTCATCTGAAGAACATCAAGACCTAGTTCATGGAAATGTCAGCGAGAGATGCCAGCATTGGGAAACATCCTACTGCAAATGACTGTACCGCTGATTCACTCCTATAAGCTATTAATGGTACAGCTGGTATGAAGTTCACAATCGATCATTATTAAACTGAGGTCATCATTAATCACGACCCGTGTTTCCGATTCTACCGTAAAACAAAAACCATCCATGCTGGTTTGATCAGAGTGGGCAAAACTCTCAATATCATGTGTTTTACTTTCTCATGATACTCATGAAACGCTGCTACTGCCTTCACTCATAAAGGAGAATGTTACTAGTGACATGTTTATACATGTTCTCCGGTGGTCTCATGTGTTCACGGTTATGTCTGTTTGCATTTTGGTATGTGGCCATTATGTTGTCTCTGTTGATGTCTTTGCTTTATGGCAAAGCGGGGCTACGCTCTGAACCAGTTCGCCCGAAAAGATGTGTTTTGAAGTGTGCATTTAACAAAAAAAAAAAGAGAAAACCCTGTTTATATGGATATGGAGCTGAATATGGTTGATTTAAAATATTTGAAATAACCTTTAAGAAGAGTAACAAAACCAAGATTTTCAGAGTGAAAGCATAAAAAAGATGGTGTTTGGGGTAGTTAAATGGTTAAAATTGGTTCAATTTAGCAGACTTTGGTAGATTTTTGGGATCCTTAACTGGTTTCCATTTTGCTTCCTGTCTCTTCTCTGCATTCTCTCCAGCCAGGAAAAGTTACTCCAATGCCAACTCTGATCTATTTCCTCATCACTTTCTCTTTTCTTTCCTTCCTCTAACAATGCCCTTTTGAGTTTTTTGCTGTATAGTCAAGAGTTGATTGGGGCCAAAGTTGGTCCAGCCAATTCAGATATGTGGTCCCGCCATTGAGCATGAATCATTGGACCAAATGCCTAGCATACCACTATTCTGGTGCGATGAGAAGCAATGAAAAAAACAAGAAAAGAGTCAAAGTTTGTTGCTCCAGAACCGACCAGACCTCAGTTTGCAGGAACTTCTTTCCTTTGATCTTTCCAATGTCGACCGAATGGCAATATTGTTTGTTTAGCGCTTGCTTTTGTCATTGACATGGACCTGGAATGTCCACAGTAGGTCCTTAAGATTCTGCTGTCCTGCAGGTTTTTGATGTGTTCCTGACAACAGACATAAATGTATAAAACAACATACGAAGTTCTGCATAATGACTCAATAATTTGAGTCAGGCGTGTTAGAGCAGGGATGCATGGGAAACCTGCAGGATTCTGGCTTTTGGAGACTGGAGCCGGACACCCCAGACATAGTTTTCCGAACCAAACCGGGGTTTAAAGGAGCCCATCTCAGTTTCAGGATGCAAAGACAGCTCAATATGTGCTATAAAAACAAGTTTTGAGGTTGAAAATTTATAACATTTAAAAAAAAATGGCAATACTTCCTGATACAGCAACAGTGTTAGTTTGATCTGTAATCTAACCGACTCTGAGCCAAAGCTTTCAGGTCTGACCATGGATTTTGAGCCACTCGCATCCTGTCATCTTGCTTTTATAAGAACACACATAGGTATTACAACGTCACTAAATGCCTGAAGTTTGATCATTTGGTTGGAAAATAGTCTGAAATTCAGCTGTGTCTGCTATTAAATACCTTTGTGATCACCGGTGGAGGTTGACACATACACAGAAATATTTTTGATGATTTGCTGGTATGGCTGGGGGTTATAGCCGTTTGCAAAATATTTCACAGCAAATAAACAAGTGTTTCATCTACAAAGTTTGGCCTGCAGCAGCCTGTGAGCTATCACTGTGATTGATCCTTTTTGCAGAAACATTGTGGTTGCTCCTAGGAAACAAAACTCCACTGTATTTTCCTAAAACTGCTAGATGTAGCTGTCTCTTAGAGGCTTGCTTTTCTTCTTTTCTTCTTTTTCCAGTGTTGACAGGGATGGATTACAGCCGTTGTAAGATAAAGGTTTAGATCAGAAAGTTAGTGTTTAAACTTTTACCTTTGTTGGTCTGAGCACTACTGCTGAAAAGTAGCAGACTGTTTATTTATATTTTTCTTTCTTGGATATCTGAATTTGCTGTCCTTTGCCTTTCTTTATCATCTTCGAATGCACAGATTCACACATCACACTATGAATATTCTATTAACATGACTCCATAACCCTACTGGCCACTGCTCTAACATACTGTTACGACCCTTATTGGCAGAAGGGGTTTTTTGTCGTAACTACATAAGATAGCGCGGGTGAAAAAGTAGTGAAAATGAATTTATTGTTTTCCCAGAGGGTATCGGTACACATATGTGGTCCGAGACCACCAGA
>JBAMIG010000005.1:2230466-2242267 GCA_037177335.1 Kiunga ballochi
CATCCATCCATCATTCCTTCTTTCCATCCATCCATCCATCATTCCTTCTTTCCATCCATCCATCCATCCATCCATCCTTTTATTTATCATCCGTCCATCCGTCTATCCGTCCATCCATTTATCATCCATTCATCCATCCATCCATCAATCCATCCATCCTTTTATTTATCATCCGTCCATCCGTCTATCCGTCCATTCATTTATCATCCATTCATCCATCCATCCATCCATGTATTTTTCATCCATCCATTCATGCTGCTTATATTGGGTTCCATCACGGGGGCCGTAGCATAAGAAGGGAAGCCCACACCTCCCTCTCCTCAGTCACTAGCTCATGGAGAACGTGTTGTCTGGCAGGGGAATCTGGATAAACATGACTCCTCTCTCTGGCCAGAGATAGAGGGAGGAGATGGAGGTGTGTGATGAAAACATGAATGTTTTTGGTTGTGGCCTTCATGGCGTTTTAGCTGCAGATGTTTGTTAAAACACACAAACAATCTGACACACGCATACTTCTGTGTACTTGTGAACAAACGTCTACACATGCAGCACGTAAACATGCACAGAGTCACTTAGAGAAGGTGTGAGATCACACACGCAGATGTTGACATTTTTTTCTCAGGTTCTTCTTTTGGCGACCATCCTGCTTCATCTGCCATGGAATGCAATTTTACTTTGATTTGCGGGATGGTCGGCATTGCAAAAAGAAAACACACTGCCCGCTATATGTGAATGAGTATGTATTCACTGAGCATTGATTCTGATTTATGTACAGACTAATGTACTGTGAAAATAAAATGCAAATACACTGTAGATCAAAGTACAAGTGCACTTGATGCATATGTGTGTGCGTCTCTTGGCCCTTGCAAGGACTCTTTCTCATGCTTGATTGCATTTCCATATGCCTGTCTGATAGTGTGTGTCTATGTGTGTCTGTGTGTTTTGTCTACTGGTTAAAAGTCAGAAAAAAAACTCATTAGAAAAATATTCCACTGGAGCAGAGAAAACACTTTAGATTTACAGACGCTGCATTGACACTGCAGGCAGTATAATGTGGAATATAAGATTTACCATCATCAAGGGGAATCAAGAAGAAATTTTTCAGAATTGGAAAGAAAACTTCTGTTTTACTTCCTTCATTAAATCTCAACTTCTTCTGCCTTGATCTAATTTTTTCTTCTCTATTCCTGTAAATTCTACTACTTTCTCTTCTTTCAGGGTCTGCTTTATAGACCCTATTTGCCATTAACTTCATTCTTTAACTCCTCCGAGGTTCGTGACCGGAGCTGTTTGTTTCTCCGTTAGCCAGATTACACACAAACTAACCAGCCAGATTTCATGAAGTTTGAAGAAGAGCCCATTAAATTTTGGGTTAGAGTCAAATAGCTTTCATTAAAATTGGGTAACAAGGCATTGGCCTTGGGAGGATTGTTGTTCTGTCTTTTCACTTTGTTTTAAATCTGGTTGCCATTAAAACAAGGTAAATCCTTGCTGCTAATTATCTGTTTGGGATATTTCAGATTTAGCAAACAACCAAGACATACAGTAAATGTTTATCCGTATTTAATAGATTAAACTGTATACTAAGGAGCAGGAAGGCAAAGGAGCTGTTTCAGACTGTCTGGCATATCGCAACAGCAAATTAGATGCAGGCAGGAAATGCACACATGAGATGCCATCACCAGGGGGATGGGATAGTATACACCAGGGGTGGCAAACTCCAGTTCTCAAGAGCCACAATCCTGCAAGTGTGAGGAGGGTCCTTGCCGCAGCACAACTGACTCAAATCCATGGGTATTTAGCAGGCTTGTGCAGAGTCTGCTAAATAAGTCTCGTGTTTCAGGTGTGTTGTAGCAGGGAAACTCCCAACACTTGCAGGATTGCAGCTCTTGAGGACCAGAGTTGGCCACTCCTGGTATTCACAAACATCTATACCAAGTTCAGTTCCAAGTTTTCATACCCTTCGTTTTGAAGTGTGCTCCTGAAAAATCTTTGTTTGAAGGGGTATATAGCCCTATACTTACCCCTTTCCCTCTGACCCCATGGGAATTGAGACATCCCTACTCATACACGTGAATGCGCAAAACGTAGGGGTTGGGCCAAGTGCTGAAATGGGATTCAGCCTTAGTATGACTTCCAGATTTAGGCTGATATACATGTGATGGCTAACTAGCCGCGCTTGTCAACAAACTATGGAAGAAGGAAGCAGCTATGGATGAGGAAATCTGTTAAGGGGAAACTTAAATAATGTGGAATTGAAGCAACAATGGTCAGGAACACCATCAAATATCTTACTCCAGAATAGTTCGGTTCTCGCCATGGCTAAGATATAAAAGACCCTAGCCTAAAAGAAGGATAAATGCCCACCTAAGACTTTGTATATATCTATACTCCTCAGCCAAAAAAAACGTGTCTCACAAGGGTTAGCTGGATCGCCTTTAGTTTTGATTATATTGTGACATCATTTACACAAACTTTTATTTCTGTCCACAGTTGCATTCATTTATCACTAATGTAGTGTGGATGGGAGGCTATACAGAGGCTTCCCCAGCGTATCCTACAGACTATGCTCACTGAACCCCTCTTTCTCAGTTTGACGCAAATGAATCCTGTTATTGTCATCTTACAAACTTCCTGTGCTGTTAGAAAACATGCATTCATGGGATGATTTGATCATTTTGGATTTTCAGGTAGTCAGCTGACCTCAGTCTAGACCTGTACCTCTGGAACACCCAATCCATAGCCCTGCCACCACAGGCTTGTATAGCAGACCCTATTCATGATGGCCACATCATTTCATCTGGCTCTTTGCTCACATCACTCTGGGACAGAGTAAATCTGGACCCATCAGACCACATGACCTACTTTCTCTGCTATAGTGTCCATTTTTATCGCTCCCTAGAGAATTAACACCTTTTTTCCAGATTAGACTCACTGACGAGGGGTTTTCTTATGGCTACACAGCTGTTCAGTCACAATCCCCTCGAGTTTCCTTCACATTCTGTGAGTGGAAATATTTCAACTCCGACTATAAAACACAGCCCAAGTTCTACTGGTGAGCTTTAACCCTTTGATTTCAACAAACGTTTATGTAATTAAATGATAAGGATTCCCAATACTGGATTGCTCTTCATTCAATATAATTAGTTTCAGCAAATACTTGAATTCAGCAGATTGGGTTAATAGTTTGTACTGAAGAGAAACTGACATGGAGAAAGCAGAGATATGGTCAAAGAGTTCTAAGATGACATGTTTGCAACAGTGATTTTTAATCAAATCAAACGTATATGGGTAATTTAGAGGAGGTATGCAAAAAGGCCTTAAAAATATATTTGTTCCTTTAATTACCGGCCTTGTTTTGTTTATGTTTGGTGGACCATTCTGCTGAGAGTATCTTTTCGTCGATGCATCAATAATAAAATCCTGGCCCCCCTCCTGAACTCTCCATTTCCTCCACCTTGCGTGTGAGGAGGCTTGTTATTCAATGCCTTCGTTGTTTTAGATGAACCTCATTAAGGAGCTAAAGCACATTCCTCTGTGGTTTTATAGCATTGTTGCACACACATTCCCCCTGGTATTTATAGCACAATTCCTTTTTTTTATTTACCTATCAGCGATTGTGTCCATGTGCTTGTAAAAATGTTGATAAAATCTACGTATTAACGTACGTCTGCACACAAACGCACGCAGCTGCCAGCTTGTACGTCCACGCAGGATCCAGTAGAAAACTTTCATGTTGGTTTCAAAAGCCACCTCAGCTCGCCAAGACATCGCTCCTTGAGGAAATACAGGTGGGCAAAATTTCTCAAATGCCTTTCTTTAAAATGTGAGCAGTGAGTTTTGGCAGCTGAGGGACAATAACAGTCATTACAGCAAGGTAAGAGAACGGTCAGAGCTGGGTTGTTTAGTTTCAGCTGGATGCCACGTTGACCAGCTGGATCGAACACAGCAGGGGAAACGGAAAGAGCTTTGAGTTCTTCTTCATTATATAACCTGTTGCTGTACCTTTTTAGAATCCTATTTATCAGATGTGAAGACATGCTTTTGATAAACTACAGTTGGCCTGAAATCATGTTTGCCTTTCCTTGGTGCTGAACTGAGCTCCTCATGGAAAGTAAAAGAAAATTAACTCTATGTGATGCGATAGCCTGCACTGTTGTCCTGTATTGGATAAACGTTTAAAAGCATCAAAATAAAACATTTTAATCACTGTATGTCTAATCTGGTTTAAAGTCATTCATCTTTTTTGATGCATTTAGTATATTTAGACAGTCGTTTGACCCGATTCTTGCAGAACGTAGACCAGACCACCAGTAGCAGAACACAAATCATAGACTTCCCCCACAAGTTGGGATGTTAGTACAGTTTTTTTTTTCTGTTCCATGCAAGTAGCTAATTAACTAATCTTTTTTAAAAAAGTACTCTTTCATCAAACTTTTGACACACTTCATAAGAATGGATGAAGTGGTGCAGAAAATGTACGAATAGATGGAGCCACACTCCTGTGCAGGCCTCTCCTACAGCCATAAGAATAGAACAGAAGCACTTTATTCATCACATATTGGTAATTTTAAATGTTCCAGCATCAATGCACAGTCGATCACACAAATAAAGGTAAATGCAGAAAGAATATACACAAGGCAATAAGGCAGTATGAAGATATGTACAAAATGAGGGCTGTAGTATGTTAACTCCTCTCTGTGATGTGGTAAGTTGCACTTTAAGCTATCTGAGACACCAGGATGAAATGTTAACCAGCCTTATTGTATTTGGAAGGAAAGCACCAAGAAGGGACACAAATCCTCCCACATCACCCAGCTTGCAGCCAGAGCATGAGATGATCACCTCTGCTCCATAACCAGACTTAAAATGAAATGTATAAATCAGCTGCTGGTTTATCATCACATAATAATTACTGCTAATGAAGAGCATTAACAAAAACATAAAACAGGTAAATGCTCTGTAACTTATAGACTCTGCATTCAAAACCTAACTATAAAACCTAAAATAAAAAATGTTTTTTTTCTTCTAAACATATTTACGAAGTCATTTAATCATTTTTGGCTCTTAGAAATTCATCTCTCCCAGCGACATCATTAATTACATATTTATCTACCAGTTTGATAATTGCAGATTAGCTGATGTTTAGTAACTGTTAGGCAACACCTGAAGGCTCTGCAAGTTTCTTTTAATTATCTTGTGACGTTAGAGGAACATTAAGTTTACCGCTACATCATAACAAACAAAACCTAGTGTTACTCTGTAGAGGCCTTTTGAGTATTTTTTTCACTAATAAAATCAGATTAATTAATTACAGTTGAGTAGTACCTTGTTGCATACAGCTTCATTTTGGGTTCACAACCCCTTCAAAAGCCCCCCACCTGTTCTTTGGCCTTGGAATGAAATGCAGGAGCATACTGAAAAAATGAAAGCGAGAGAGAGAGCTCTATGTTTTATGAAAGAGCTTTTTTGTGGTTTTATGTGGTGCTTCTTATGTAAAAGGGATTTCTGGTTTTTACCATGAGAGAGAGGAGATGACACTGTGGGTTCATCTGTGAAGCATCCCTGGTCAGACTCTATTAGATATGTTATAAACATTGCACACACATTAAAGCAATGTACGTGTAACTAGGCAGCATTACTCTTTGCTGTTTCTTTTTAAGTAGTTGAAAATACTTATATCTGTAAAATCTCTGTGGTCGGACTGTCCATTCTTTAACTGTGATCAGGGTGGAGACGGTATAACATTAACCACGGCATCAGAGGAAATCCAGTCAAGGTTAGGATTGGTATATTGCTCTTGAACAGAAGGTGAAATTGGTTATTCCTGATGTCGTATTTATAGAAAACATCACCTGGGATGCATTTCACAGATTGTAAAAGTACACATGATTCTCTTCTCACAGATGTTAATAGTTTAGAATATTTATCCTAAATGTAAAATGATTATGACAGGTTTTTTCCACTCCAAATAGCTGAATGCTACAATGGCAGCCATGATTTTTTAATTTGCTATGATGATACGCATGAAACCACATGTTGCAAGGCAGAGCTATTGGTGTTGTGAGTCACAGTAGACAGGTTTCTGTGCAATGTCATAAAAAGAGGGCAGAAGGTAAACATGCTTTGTCTTTTTATTCTACTGTAGATCAAGTCTTGTCGGCTTTTATGACAGTTTTTTTTATGGATTTAGCCTAATTTTCTGATCTTTTCAAAAGAGCTTTATAAAAAAAGCTAGGTAAAAGTTTCATATGCAAACATATTTTCCTTTTTCTAAACACTTAGTATTTGGTCCTCCATATTTGGTAAATGGCACTGCCTTAAGGATTGCAGTAGCAAATGACATTACCGCTTCTGAGGGCTGAAGAGAGGTGTTCATCCCATATTTAGAACAGAAACGTATTACAAAGAAAAAGTTACGATAGAGGCTCCCATAATGTTAAAATAATTACTTAATCATTTAAAGTACAAAAATCATTGATCATTTTTTTGCAAATATGTAGTCTTACAAAAAATATGTAGCCTATTGCTGTAATTGCGATAATTAAAGTTAACACTCTAATTAGTTCACGCCACCGTGTCAGGTTATGCTAGCAGTTACTCAAACTTTTTTTCAGTAGGTTTAAAGCACAATTTCTGTTAAATGTTTAAAGGTTTTTGGTAGGACACAATAAGTTAGACACAAGCTTTCTCAGTTAGTACCTTCACCCGCTTCAATACTGCTCTGACGTTAGCTATGTTAGCTATGTTGGCTAATGCTAGTACAGTTAAAATAACATAGCAAACTTTTTTCTTTTTAGTTTTTGAATATAACTGAAACTTTGAAGCAATGAAACACATTTATCTATTTTAGTGCCATTTGAGTTAGTGGGCAACTGTTACACAGAAACAGCTGACATCAAAGCTAAATCAATTCTGTAATACATTTGCAATCAGACAGCTAATTTTTTAGTCTAAATTTTATTGTATGACTTTAATTCTTTTGTGCTTAACTATTTTATTCCAGTCAAAGTGGCCTTTTGGTTGGAAAGCTGTTCCAAAATGTTCACTGTGCTCATTTTACCTCAGTAATATAGACACAAATTCATTAGATAGATTTATTTCACTTGAAAACATTGTAAGTACACAAATTTCACATCCAATCTAGGAAACTGAAATTTTTGCCCCCTAAAAAATAAAAGTCAAAGACAGCATTATAGTCATCGTAACATTTTATCTAAGGTTTAACAGGTGATCTACGAGGTGCACATGGATCATTCTGGTATCCATGTTCTGCAAGTGAAACAGTTAAAATGACTAAAGTGTAACATTCCCCAAAATCTCAGTGTGTTGCTTTGAAGCAAAGAGTGAAAAATACTACCATTATAATGTTTTATATTGTGAAAGAGAGTTTTTGTTGAGAGGTCAAGGTTGGGATTAGGTGAGAGGTAACCGCAATACTGATCTGCTGTCCTTACATAAAAGAACTAACACAAAGACTGTAAAGAAAGCACGCTCTGAGTTTGTGAGTTAAAGAGGTGATAACTATTGTGCTTTATTCAGTTCTCGCACACCCACAGGTCAAACTGAGGTAATGATGACAATGTCAGCATGTTCGCGCACACACAACCACCTATAACATACACACACAGACCCGACCGAGGTCATTCTGAGGTAAAAGGTAAAGAAGATTTGGTTTGCAGCAAAGTCCGAGAGAGAGACCCATAAATTCAGATGGAGCACACAGCAGGGGGAAACGCACACTTTCACAATACACAAAAACATGACTGTTAAAAAAAAAGATGTTTTTTCAGATATAAACAGTAAACAGGAATATTTTTAAGCAAACGCAACATTATGTTATTAAAATAGTTGCATCTAATCACAAAGTCTAATTGTAAATTACACAAAATGGTATATATACTAAAACTAAAGTTTTGCAGTAACACAGGTCTCACTTTGTTTGAAATTTTTGTTTGTGGCACATTATGGCAAATTTTTATACATTTTCCACATAGCTTCGCTTGACTTGTCGAAGCTCTCTCCTCCCTTAATAACTCATTGTCTGGCAGGCATTGTTATAGCAGAGCATTTTTGAGTATTAAGTATTGGAACTGCAGAGAGGAGGCCAATTTGGCCGGGTGCCTGTGATAGGGTATCTTTAGGCTATTCACTCTGAGCACATTCACATGTGGTAGGTTTAGTGTGTGTGCCCAGAGTGCGCTTGAAATGTGGCTTTTGGGTTTGACGATTCACTCGGCCTAATCGGCTTTCCATAGACAGAAACTGCAAAGATGCAGAAGACATCTCTTGAGTTCACAGTGAATTATTATTATTATTAGTATTTCCTGATATCTTTCAAGGGAAAAAAATGTGTTTCTGATTTGTGTTTAATAGGATGTCAAACAAAGTTTTTACCACAAAGTGATGCAAATTGTCTTAGACCGAATGCATCACATTTCTTGCGCTGGACTTTAGAGGGTTGAAGCGGCATGGAGGTGTGATACTGTGTTGTGATACAATGAAAAATAATTAGATTAAATGGGTGACTTCACTCTTTATAACTAAACCCTAGATTATTTGTTTGGAAAGTCTGGTTTGTGTGTGGAGCTGTGAGCATCAAAGGCAACAACTATGGTCCACCTAAATTATAGACCTTAGTTCAGTGATTCGGATACAGGAAGTGCACAACAGCCAATCGTGTATTCACCAGATAAGTCTGGGGTTGGGAAGGTTTAGCATTTTTGTTTGGTTGTGTTTGTGTTTACTCTGCACAACAACCGGTACACCGACATGCAGTTACAACTTCTGCTGCTACTGAGATAACTATTAGCCAACAACAAAAGAAGAAAAAAATCCAGCTCATTGATTAGCCGGGCCTGAAAACGACCCACACTAAGTTTATACGATCTTGGGGTTTATGATTTTTCTTTGTAAAAGTGGAAAAAACTGAAACATTTGACCTGTTTGTGGCACAAGATGAACAGCATTCCCTTTCTGGGCTCCAACAGTGGTAAACTGTTTCATTGGGATCCATCCAGTAGTAGTAAAGATATTTTACAAGCAGGACCACTAACATGACCTAGCTAAAATAAAAAAAAGAAGTTTAAAGGTAGCTTTCACAATAACTTTGGCCTGTAGTTACAGTGTTTGAGCTTCTTTTTAGCTTAGAGATAATTGCTGGTAAAACAGGTTGGGTAGCCTTAAACATATATTTGTGAGCATCTGTATGTGTGGCAGGGTGGACAAGAGGGCAACGTTGGGGGCCGTGTGAGAAGGTGGGGTCTTGCCAGATCGAGAGAGCCATAAATGTAAAATACTGTGCTGTACTGTGAGAGAGTGTGTGTAAATGTGTGTTGGGTCTGCACAGCGAGAGGTTATCCAAACAAACCACTAGAATGTCAAGTTACATGCCGACGATTCCTCTGTGTTTTATTGGCTGACTTCACCGAGTTACTCCTAGGTCAGCACACACTGTGTTAGCGTGTGTGTGTGCGTGTGTTCGAGGGGAAGGGATAAAAGAGAAGGTGAGACAGTCTGCCCGGCCGTCCTTTTCATTGTTAGTGAAGTGAAAATCGGTGTTTTTCTACCTGTACGTTAGCGCGCATGCTAAGCGAAAATAAGCATTGAGTTTCGGGGTAAGAGTACGGAAAGAAGTCAAAGGGTTGGCTGTGTTTGTGTGCATGACACTTCAATATTCTCAGAATCCAGAAGACCTTTTAGCCCCTTGACTCAAATTTGAGAATGTGATAACTGCGAAGAATGTGAGAATATACTGGAGAGTGCACATTTGAGAAACCTGATGAGTGTTTCCTATGAGGACAGCATGACCTCCCAGTGACCACAGCAACAGTCAACATGAAGGTGGATGTAAAGACACAAAAAGACAATATCTTAAAGCTTTTTCTATTCTTTTCTTTTAGTTTTTTTCATAAAAATTTATAAGATTGTCACCCTAAAAGGAGACTTGTTGTGATGTTAGGTGACATTTAAAATATTATTACTGTTTTGCCTGATTTTACCATTAAAAAAACATCCTCATGTCCTAAAAGTGCCAGAGCTGAACATCTGTTTTCAGGGTTTCCTCGGGATTGCTGACCTGACACAAACATTTAAAAAGACTTCCAGGGTGCCACCCCTCTATGCTAAAACACAATATGAGTACTTTCATACTGCTCATTTATATCCAGGCTTAATAAATTGAATAGAAGTATTATGCATTGTGTCTTATAAAAATGTGTGCCTGCAGCAGGTAGTCTATTACATCACTACAGTGTTAAAATGACTCGTTATATTGACTTATATAAACATCATATGATTGCTACACAGTCATTCATTTAGTATTTTTAACTAAACATTTTCAAACTGGTAATTTATGGGGAAAAAAGTCAAAGTGCAGTGATTTAAAAAAAATAACTCTGATTGAGACCATTTCACTCTGAGTTCCTTGTAAATGCTCTTAAAATTCAGTGTTGATGCTAATAAAACGCACCAAGAATATGGGATCTGTTTTAAGCCATAATACTGCTCAGAAGTGACGCTAGTGATGATAGATTTAGCTTGTTGAGGTTAATGTGTTCTCATGTTGGAGAAGATGTTCTTGGCTTAACACCAGTTGGGGAAATACTCTTAATGTAAGTGTTTCTATCAACACCTCTCCGAGAGTTTTAGAAATGCAGACATTTACTGAAACATGAAGCTACTTCTGTTGGTAAAAAAATAAATCTTTTCAGGGATGAAGGGATGAATAGGATGCATGTTGCATCATGTGTCTTCTCTGAGCTCCTTCTAGCAATAAAATCAATCGGATTATGTGTTTTGCTTTGTCACTTTTTGCTTCCTTTTCCTCACTTCTACCATAAATACACAGACAGGAATGACAAGACACAGGTGGAACAACTGAGCTTAATGAAGCCAATAAACAGGAAATAAAGCTAGACAGAAACCCAACAGGAAACCAAACAAAGCTAACTCAGACTAAAATACATACACACTTTATGTGGTTTGCTTTAAATGATGTCAATAAACGTGTGTGTGGATGAGGAAAGTTCAGACAATACAAACCAACATAAGCTTTGTGCTAACATTAATGTCTTAATGGATTTTAAGCCTCTGCTGCAATGAAGAATTAACTTTGTATTATATCTGTGACAAAAAGTAGAAAGATAATATTTATAACATGTTATGTTTATTCAATATAAACAGAAATAAACTAGTCTCTGTATGCATAAGTTAGTTCAGAAAGAGTCCAGTTGGAGATGATGTGTTCCTGCAGCATCAAATGTTGTCTTTTTTTTTCTACATTACCTTTTTTTTTAGTTCCATAAAACACTAATTGTGTTCCTGTTTCAGGATTCCAGATTAAAGTTTTTTTATTACATTTCCAACCAAATAAATTTAGTTAAGAGCTGCAAAAGCTTAAAGTAACTTTGAATGAACAAAACTGTTTTTGTTTTCCACACCACTATCAGAGATACAGGAACGCTGGAGCCTATCCCAGCAATTAGCAGGCGAGAAGCAAAGAACCATTCACACCAACAATATTTCCTGAGGAGAGTTTAGACCTTCATGTCTTTGGACAGTTGGAGGAAGCTGGAGCACACAGAGAGAAACCACTGGTTTTGCTTATTGTGAGTTTTCCCAGCAAATGTTTTGTGTTTGATCTGGAAAGTCAGATTTTCTGTGCGTATTTCATGATGAAGATCAAGCATGTGACGCTGGTTTTCTGCGTGTGGTTACAACATCGTGGCTGTGTCCGAATGTGCACCCTATGCCCTAACCCCTCATTCACTACATAGGGCTGCACTATATAGCTCCCTACC
>JBAMIG010000005.1:2248001-2260065 GCA_037177335.1 Kiunga ballochi
GTCCTGACTCCGCGAAAAAAAAATCTGCGAAGCCGCGATAGGTGAAGCGCGATATAGCGAGGAATCACTGTACAACACAAAGTGCATTGTGGCTTCAGCATACTGTGTTGTAAACTCAACTGAGGTTCACATGCATGTGGAGCTATAGGTGGCTTTAGACAGGAGAAATGACTTGTGGTCAAATGTGGAAAATCTCTGAAATCCGGTCAAGAACACAAGAATTGGATGCTGATGTATGTTTAGCTGTTGTGTAGCAGAAACCAAGTTTTATTCTCCTCTCCAGTCCGACGTGCAGTACTGTCTGGATGTTTGTTTATATGGTGTCAAATTCCAAACACAATGAAAGATAGACTCCACCAAGGCAGCATTGAGTTGCCTATCCTGTTCGAGGTAGCCATGTACAGACCCAGTGTAAAGAAGAAAATGGAACCACAAGGTTCTTTGCAGATGATGGTGTTCTGTTTTTTAACCATCTGTTGAAGTGGCTCAAAGCTAAATGTGCCAAATATGAACATTAGGCCCATCTAAGTAGGAGACTATGGCTCTCACCAGGAAATGAGTGAAAAGAAGAACCTGGGTTTTGTTGTGAAATGCAGCTCCTTTGTCAATTTGTAAATATGAACGTTTATTGATACATGTGTTTTAATTTTTCCAACCAAAATTTGCTGTGTTGATTAAATCACCCATCATTACTTTTTAGGGCCTTTTAACTTTAAACAAAGAAAAAAAAACTCAATTCTCTATAAATATTTACTTAATTTTTACCTCACCTTCATTCCTAAATAGACTGCTGTTGTGCTGGTTTAGGTGATACTGGTAAAATTCCAGTCTGGTCTCACTAAAATGTTTTAAAATACTATATAAAAACATAAGGAGTGGAGGAAGTGGAGAATGATGAGAAAGAGCTGCTGATGCTTTCACTAAATATGTTGCTGCATGTCAGAAGTTTTTCTTTGCAGGTTTCTTGACATAATTTTAATCATATAAAAATTTGCTCATGAGTGTAAAGAAAAAGTTCTTGTTCTCCTTTGTAACATCAGAGTGACTCCATTAGTTCTCTTACTGAGGAACGCTGTGGTTCATCTGTCCTCCACCTTCAGCCATCCACTTCTGTCACTATTCCAGTAATGTAATTTATATGGTTTCTGTCCTGTGTGGTATTATGGTTGGCAATAAAAGGTTTTAGACTGGCATGAAGGAAAGTAAGAGCAAATGCAAACAAGTGAAATAGAAATAATGAAATAGATATTTCTGTTTCATGTCTTCCTCTGCGTTTTCCTCACTGACACTTTTATAAAAGCCTCCAACATCTAACTAGGAGGGATTATGTAATGCATTTTAAAGTAAATCTCCTCTTTTATTTTCGTTTGTATTAAACACAGAACGAAGGAGGTGAATTGTTGATATTTAATTGTATTTGTTCAGTGCCAGAAGCATAAAACAGCATGTGTTTGGGATTATAACGTGACTTCCTGGATGTGTCATAAAAGACAAAAAGCTCTGCTGCTTCAGAAACACCAAAGCTGTGCTGGAATGATTTTAATGTGATGTCTAATTACTATAATTTTACATCTTTTTTCATAGATTTATCTTCGGTTTGTTGCTTAAAACTCCTTTGCTGTGGTGTTTCTATATTACTTTTCCCAGAAATCACCTGCCAATCAACCACTGGGAAAGCAAAATTTTTGTTTCTGGGATTTGGTTTTCTCTGGATAACACTTTTTTTCTTGGCTTTTTTTCCCCTACAAACCACTTGTTTGTCTCATTTTGTAATCTTTCTAGTTTTTGTAATTCCTAAAAGTCTATATTTGATTTAATTTCCTGTTGTAATACGTCAAAAAAAGTATTTTAATTTTTAAAAAGCTGTCTTTGTCATCATTCAAGAGGACTTTGTAAGAAGAACATCTGGAAAATTATCCTTTTTATATATTTGTTTTGATCAAAAAAGTTTCAAATAAACGTATTTATTTTTCTATTGTGTACTCAATTAATTACAATTAACTAATGACATAGTGACTTTAAAAAGACACTGATTTAAAATATCAGTGGCTTCAGGGGCTGTTGTTCCCTAACATGCTGCAATTTCTGCTTAAAATGTTATTTTTTGGATACAAAACTTGTGGATCAGCTGTTTTACAAGACTCATTAGACTCCTAGGTTTTTGTAGGTGTTTAGCATGAAGATAAATTACAGCAGACTTAGTAAAATACATATTTATCACATCTCCCCACCGTCTCCTTAGACTTTAATGAAGTCTTTTGGGTGTATGCGCATCATCAACAAGAAACTACAACAGATGACTCAGCCTGCATCAGAAGAAACAAGAATATTTACATTTTTTATAATGTTTACAGCTGGCAGCGCATTCAGTTCAGTAACAGTAACATAGCTGTCAAATTATATTTTAGACAGTTCAACTTAACAGCTGTGGTCCAATAGAGCCTGCAGGACACGCTGCAATGATATCCTTTAAGTTAGTAGATGCTGTTTAAGTAAGGCATAATGTCCGAAGAGGTATCCATTATCACAAGTCTATTCATTTCTGATGATTGGACACCTTATAGGGCGTTATCCCACTCATACTATGGTCACTTATTAAATAAATACATATTAAATCAAGTATTAATATTCTTTACCATTGCAATCATAAGCTTTATACAAGAAGCAGCTGAGTGGATCATTAACATCTGTTGTTGTGATGCGTTGCCAAGGTAACCGACTCTGGCAACAAAATCTGGAGATGAAATCGTGTATGCTGTGCATTTCTGTTGAAAAGGTACTAATTAGCATTGGAATTGGCACTTTAATTTATAACAATCAAACTATGTGACCAGAACTTCTGTAACACTTTTTATCACCCTGCAGCCAATCACAATAGAGTATTTCCTCAGACGGTCTGAGTCACCGTCTCAGTCTGAGTCAGACCATAGTTTGAAAGATTTTAAGAAATGTTTAACACATTTATAGACTTCTGAGCAAAGAAGCAGCTGTTTCTAACAGCTTTAAAAGAAAAAACTCATTTATTTTTACAGAAATAAACCACTACATCATCTGTAAAGAATTTTTCTCAAGTTAAAATCATTTTAAAATATAAAATACAAAGCAGAAATAATGGCATGTCTCATTGCATTTTAAACGCTACCCTTATCATTTTTATACAACTTAGTTTATTTACTTATGAAAGTTATTTTAATTAATTCCAGTTTTACCTTTAAAATCAATATAAATGCATGGTATTTTGCTGGTGCAAACTCTTAACCAAACTCTTAAAAACAAGGAAATTTTATCTACCTTTTCCTTTAGAGCTCTAGCCCCTCAGCTCCTTCTGACTGCTCAGTTCATATCAAACCTTCAAGATGAAAACCTTAAATACACAATATATGGCCCTTGGCAACAAAAACCTGTCAAACCCTGAGTGCCGGTTGGGAACACGCTGCAGGATATCCACAAAAAAATATGAAGGCAGGGGAAGCCAAACTATAAAGAAGCACTCTGTCCACATTCAGGCTGAACAGAGTATCTGTTTCTCTCTTTAGCCGAATCATTAGTAAAGACAGGCCTTTATGATCTGTTTATGACTGAAATACAGAGTCTCTGTGTGTTTCCCTTTAAATCAGAAAGCAAGAGAAATACGTTAAAGGAGGTAAGGGTGTTAGTTTATGTGCATAAAATATGCAAGAGGAAAGCAAATATGTCCTTACTTACAGGTAAATAATCTGAAATTTGGATGCTTTTATGTTAAAGGACTTGTAGGAAACTTGCCTGCTCCTTTGAGCAAGGCATACATAGTGCAGACAGATGCTTTGTCCATTGGCGGATAATTAAATCAATAACTGGCTTTTTAAAGAGAGCATTGGCTACATAGTCTAAATTCTGCTTCCCTTCAGTGAATACCATCCAGCAGACAGTGGGATGGAGAGATAGAAGAAAGAGGACATAATTACATATTAGCAAAACTAAAAGAAAATATTTCTTTTCTTGCTTTTTATTTCTATCCATGCAAAACTTTTCATGTTCAGCTTTGTTTCATTTCCCATAACTCCCACCCTCCTTGTCTGCCTCTCAAACTGCAGAACACACACATGCACACACACGCCCACATGGACTTATGCAAGAAACACACATGTGCATGCGAACACACCACTGAGCCTAGAATCTGGTTCACGTTTGCTGGCCTCCACTCAGGTTCCAGGATGTCTTCGAGACCTCAAATTGACCGTTTCGATCTGTAAGGAGCAGCGGCCCACAAAAGTTAGAGACTCAGAAAATAAAGAGAGGGTCAGGGGCCGAGACTGAGCGCTGGAGCAAAAACCTAGAGGGGAGGAAAATAAGGAAAAAAGGATGGCAGGCATTGGGATTGGAGAATCAGAGGAGAGGCTGAGTGATAGAGACACAAAGCAGATTTGAGGGAAAAAGATGGCAGGATTGAGAAAACAATGGTAAAGCTGAAAGATTCAGACAGGAAGTAAAAAACAGTGAGTTTTGGACAAATATGTATTGCTTGTTTTTCAGTGTTTAGTTTATTTCTGTTCTACCTTAAAGAAGGATCCCAGATCTCGTCTAGACGCTCCCTTTAATCATGCGTCTTCACACACCCTAACTACAGAGGCCAACAGCGCTCATGCTCCATTAAAATTTCTTTTTTTTAATCGTTATCTTGAGAAAATATGTTCATTTTGTCATTATCCCGATATAAAGAGGAACATTTGCTTGTAATTGTGGGATATTTTATCTATATGTGTAATTTTGTGAATGAGTGATTGGTAAAACTTAAGAGCGATACGTTGTAATTCCACCTTTATCAGAGAAATAAAATCAAGTTTATTGATCAGTTGGTAATGCACCTGACTGGCTTGACTGTAGTGAGACACCGCAGGCAAACAACACAATCAAGCCAAACTCGCGTCAGATCCACCAGTGGAGGCGTAGTTAGAGAAGATAATGGCGAATCTCGTGTTTTCCGATCTGCCTCCGAGTCCAAAAACTGATTAGACGTCTAAGAGTCGCCAAATTCTTACAGAGTGAGTCTCATATATATATATATCATAAATATTCAGCTTCAATGTGATTTTTTTTAAAAGGTTTTTACAATTCCAGTTGCTATTTATATAAATACCCTTCGATCTTGATATCCCTTAGCACCAGTTTGCCAGGCTAGCTGGTCATTGCAACCGTTCAGACAGAGAAGCACACAAAGTACCAGATCACAGTTTAGGAATAATATTTGAACATTAGGAAGAGAGTTTATTTTCGCCATAACTTGTCCATTCATGCTGTTTTCTGTCATTTCTCTTCTATGGAAATTGAGGATTTCTGATTCACTTTTCCTCCGCGTCGCTCTTGGCTTCAGCCAGAATCGCTGACAGAGTCCTGCCTTGGCGAGACTGTGGCTGGTGTTTCACTGTGAGTCCAGCCAGACGGGACCGACCAAATCAAACATGGTATGGCAAAAAAAAAAAAAAAAAAAAAGCGGGGGCGCCTGCAGTCGGGCTCCATCAGGTCTGGAGCGGCGTGGAGGGTCGATGCTTTCAGATTCTCGTTCAGACCACAGGATGATATAAGAATGACCATCAGGCCAGATGTGCAGTGATCCAGCTAAAGATGGGACATGCGTGGGAGTCATTTTATTTTTCTTAAAGGGATTTTGCACTTAAAACATTTTCAGTAAAAACAGCACTTCTCTCAAAAACAAAACTATTATAATGTCAAAGATGGAAGAAATATTTATAAAACTGTAGCTAAAAAAAACTCCATAGTTTCTTTTTTTCAAAACACTCGCATATAAAATAAGAGGGATATCACAATCAAAGTATTTTTAAGAAAAGAATAATGTAATCTTGAAAAAAAGTTTACATAGTTTTAAAAACAAACTATCATCACATTATCAAATGGTCATTAATTGAACCTGTATGCTGAGAGCCCACTTCATCATCATTCAGTGGTTTTTATTTTTGCTTTTTTAATAAAATATACACAATTTAAATACACTCACACCTTCACCCTCTTTTAATGCCGCTACATGTGTAGCTTCTGTATACAGCTGATCTGGGTCAGACTGATGGAAACATTGCATCCCTATGACCTCTCAGTCCACTCATTCACACATCAATAGAAAGGTAAAGTGTCTCACCTGAACATTTGGACTGTACCACCTGAGCCATTGCTGCTCAAAGCACAATGGCAAATGAGATGGTAGATTAAATAATGGAGTTTCAGAAAGCTGGGCATGCACACCATTTCTGTCTGCAGCGCATCAATCACAGCTTTTTAAATGGGAAAACAATGTGGATCATTATTCCAGGCGTATCTCACCTGATTTTAGATCAATTCTATGCATATTAGCACATATTAATGAAATATAGCTTTATTAAGTGTAGTTAAGGGTTAATTAAGAGTCATCAAACTTCTGACCAATTTAAACACAAATACCAACGTTTCCAGTTTGTCTTCTTTTGGGTTTCACTTTTGGGTCTGTTTAGAGTCTGATCAGTTCTGGTATCAGACGTTTTAAAGCTGACTCCACTGCTGGACCCTGCACAAAGACAGTGGCCACATAAAACCAAGGAAGATATTACTCCTCTGGGATTGTCACATTAAAACCTACCTAGATGAAAGAGAAAGCTTTTTGGTCATTAGTTGTGTGGTCTGATGGGAGGAAATTAATTGGACACAGGGACATGGTATCCAAGAGCACCGTTCCTACAGTCCACTTAGATGAATGTAATGGGATTATTTGAAGGGAATATTTTTCCAGCCAGTGAGTCCATCATCTATGTCAAAGTGTGGGTATCATGAAGAAAAAAAATGACATTACATCAAGATCATAATGGAAACATTAGGCGGTCTGTGGAAAATCTTGGCCTTGAGCAGCATCGGACCTTCCAAAAAGACCTTTATCCAAAACACAGAGCCAAAGAGATCAAGAAGTGGACATTTTGGAGTGGCCTAGCCAGAGTCCAGACCTGAATCCAGGATCTATAGAGAACTGAAGACTTGATGGAGAGGAAGCTTTCCAACTTCAAAGTTCTGGAGATCGTCAAATCTGTGTGGATTTTCTGGAGGACATGGTAGAAATTAGAAAGGTTTAATTGCAGTACGTTGTTGAGGGAGAATAGCTTCATAGATGTGGAAGCTAACCACACCATTGGCGCTAATGCAACCCCATACCGACGGCCTTAGAACCGTCTGACCACCAGTCTAGTCTTTTCCAAACAGAAATTCCTGATTTGCTTTGATAATACAATGTACATGGTGAGATTATCAAAGTCTTTGCAATCATATGATGAAGAGCATTTATCTGCAGTTTAATCAATTCTAGATGGAATTTGCTACAGATTGGCAAATTTGTCCATTTTGACATCTGAGAGACTCTACTTAAAATATCTCAGTTAATATAAAAGTCTAAATGAGAATAAAATCTGTCCATACATTTATTATCTGAACCACTTATTCTAATTCAGGGTTGCGTATAACTTCCGCCTTCCCAGCAATCATTGGGCGAGAGGCGGGGTACACCCTCACAGTCCTGAGATTTGCAGATTATGCTACATTTTATCTACATTTTTCATTAAACCTCAACGTTTTGGAAGTTTTGTAACCCATTCCCCAACTTCTTGAGGATAAAGCTTGAGAGTCAGGATAGTTATTATGAACAGCAGACATTTGTGACCTCTGGAGGCAAAACTTCTTCAATCAGTAGAAACTGTGATCCGAAACTGCAGGAGGTTTTGTGCTGAACCAGTGACAGTTCCCCCCCAGCTGTCTGCTGGTTTGTGTTAATGGGACTCCAGTCCTCTTCCCTTTTGTTGAATCTATTTATTAGATTAGGATGGTTTAAACTGATTGCACTGCCAAAAACTCTTCTCTTTTTGTTCTCCTCTACTGACCCATCTGCCTGTTTTAGTATCTGTTCATGGTTTTCTGTAGTTTCCTCTTTTTACTTTATTCTCATCTATTTCTTCTGTCTCTTGATTAATTTTTTTTCTTAGATCTCTTCCATGTCTTGCATCTTTTCTGATCACTGTGATTCCCTTTCATTCATCTTCACATTTCCCTTCTCCTTTTATCTGTACATTTCTCTTTTCTTCGTCTCCTCTTTGCCCTCCAGTTGACTTGTCTCTTCATTAACTCTGTTTGTAGACCAGTAAATCAGTTTTCCTCTCACAAACCTCCCAGCGCCCCCATTTAAACTACGGACAAACAAACAGAGCATTGAACACATATACACAAGTAGGGACACGTACACATGGAAGCATTTGTCCGCACACATAAGAAAACAGAAACCCACACAAAATATAACACCCGCAAAGGCGCACACACAGAAATGCTGGATTGTTTGAAGCCAATGGCCGCTGACGTTCAGCTCAATGGTGTGTTTAAAGTGTGTGTGAGCTCCGTACGCTGCAGTGTAAAAGGCGTATTAAAGAAGACAGAAAAACGTGCACAAACTGGCTCGGCTTTGTGTTTTGTTTCATCTTTTCTGTCGATTTTTGAAAAAATATCTGTGTTGCGAGTAAACAAAGATAATGAGGGAAAGTGAATTTCCCTGTGTGTGTTTGCATATAAATATTCACATTTTCAGTGTTTCCACATGAAACACTGATAAAAAGATGAATGAATGGCAAATTAAGAAGGAAGTAAAGTTAATTAAATACGACATAGTTATTCTTAATCAGCTTCAAATGTGGATTTTTTTTCCAAAAAAAGGAGAAATCAAACAAGCTGCTGTTAAATATCAAAGAAACAAAATAAATATATTTTTAAACTTATGCCATCATGTGAGAGTTGTGAGGATGTGTTTTAGTGGGTTTTTTCATTAGCTTTAGTCAGTTAGCATTAGTTTACCTCTGGTCTTTGCCTTGTTTTGGTACAAAATACCAGGTTGGACATCCTGTTACCTTCAGAACTTCCACATGTTTTCCTTTAAAATAAGTAAAAACAGATAGATATTTTCCAATATCAGATTTTAATGACAATAATGGCCAACAATATCAGTATTGTGTTAACTGTCTGTTTCCGCTAATATTTCAGTTTGTTTGCAGAAGTTTGAATGTTTGGTGCAGATAAAAGAAGAGAGCAGAGGTTCCTGCCTTTAACACTAAATAAAATCATCAACACCAACAACCAGCTATTAACATTACACAAATAATTATTCAATTTACAAACAGATGTTGTTAAAGAAACACAGAGGTCTTAATCTATTTGCATATGATTGTTTCTCTGCAACGTAGGAGCAATTTAGGTGCAAAAACACTTTTTAGGTAAAAAAACACAGGTTATAATACAAGCATAACATTTTCTTTTCATGTTATTTATAAATCCCTGACTGTACAAACACACTTTTGTATAAATAAGAAACATATTTCTGTATGTCTGCATGATGAAATAAAAAAGAATCACCTGCAAAATGGAGGAAAAATCCCTGAATCTTCACAAAATGAACCAGAACCAGAACTAAGTATGAGTGAAAGCACAGATGTGGCAGAACCTGATTTAAAACATAGCTTCAGACTTGATGCAGATCACTAATGAATACAGAAAACACTGTTACTAAGACAAGAAAAAAAACTGTTTTGCTCTTTGGTGTAAAAATGGAAGATTAATGTTTGCAAATGAGCAGAAAAACTGCAGTTTTAGGATTTTATTCAGGATTTAATTAAAGGACACCAAGCTAAACCTGCATGTCTGGGTTGTTTCAGAGGACAGGAATAATCCTGACTGAGAAGCACGGGGGTGGGAGTGTCATCACATGGGGACATGTGCTTTTATCTACAGAATAATATAAATTCAACAAAGTACTGTGTAAGAAATCATGAAAACTGTGATCTCTGTTCATATGTCTGACTTATCCAATCCAATTTTATTCATAAAGCAGTTTTCTTACAAAAACAGCACAAAGTGCTTTACATAAAAACACATTGTGAACACACATTAAACCTTCACTCACACATATAAAACATCAAAGTTCAATAACACACAGTTGATTGTGCTCCTTCCCACACACACATCATCAGCATAACAAACCAAAAGAACATAAAACCTTTGTGTGACGTTTGACGGATATTTGTTGGGAAGGATATCTGTTTAAAGACAAAAAGTCATTCAGAAAAACATCTGTGCATCCCTTGTTTTTCCTCTCTGCCAGTATCTTTTCCCATGCTTTCCCTCACATGCTTCTCATCACTTTATCCTCTCCAACTCCTCTGTCCAGCCACCATATTTTTTACTTCAGTCGTCCTTGAACAGGTCTTCATGGACACTTGACATCCAAAGCAAATGCTGGACGGCTTTGGTAGCACCCGTCACCTTGTGGCCTAAACTCGCCGCTAAGCAGGATGTTCTGAATGCATCGTCTGTTTCACGCTCAGCCCCCACTGCGACCCGAGACTTGGCCGTGTTGTTTGTCTCAGCTTGCCGAGCTGTCTTCAGACTCCTCGCAAACAAAAAAGAAAATCAGAAACTGTACAGATTTATGTGTCCTGCTGAGACAAAGCAGAGCGTGCATGGTTGTGTTTGCCAGTTAATTGAACTGGAGTCTCTGTGCTGCTATAGATTCAGAGCTGTTTCACACACTTTTTGTTAACATTAGCTTCTTTTATTCTCCAGAGTCACCCCTCCTGTTGCATATAGACTGTTTCATGTCTCACATTGACCTCAAGCTCCTCTTTTTAGATATTTGGAGACACTAATAACAATATGACACTATCATAGATGAATAATTACACAAACCCTGATGGATCATTTGATTATTAAAACAAAGCTAAGATGTTCTGAACAATAATCATACTCATAATACTGCTGCTTTGACTCAGGTTTTCTTTCCCATCTTCTTCTACCTCTTTACCCATCTCTCCGTCTCCCCTCCCGACTCTTTTCTTCTGCCTCATTTAACGTCAGCATCGATTTTCCGAAACATATAAAGAGAAAGATGAGACAGCGTAACATGGGGTTGCAGTGGGAGCCAATTATTAAAGGACCTAATGTGTGTGTGTGTGTGTGTGTGTGTGAGAGAGCTTAATGCTGTGTGTTCTGTGGTTAGACAGAGTTCTGGAAAAGTGGATCATACACAGTATTTGATGGCTCATTATCTCTTTATGTCTCCAGCAACCCACGAGGAAGTCTATATGTGTCGATGTTTGCTTGCAGCGGGTAGATTTAGTTCTCTTCATAAAGTCAGGGTTAGTGTTAAAGACAAAGTTAATCTACGGAGGCTGAACTGTGGTTGAGAAGGTGGAGATAAAACATGGCAGATGGAGTGTTTACCAATTTATTATGAAGAAATATGCATCCTGTGAATCAGATGAGCTGTTTTTTATCACAGCAGGGAAATATTTTAATGCAAAGATGCAGAAAATCTCCCAAAAAAAAGCATCAATACAAAGAGAAAACCTGACATGGCTTTAAAAACTAGAATTTCCTTTAACCTTTCACACAATGACCTGTTTTTTCTGCATCTCACATGACATATTTACATACACACTTTTGCCTGACCCGATGCTGAAAGTGTGCCATAAGGTCTTATAAAAAGGGAATGTTGAATTGGATCAAACTGGGAAATAAAGGAAAGTAATGGGCAAGAGGGACTGAAAGACAAGACGAAGTTATAAAAGTAATGCTAAAATATACGGTGTGAAAGAAAAGCCCAGAGTTTTGAGTTCTTGTCATCACCTCGAAGAGGCTTGGACTTCTAAAAAAAAACACCCACACCAACACAAGAGCTGGAAAACTGCTCAGTAAAGGCCAAAATCTCTCCCACTCAGAGATGATTGAAGGTGCAGAAAGCTGCGGAAGAAATAACAAAAGAGGAGATGGACATAAATACCTGAAAATAAGAAACAAAGAAGAAAACAAACACATTATCCAACAGGTTTAGGAGTGGATGACTTCAATACCAGCTACAGCTTATACAAACACCTCTGGCTCAGACAATGAAATATCCTCTGCAGCATGGTTCCTCCATTAAACACGGAAAACAGGTGAAAAGAAGGTTTTAAGCTGAAAGTGACCCAGAGAAAACATCCTGAACAGAGGCTATCAGTAAACACATGGTAAATAAAAGAAGTTT
>JBAMIG010000005.1:2260571-2276149 GCA_037177335.1 Kiunga ballochi
AAGAGAAACTTAGAGAGAAGAGAGAAAGACACCATAAAAAGAAACTGCCATCCAATTGATTATTTCATCGTGACACGCTCATCTTCAACCATTTCTTCCTCAGAGCTCCACTGTTTCCAAGAACTGGTTGACTGACACTCTAATCTGTGGCTACCTAAATATAAATATGGTATAAAAACCCTTTAGATGCTAGGATAATATAAAACCATATTGGGTAAAGTAGTTTTAAAATAAAACGCAAGATAAACATTTAAACAAAAAGCGCAGACACAATGAGACCGAAGCAAGGAGAGGAAAGAATTTCAAGAGTCATGGTTATTTGAAGAATGTAGTTTGTGTTTGAAGAAAAAAAAAGAAAAGAGAAAAAATAAAATCAAATTGCAGCACTTACGGGAATCCTACTGACAACCCTCCCTCCCGGATACAACCAACTGCTGACCAGCTAATTTGAGAATCCCAACCACAGCACAAAAGAAGAGTGTGTATCTATAAGTACTCGCTATGTTTGCAGGACTTTGAGTGTTTGGCAGCAACCAGAGGATAAATTTCTCCTCATCTTCTTTTGGGCTGTATGCCTGATCTCTTTTTTGGGGGAGAGAGAGGCAAGGCCTCGAACAAAAAAACTTTCCTTGGATGAAATCCTGTCTAAAAATAAGTGAGTGGGTCAAAGATATGGAAGCATTATCCAAACATAATGGTGTCCTTTCGTCTTATTCTGCATGTGTGTGTGGATGTAGGAAGGTAAGTCAGAGTATGAAGCCAATTCTGAGCTGCTTTACTGGAACTGAGGTCAAATAAAAAACCTAACTGCACACACACACGCACACACATCTATACACACTAGACCTGAATTTACAGGTTAGCACAGGCTGCATGTATCTCTATACACACAATGACTAAACAAGCTAAATGTGATCAGGACTCAATTGGGAAGTGAAAGAGGCAACAGTAAGAAAGTTAAAAGCATCTATTTTTTTAATGAAAACTTCTGTTCAATGTGTTCTGCAGCTGTCGCTCATCTTTCTGCTTTAGGAAGCCGCCAAGTGCCTTCGACCCTGCCTGGTCATTGCAATGTGCAACATAGACCTGCAGCATAAGGAGCGGGAGATTCCTCTCCCCGTTTCATGTCTCTGAACATTAGGTTATGTCTCATTTCCCAGAAATTATTTTGTTTTTCTTCTCTTTTTTCCTTGGAGTGATCAAAATATATTAGAATCTGCTGATATCAGGATCAGAAAACAGAAATATGGACAGAATCTGTAAATCTGATCTCTGTATAAACGTAATATTCCTCATGTTTTGTGCTTGTAAAGGAATGAGAAAGAAAAATATCCTTAAACTGCTTTTAGGTGTGTTTTATTTGGTCCAAATCAGCATGCAAACGCGTATAAAATGCTTGTTTTTACGTGGATTTGGCTGAAAAAACAGAAATAACTCCCACTTTTCCCAAACACGATTCATTCCCCTCACATTTTTCTGTTTGAGTTGCTAATCAGGTGTAATGACGGCATTTAGTCTGAAGTGTGTCTGTACAGGAGGTCTAGTTTATTTAACTCTGTAACAGGAAGTGCCTGTGGATAATCCTACATTTGTCACAGGCTTTCAGTCACCCACCTCTCCTCCTTTTCTCTGCTATATGAGCTGGAGTTTACACAGGAATTCACCCTGAACAGCTGAATCAGATCCTGTGTTCTGGTGGAGAAACAAGCAAAGGCTGCAGTTTGCCGTCGCAGCTTCAGATCCAGCTTAATGGGTTTTAAATGTTTACAAAAAGAAACCTCTCATAAAAAAAAGAAAATTATTATTTTGTTTGACATTAGGTTTACATGAGCCTCATGTTGCTTTAAAATATGATATACATCTGTCTTTATTTTAAATCCATCCTCTACCCTCTCATTCACATATACTTTTTTACTGTCCCGGTAATTTGTAACTAAATATACTGCTGTTCCTACTTGGTGTGTGTTTGTGGGCGTCTGTTCCTGGAAAAAGATCTCTGTCGCCTCCAGTCATTATGATCAGAGACCGTGCACAGTAGGATCTCTGTTCGGGTGTTACGTCTCAGGCCCAAGGATCTCAGATTTTTTTTTTCCTGTATTTTTTTTATTAACATATTTGTTTGTTTTACTACATAAACCAAAGGAAAGTCATGGGAACCTTAATGACTGCATATCTCATCCATACGGATATAACTGCTTAAAGATGATGCATCATTAAGACCTGATCCAGTGATGTTTTTGTCAGAACAAAAGCTGTGCAACAAGGATTCTACATCACAGTTATTATTATTATTATTATTATAAAAAATAAAGTTTGTTAGTCTTATAGTAAATTATGAATGGTTTAGTAGAGGATAAAAAATTAACCTCTACAAATCTAAATATTTGAGCTCCAATGTTAACATTATTAATAAAAAATCCCCTTTAATATTCCTGTTTTGGAAATCAGGCCCAGACTGGTTCAGCTCTGCTGGCACACTGGAGACTTTAACCTGGGTCTAATGGAAACCTGCATATCACAATATATTTGATCAAAAATGTTAAAAATCCTGCAAAAAATTGTAGTGGTAAAGTGTTATTTATTCATTTTCTAACCCAGTTCAGGGTCACGGGGAGGTGGTGGTGGCTGGATCCTTTCCCAGCAATTAGCAGGCAAGAAGCAGTCTATACTCTGCACAGGTTGCCAAGTCATTACAGGGCCAACATATAAAGTAAAAAAACGCTTATGCTCACACTCGCTCCTAGGGAGAATGTAGAGTGACCAATTAACCTAACGTGCATGCTTTTGGATGGTGGGAGGAAGTTGGGGAACACTTGGAGAACATGCAAACACAGAAAGTCTGCAGTTTAAACCTCAATGGAAACACCTGCAAATGACAATTTTAACTAAGTTTTGCATAAAAGTTTGATGGAAATGCAGCAAATCCTTTTCTTGCCCATTTGAATAACAGAGACTTGTGTCCTGAACACGCATCAGTTAGATTTACACGACACCGTGTTGTTGTGAGAGCGCTGCAGCTCTGTCTGGATCAAAACAATTCTTGTGTAAAGGATGTGTCTTTGAAAACCTGGATCAAAGAAAAGAAAGAAAGTAGCAACATGGGGAGTGTGTGGACTGGGCCGGGCAGGTTTCTGTAAAACGTGCTGTACATGGATGCAAATGAACCGGACAGGCACCGTTTCCATCACGTTCCAATCATTATCAATGCAAAAGGTCTTTTTGTGGAAAGCTACTGCAAAAGAACCTCTTCATGTCCTGCTTTGCTCCTTATCGTGTCTGTGTGTAGAGACAAGGTTTCATAGACAAGTTTGTGCGCTTATCTTTCCATCATTTCCACCAATGAGAATACAGATTCTAGCTTTTCATTTTATAATGAGACATTGATATGTTTACATTTCAATAGAAGAAAACTGATGAAAAGCAAATGTGAGTGAGACAGATTGGATTGAACCGTGAGGATTTTGTCTCGTCTACATTCCTGTTGCACATTATTAAAAACAAAAAAACAAAAAAAAGAAACTATCCAAGCCTCTAATCAGAATCTAATTTTAATCAGGACCTATGATCTCTGAGACAAATGTGGTATAAATCAGTCCTGTAATCGTATTGCATGTCCCCAGAGTGACTCCTCTTCATAGTTTTTATTCAGCTCATCTGTTTGTGATTTCACTTTAACCATAAAAAAGCAAATGTCACATAATACTCAGCTCTTAAGGACTACTGAAGCATGCTCAGACATGAACGATGCCAAATACATTTCTGCTGTCACCTGATAGCTCCACTTGTCCACTGTCCAGACTCCAGCTTTGAGACTCATCATTAATTTGTTTGAGTGGAAAAGCTCACATATCCAAATACCTTTTTATAACGCAATGTACCCAATGAAGTGCATCCAAAGGAATATAGAAGCTTACTGTTTAATTTCTAATTCAGTTTGTCAACAATCAGAGAGAGAAAAATCCAGAAAAATGGCTTCAGTTCTGATATCATGTTGGTAATAAGAGCATAGCAACTGAATTGTATCTTCTGAGCCGCGTTTTGGTCATATGGAGGCCGAGCGGGGTTTTATAGGCATCAAGGGAATTCGGCTCATGACCGAGAAACTTGATTAGGAAAGCCCAAAAGCCACTAGTGTAGAGTTTCCCCGCATTAGCTAAAGCATGTCTTACTCTTTTTCCCCCCATCATAGTTTTTTTTTTTTTTTGTTCTGCTTTTGTCTGGGATTCTGCTCATTTTGGCATTTTAATAAAGACATTAACAGGAAAAATCCCACTAGAACTTAAAGGTTTTTTATTGCATCTTTTTGGTTTAAAATGAATTGACATTATATTCTCTACCCAAAGATAGTGGAAATAATTTCCCACTATCATTAAAAATCCATCCATCCATTTTCTACCGCTTAGTCCCTAACGAATTTTGGGGCGGGGGGGCTGGAGCCAATCCCAGCTGCCATCGGACGAGAGGCGGGGTACACCCTGTACAGGTCACCAGTCCATCACAGGGCAAACACAGAGAGACAAACAACCATACACACTCACTCCTATGGGCAATGTAGAGTCTCCTATCAGCCTATCTATCTTTAAAAATCTCATAAATAATCTCAGAAAGTCACATTGGAGAAGTGAAAACCAAATGTGAACCTAAAGATCTCAAAGCAGATATTTTTCCTGTTAGATTTAACAGAGTACAGTCGAGGCTAATATTGGTGGGGGGCTAAATTAGCTAAAGGTTTATTCTAGTGCTACACAAAGACGTAATTATATATAGATGTATAGCCTGACTCATTACATCAAGTTATATCCACAGAATATGATGTATACATACACAGCAGGAGGTGATCTGTTGCTCTGGTGAGATCATCTCTGCACTAATAACAAATATTTGTTTCTTCTAAAATCCATATCACGAATCTTTAACTACTGTAAACTTATCAAATCCACGACTCCCAACACTTTGTGGATCAGCTGTTTTCCTACTCCTTGCTGTTAATGCAGTGGCTCTTAAACCGGGACGGATGGACATCAAGACACACACCTGACTCATGTGACTTGTGATGTCACGCCCCGCTTGGCCGTCATTGGCTGCAGGTGCATGATGCATCGCTTGGCTTCTACGTGCTGCAGGGAATTTGATGAGCTCATTAGTTGACTGTTGGGATGTTATGTCTTGTGATTTCTTTCTTAAGGTTTTAATTTCCTCATACTAACTATATCGGGTTAAAAAAAAGCATGTGGGTTGAACATGCATGGAAAGAAGAAGTCCTGCCATGTTTATGGATCTACCTGTACCTTTAGAACAGGTGTTTTCACTAGTGGTGGTGTCCCCTGGCACCTACTCATTACATTAAACTGGTTTGGTGACTGGTCGGAACAGCTGCTGGGATTTCTACTTTCTACACCAGTAATGTACACCTCTGGATGGGAGTCAGCGTCCTAGCTGCATGATTTGCAAAGCCAAGTTGAGCATTTCCTGTCTAGCACTGGCAACATCATCCACCACCACCACTTCCTACCACTTCTTCCCTGAACAGGGTCTTAGGGGGACTGGAGCCTTTCCCCGCTGACACTGGGCGAGACGTATGGTCTGGCAACATATCATAGGTTATTTATCCACAGAGAAGGGTTCAGTGAATATGCATATGAACCAGGTGAGGTTTAACTCCTCCAACAAGGTGAAGAACCACTGTGTTAAAGCTGTTTGCTGGAAAGTGAACCTGTCTGCTGGCATGCGCTTCACAGCTGCACACAACTGCTTCCCCAAACAGTTTGCATCCATGTTACCTAGCATGCCACTTAGCAGAAGAAACCCAATAATGGTGATTATGTAGATGCAGTTTGGCCAAATTTATTACAAATATAACTTTAAAGTCTCAGCATAGTTCTTAATGAACAAAGTCTATTAACATTCCTAGGTTGACAGCAGAAAGGAAATATTAATAAACAATTACATTTTAAATGCAACTTTTTACGAACAACCTAGTAAATTATTTGTAACTTCTTTACTAATTTCATCATGACCGCCCTGTTTAGTTATAAAGTTGCTTGATCAAAAAGCTAAAACGTGTCTACTGATTACTTTCTGAATGAATCCATGATGTTGAAGTGATGCTGATGCATCATGATATCATGATTTGAGTTTGGTCTGTTTGAGTTTTCTGTTTTATTTTGGTATTTCCTGAGTTTTGGTGTCATGTGTTTCTGTTTAGCTTTCCTGATTTCTGTTTATTGGTTTCACCTGGTTGAATTTAGTTAATTCATTCCACCTGTGCCATCTTTCAGTATTTCTACCCTGGTTTTCAGTTCATCCTCCCGGTTAATTTGTTATCACTAATCCCTGTTTGTTTTTCTTACTTACTAGTCTTTGTTTGCCATAGCTGTACTGACCATACAGCCTTCTGTTAATCTCTTTTCTCCTGCCTACCTTTTGGGTCCACACATCTCCGCCTCACCTCTGTGCCTCTTCGAATTGTAACACCTGAGATTGGAGCATCACAAGATAAAAACTGGATATAAACATACTGGTGTTTTTACATGCACCATGACTGATTCATTTAAAAAAAAAAAGGAAAGAAAGAAAATAGAAATGCAAGTAAAACAGAAGAAATAACCTCAAAGTTGGACTGACTTTTTCTGACAAAAGAGAGCTCAGAGAAGAGACAGGATGCAAGCATGATGCTAAATGCAATGCAAACGATTCATGCTGCTGCTTTTCATGCATTCAACTAAATATTATTGGTTAAATTGCTGAAATAAAAAGGCTGTAAATGGTTACAATGATTAACTGCTAAATTGTAATGTGATGCAACAGACCTGGAAATGATGCCAGACATTTAAAGTACACTACCCATAATGGCTGATTAATCATTATTTGGTTGCTTTTAAAAAATATCTGTTCATGGATCATACGTTTCTTATATTTAAGGAAAAAGATGAGGTTTTTAGGGTGTTCCTATAGATCTGTATTGTTTGAAATAAAACACTTGTGTCGTTCAGTCAAACCTACAGGTCAGTGAAAGTTCACCGTTTGAGCTGAAGCCAAAGGATATCCCAAAACCACAGTGCTGAGTGTGTATGTGTTCATGTGCAGCTGCCATTTTCAACCTGTGATGCATGGCCACTGTGATGCATTCAGGGTCCCATAGGAATGTGCATCACTGCTGTGATTGTCAGAATGGGGCATTTGTCATAGCTCAGATGGTTAAAATGGCATCAAGATTGCAGGCTTAAAATGACAAACGCACACACACACATGCACACATTACTCCTGTCCGGTCCCCCTCCGGTAGACCCACATCTCTCTGCGTTTTCTTGCCGATGCACACGTATGCAGACACACACGTCGAGTGCCGAGTGATAAATTTGTGGTTCTCTATGAATAGCGAAGTTGACCAAAAGCACGCAGCATCCTTGGCGTGCAACGAACAGAAACTGTGCTTGTATGTTTTCCTTGAGCTCGGTGATGCAGACGCTGGCCAAAAGTCACCTCAGTGAAACGGAGACGAGTAGCCACGTGTGTGCGTGTGGTTTCAAATGTGAATGTGTGTATTTTCAAGTGGAACCCTTTTGCCTGTGTGTATGCGGCCACACTGCACGGTTTGTGAATGTGATAAAGCAACAGTAGTCAGGAGAAGGTCCTGCAGAGTTCACGAACAAAGACCTCATCATCATTATAATCATGTTGTTTGTCAATGTTCCACCGTGGGTGTGTATGCACTTATGCTGTCATGGGATTGGCCCATGCCTTTTTCTGTGTGTGTGTGTTTTCCTTGAACTCAGTGATACAGATGTTGTCCAAAAGTCACTGGTTTACCTCTGCCACAACTAAAGGAAGACAGCCAGCTGTGCATGTGTGTGAGAGGGAGAGATGACATGAGGGTACGAGAGTTCATTGTGTACAACATATAAGTCACTGTTCAGGTGTTGTGAAGCAGCAAGTGTGTGTAAAAACGCTGCAGCAAAGGTTAATAAATATGTGTTTTTGTGTGTGAAACAGAATGAGAGGGATGTGGAAAAAAAGGAGGCGCAGGAAAGGAAAATTAATCTTGAGAAAGTGTTAGAAATCCATCACAGAGATGTCCGTTGCTCTAATGGATTGCATTTGCTTGTTGTGGAGGTAAAAAATTGTATTTCTACCGCGGAGGTAGCGTGTTTATAACTGGGGCTGTAACCATAGCAAGAGAGCTCCCTAATCACTTCACTGACAGGGGATGTTCTCTGTGGAATGAAAATCTACATGATTTAGTAGGAAAAGTGATGATTGTCGTATGAGAAAGAGATTTAATGACAAAAAAAATGGGAACAAAGATGTGAATATGACCTGTTATGAAGTAAGGGTGATTTAGAAGTTCATGGTACTTGAGGCACACCCCTGGACATGTCAGAATCTCATGGTACTTTTGCTTTACGGTCAAACCTTTGAAAAAATTCAAAGTACTTTCACTAAATAAAATATGGAAAAACACTTAAATGATGCAAATTATACCCTTTTCTCACAAGGTGACGCCCTTTATCTGAACAGAGAAAGACAGCAGCTCCTTCCCTAACCAGTAAGCTACTCACTGGCTGCTTTAATTCAATTTCACTCAGACCCTTCCTACGCCAGCCACTATTACTCATTGGCAAGTCAATCTGCATCGTTATGACATTGCAGAATCAGAGGAGGCCTGTAAAATAGCCGTGGGTAGCTTATAATAGTTTAATATTTTGTTATCTACCACTGATTTTTCAAAGGCATGTAAAAGAGTCCAACACATTTCTGCCAGCGGGGATAATAAAAGGTATCATATTGTATTGAGTTGCATTTAAAATGCACATCTGACTTAGTTCAATACCAGTTAGGTGGAAGTAATACACAGTGTTATGTATGATGACTATATAGCCTATATTATATCTAAATATTTGGAGTTTTATTGTTGTATTGACGATTCAGCTCTGATAGCTCGCCTTTTTAAATCCTTCAAGTTTTTAGTCATGTGTCTTGTAGAAGTACAACTTCACCCTGTCATGATGCAAGGTTGGCTTCATGCATAATAGCACACGAAAAGAGGGGCTTCTGCCTCTGTTCCTACTTCCTGTGCTGGATCAAAGCAGTAGCAGACATGGGTTAACTCTGCCTTTCGGTTTACACTTCAGCCCTTTTGGAAATGACACCAATCAGCAAAGAGTGTTCATCATCCTGACCTGAAAAGTTATGTGATTAGAGCTGTTGGTTCATACTCTTCGACAAGGTCTACCTCTGAATAATCTTCAGAGCGCAGGATTAGCCTGAAAGCTCCCACTAGCACACACAGCAAAGTGGTATAAATGTGTCCACATGCACATCAAGCCACAGAATAAAACATGAGACTACAACATAAATTCATAGTGTTGGGTCCTGTGGTGCTGGGTTGATGTCTGTTTACACAGGGACCCATTTGGCCTCTGCTACTACCTCCTTTGTCATGTCATAGGCGCATCAGGGCCTTTGCAATGGACAGATAAAGTCCTTACTCCTATACCGGTGAGACGTCTTCTGCAGTGGGATGGCAGGTTATTCCAGTCCCAGTGAGTCCTTGCTTATGTTGAACTTAAGTCATGCAGGAGTCATTTAATATTTCTGTTCATACCAGTTGTAGGTCATTTCCCCAACTGCTCGCATCTGGCCGGTACTTCAGACTGTTGCTGCCTAACTTGTGCTGATCTTGGATGAATTGTGCATCTAGTCAAAGTGAACCTGGTCAGGTTTTGAACTCTATGCTGAAAGGATATTTAAGAGTTGTGGTTTCTTAAGGCATTTATCCCTGGGCTGCTTTTAAAATGTGATTTTGTATGGTCCACCATTGTGAATCCAGTTTTGGGCAGTGAGCATTTTTGGGCTTAGACCCACTGAGGAAATATTACATTCAGAGCCACAGCTGCCTCAGAAGACATGAACATTGTGGTCCTGATGGGTTCATTTAATTAATTTCAACATCAGTCATTACATACTTCCTTTAAAATATTGTTTTGTTCTCTATTCTACAGTTATTTAGCAGAAACGTTAGAAATAAGTCAAACAATAAGGGATGCATAGATAAATGCCAATCTGACTGCTGCAACTCTAGCTGGACACAGGTTGTTGCTGTGTAGTGCTAGTGGCAGTGATGTATTTTTTTTTTATCCTATTTGTTCACAAATCAGTCCTGAATTGCCACAAAGAGCAAATAAAAAATAAAGCAATCTGAAGTATTTTCTCAATGCAGCCTTAGATTCTGCTTCAATGCTCTATGTTGCAATACCTGATACATTTGACCTGGATCATATTTTTTACTTTTTTTTTCTTTTTTTGTGCGTTTTTATGTGACTTTAAGCAGGATCCTGCTGAAACATGTCCACTCAGCTTAATCTGTTCAGCATTTTCTTCATATCATGTGAATCCTTATCATCACACTGCCACCTCCATGCTTTAGTGTGAGAACAATAGATTCATAGTTCACAGCATTGTCTGGGTTTCACAAATTCATTTTGGTCTCAAATGTTTTTTTCTGTTGCAGAGGTCACTCCTCAGGTTCCTTTATTTTCATTTTGTTTGACAATGCACAGTAATTCTTTTATATTTTTAGCCAACAATGCTCATTTCTCGCTTAGAGATGGTACCAGAGGGTCCACTCTCATGGTGGCCTCGGCACCATTATCAAAATGCATTTAAACAAAAAGTACAAGCCCTTGGAAAACTTTGTATATAAAATATGCTAATTACAGATTTATGAAGTTGTGAAAATAGAGTAATAGTTTTTTCTTCTCTCTTCTCAGATGCTTAAAACCATAATTGTAAAGCTCAGTGGTACGCAGCTTCCTTCCCACAGCCCTAGCTGCCACTAAAACCTATATTTTTTTTACGAACCACCCCAATGCCATATCTTTTTTTTTTTACTTTCTGAGTCATACACTGTAATATTTGGAAAACATCCACTGCATCTCTGATTAGTTATATTATAGCTCATTGCTCCAAATCTGAGTCCTCAGCTGGAAAAGGGTGGAATCCCTTCTTCAGGTCAAAAATGAGATCATCCCCCAAGGGGAGGAGTTCAAATGTCTCAGGGTCTTGTTTGTGAGTGGAGAATAGAAGACAACAGGCATACTTGTGTAGCATCTGCAGGATGCAGGTTCTACATTGGGGAAGGAGCAGAACCTACTGGTTGATCTAGTTTCCTACCTTCACCTAAAGTCATGAGCTGAATGTGTAAAAGCCCTGATAAGGGATTATATGGTCATGAACATGCAAACACTCAGTTTCTGCATGTATTGACTGAGAAGAAGCGGTTTGCCCCGTTTAATGACTCATAGATCTACTTAATACATCTATTAAGTAATTTTCAGTCAGCTGTGTCAGAGCATGGAAACAACAAAAACCTGCTGGATACCGGCCCTTCAGGGACTCGGTTTGACACCCCTGCTCTACAAGGTGGCCAAACTATTCCTCAGAGAAGTTCAGTCACACAGGGGGAGCTCAGAGTAGCTACTGGTCCTCCACAACAAGAGATGGTGCAGGCATCTGGTTTGGATGCCTCCTGGATGTCTCTGTTGGGAGCTTTTTCGGACATAAGAGAAGACTTATAGGGGAAGACCTACTCGACATACTAGAATGACTCTCTGTCAGTCAGCTGGACCAGGGAAGTACTTGGGATTTCCTCAGATAAGTGCTGGCAAACAAATGAGTAGAGATGGGTGGAAAGATAGTTTGGTGCAACCTTCTGATCTCAGCTGCCACTTTAACAGATTTTTATTACATTGCTGATTTGGTTATTTTCCATCTCTGTCGTTCCACAAGCGTCTTCTTTTTGTAATGCTGCTTCTTTTCTTGCTTTTTTTTGTACTTTTGTACACAGTTTAGCAGACATTTTAAATAAAAGTTCAGTATTAACAGTTCAGAAGCAGGTAAGGAAACTAATTAGCTCTACATTAACTCAATAGAGGAGGTGTCTGAGCCATAAAAATGGATTTGTATCCTGATTGTGTGACAAATAAATCCGGCTGTCATGTTTAGTCTTTAGCCATGGAAACCTTACCTTCATGGATCAGGTCTGTTTAACACCTGTAGAATAATGAAGACGGGAGTACAATGAGACAGAACAGAGCAAGCCGGCCCTCACCCTTCAATGTCCTCTTTATGCAGATGGACAAATCATTAGAGCAACTTTTTTCTTGCTGTCCATTAGCCTGCCAATAGTTTTCTTTAAACTGCAGCCAGTGGTATAAACTTTCAAATGCATTAAAGTATTGGTATGTTAAATGTGTGTGTTGATGAAATAAATAATAACAATTCAAACCACAGTGAATCCGGGAGGTGACAAATCATCACAGTGACATTCTTGTTCTGCTTTTAGCTCATTTGTCGCACTAACCTTCGCTTGGCCTCTGTCTCAGATGGACTAATCATCAGAGACATGGAAACATCTTCATATCTGTGTTTTATAGCTATCCCGTTTCCTGCCAGGAGTTTCATCTCAACTTGAACCAGGATCCCACTGCGTCGTCTGGATGTTCCCCAGCAGGCAAACCAGTCCTAACCAGGTAGTTGCTGCTTATCATTTATTCCATGCTTCTCCCCTCAAAACAACATTTCTGGGATTCTCATTGCTTCTGTTTTCCAAGGCGAGCACATTTGCCAGTTTGGCTGGAGCTTTAAAGAGATGATGGTAGAAAATATGCTGCATGGTCTGTATGCTGTCATTACAGCATGTCTCTGAATTGTCTGGCAATGATCACATTGAATTTTATCTGATCCCTAAATTACTCCTCTAATTTTCTAATGTAGTCAGGCTTATGCTGGTTTCTGCTTTTAAAGTGTTTTATATGTGCAAATACATAATCTGATCTAATTTATTCACACGTCTCTCCCTTATAGGCCCTTATAATGTATATTCAGACACATTTGCCACATGGAAAACATTAAAAATCCCTAAACATCATCCAAGTTATTTGTTATTTAGAGGTTTTACACTTTAAAACCTAAAAAAAATCCTAAAATTCCTTTTTTCTTTATATGGTAAAGTGGAAAAGCACATACAAAATAACACAACTGCACCTTCTATGTAGAACATGCAAGTTGTCAGACCTCATCCTGCAGAGTGAAAGGCAGAAACCCCAAATCCAATGAAGTCCAAGGCCCTTGCAAATCATTTTTAACCTATATTAAATTAAACAAAACACAAAGACAGGATATTTTAATGTTCAAACAGATCAATTTTATTTTATGTTTAGCAAATATTTGCTCATTTTGTACGTTAAGGAAGATTTCAGGCATCAAATACAAGTCCGGCTGGTACCTGTACCCTTTTTTCTTACAAAGCATCTTTAACATGTGGCTTCATCATTTTGCTGAAATAAGCAGGAACATATCTGTAAAAGATTTCACTTGCATGCGGCATACGTTGCTCAAAAAACCTTTTACTGTTCAGTGGTGATGCTGCCTTCACACATGTGCAGATTACCCATGCTAGTGGGTAATGTGTGCCTCACACATTATAGGCATTTAATGGTTACTTACTGTGTACGTGCAAAGCTTCCTCCTGATCCACTAAATCTTTCGTTGATATCATGATGTTCCAATTCTGTGTTTAACAAATGTTCTTATATTTGCTCGTGCATTTGTTGTGATAAAATGCTCATTTTATACCCGATGTGACGTCTCATCCGTTTCCAATGAACTTGTTTACCTGAGAAAAGTTAAGATAAACAAAAGGCTTTTTCATTTGGAAAAACAAGTTTTTTTTACAGCATTTTTCATGTTTCTGGGTCTTTTGCTGACCCTGTTTTTGCTTTTTGTTGGAAACCGTTGCAAACAAAATGAACAATAAAGTTAATCCATTTTTAAATCAAATATCTTGTTTATTTAAAAGAATAAGGGCTTAAAATGTCCTTTATATAACTGTATTCTGTTATCGTTTATGTTTAGCATGAAAACAGAATAATTGTTTTAACATAGATAAATGTTTTCCTGCCTAAATAAGAGCAAGCCGTTACATAAATGTGGCTTTAATTACCACCTAGAATTGGAAATTCTCCATGTATCACAAGTAATTTAAATATTTAGCACAGGAAGACATTTTGCATTAAAACAGAATCAGACGTTTTTGCCTCTTTTTGTTTCTAATTCAAACCTTTAATTTAAAATGTGAAATTCACATATTCCAAAAGACATTTTAAAGAAAGATGTATATGGAAATGTTTTGTTGTTAGAAAGAAGGTTGCTGGTTCAAACGTTGCCAGGGGGACGTTTGAACAGCGGCCTTTATGTGGGGTGTCTCCATGTTCTTCCTGTGTATGTGATGAGTTTAGCTTCTTCGACTTCCTCACACAATCAAAAACATGTCAACTCTAAATTGTCTTCTGTAGTGAGTTTGAGCATGAATGGTTGTGTGTTTCTCTGTGTTGGCCCGGTGATGGGCTGGCGACCGGTCCAAGGTGCAATGCTTCTCACCTGCTAATTACATAACTGAATGGATTAATGTGGATTTGTTCTTCCTGGATCCCAATTCATTGGCTTCAGGTGATTGTTTATGTAAAAGTCCACAACTTTGTGGTGAGTTGGTCCTATAAAAAGCTGAGTTTAATTAAATTATTTGAATAACTTCTGGTTCCTGTTGATTAAAAGACATTCCACATCATGATGCTGCCTCTGCCATGCTTCATGATGGGAAATAATGAACTCATCATTACCAGACAGGACATATTCCTTGTTGGTGCTATTGTTTCATTTACACATTTTCTTATTGATAATTTGTTTTCTTATATTTATTTCTACTCTTTAAAAAAAAACAAGAAAAGAGTTAGGAATAAATATCTTCCCATACTCAAGTAATATTTTATAACATGTCTTGTGGGTGCACTGGTGTGCATCTTCAGTGATGTATCCTCGGGTCATTGGGTGTTTCAGGTCCTGCAACATCCTACACCTTCACCCAGTCTACCCAGTAAGGGGAGAACTGTGTACCAGTAGTCAGCCACAGATCTAATCCAATTAATCCAAAGCCATCTTGTGGCTTTTTCCACAGCTTCAAACGCGACAGATCCAGTCACACCTGCAGAAGACTCTCTACCAGTACCAGTCAATACTGACTAAAATGCTTTTTTTCCTCCCTGTAATCATGCATTTCTACTATAATATAACTAACCAGTGTTTCTATTATCCAGTTAAACAATAATTGTACATGTTAAATCAACAAGCTTCTTTCCAACTAAAACTGTCAGTTTAATTCTTTATTCAGAAACTGTAAACAGCACCATGAAATCAGAGAAGCTAAGCTTGATGACAGTGTCTCAGAAGAAAGTCCTGTTTCAAAAGAAGAGGGAAAATAATGTTTCTTTATGAACCTTACGGTCACTTCCAGCACATCAGAAAGGAAGCAGCAGATGTCTCATATTTTCTTTGTGAATGTCTTTGTGACATTAGTCTGTTTGACACATTAGCTCTATTTGGGCCTTTTGACTTTATCAGCAGGCTGCACGGTGGCACAGTGGTTAGCACAGTGGCCTCACAGCAAGGAGGTTGCTGGTTCGAGCCTTGGTGTGAGCAGGACTCCAGCCGGGAACCTTTCTGTGTGGAGTTTGCATGTTCTC
>JBAMIG010000005.1:2326595-2345143 GCA_037177335.1 Kiunga ballochi
GTTAGGAACACAGCGGTAGATAATGGATGGATGGATTAGATGACCTTCACAAAGAGGTAAAAATATTAGAATATCATCATCTGTTTTTTAAAACTGGAGAGTTTGTATGTTAAAAGGCATGATTTCATTCTATAACATGATCTAAAGATTTTTTTATTATAAGAAATGACAATAGAGATGATATTTATCCGCATATTTCTCTGGAGGCTTCTTTTCCGATATGACTTGATATGAAGTTTATCTGAATGGTAAAATTAACCTGAAACGGAAATTAAACAAAGGAAGCAAGTTTTAGTTTGTGTATATTTTGGCTGCACAGATAAACGGATGGAGAACCAGAGTGCAACGTTCTCACGTGGCAATTCCTGGAACAAAATGTGTCGAGAATAAACTGGAACCTGTTTGAGTTGAACATTTTATTATGGGATTAACATGGCAAATTTCCCAATACTATTTCTCCCTTTATAGAGGCTAGCCGGGATGGGTGGTGTCAGTTCCTAGACTCATTATTAAGGAACAGAAAGTATTTTTAGTTTATTAGGAGCTTTCACAAACTGCTGGAGGATGTGTAGATGTTTTCCACCAGCTGGAGCTGTCAGCTTAGTGCTTGACAACCTTTCATACAGGGAAATGCGGCATTAAAGCAAGAAGGGAAATCACACTTCTCGTACATACCGGAACATTTGCTGTTTTGCCAACAGACATCTCAGCTTGCCAGGGGATCTTCTGACAGTTTTACAAGTGCAAGCTTGCACAGACAGAAGCACAAGGTGACAAATATGGTATTACTTCAGAGGATTTTAATCACACTGAATCTGAACCTTTTTGTGAATATTTCGCACACATTTTCTCTCCCCCTTTCCTTGCAGTGGAGGAAGTGGGATTTCTGTCCAAACACTCAAATATTCTACTTTTACTTACCCAACATTTAATGTCACCTGAGACTGAAACTTCCTCCTGGGGTTGCCAACAGGTGTCGCTGCCACCAGCTGAAATTCCTCTTCTCTTTCTGATGGGGGGAACCCTGCAGCACCCTTATGGGAAATAGTGAATGAACTGAGAGTGAAACTGGATGACAAGAAAAATGAGATTTTCCTCAACTGCCTATATGTCATTTCATAAACTGTCATAAGCAGTTTTGCCCCAGGTTTTACATACACAGCTGAAACTGCTGACATTTCCCCCAGCTTCTATCGAAATTTCTACGTTGTCATACTGATGGCAGTTAGATTAAACCAGTTTATACTATGATCATGTCTTTTCCAGTTAATTTTTTTTGTGTTTGAGGAAACATTTTTTAGGTGCGTTGTCCTCTCCAAATTTTGCCATGAAGACCATTTTAATGACTATGTGGGCCTGGAAAGTTGATGTTGAGAAATTTTTAGTGACCCAGAAAATCTATTTGTTTTTGTTGTACTAGAACCAGAATATTTGGGCTGTCAACCCTCTGCACCGTCTGTGTATACATTAAATTATATATATGTATTATAGTAAGAAATTAATCTGGAGGGGCCCTGTAGCGTCAATGATTATTTCTTTTTATTTTTTTATTTAAAAAATACTGATCAAGCATATTGTTTTTCAAAAGGCTGCTTTGGTCTGTTTCAATGTTTCCCCTGCACAGAATTGGGTGAAAAGGTTTTGTTACATACTTTACGACCATTTGATCCAAAAAGGAAAAAAAAAGCTTAAAAGTTCTGGTTAGAAAAATAGAATAACTACTAGAAAAACACAATTCTCCTCTGCTCAAAAGAATGCAGCTCAAGCTCCCTTGCTGGTACAACATCAGGAGACAATTTTTTATTTGTCTCCCCTGCAGCTTCTTATTGGAGAGATGAAAAACAGTATCTCCTAAACGCATTACATTTGGACAACATCAACTATGTTTTTGTGCCTTCTGTCCATCTGTTGTGGTTAGGCCTGTCCCAATAACTTTAATAATTGTGCGAATAAAAAGTGAACCCAATACGTGATACTTGCAATAAGGAGGTCTGAACTGTGGGCTCCCCATGTATGCATGGGTTCTCTCTGGGTACTCTGGCTTCCTCCCATCCACAAGACATGCATGTTATGTTAATTGCTCCTTCTAAATTCTTAATTTCTTCATAGGAATGAATGTAAGGGTGAATGGTTGTCCGTCTATCTGTGTTGGCATTGCGATGGACTGCCGACTGCCGTCCATCGGTGTATTGCCGGTGTACATTGACTCTTGCCCAAATGATTGCTGGGATAGGCTCCAGCTTCTCCGTGACCCTTAATTTTATTAAGTGATTAAATAAATGACTAATGTTGGAACAGTGTTTAATAAAAGTTCTCCTGAGACATAGATTTTATGCATGCTACATTTCTCATAGAAAAGCTAGAAAGTAGGACTCAAATGATGTAGAACAGTTGTTAATTGAGATCCAATGTCACTTTTCTGTTAGTCTTTTCTGTGTAGATAAAATCTTAATCTTAAATCCATCCACAGTGTCACAGAGACATGTTGATGAAATCCCACCATGTCTTCCACTGAGTTTTTGATTAACATGATTATATTTTGTCTTTTTCACCACATGACATGTTCATTTCTGAATCAAACAGCCACTCCTCTGTTTCAACAGCAGTTGGATACTGTGGCACCTTCGTGTTGACTGGTAATGTAGTTCTTATGATCCAAGAGCTGAGGATTCAGCTGTGCTTCTGCATCCTGCCCGCTGGATAATAACTAAAGTTTAATCCGCAAACAAAGAAAAGAGTCACAGCTGAACCTTCCTCCTTCCCTTCTCATCCATCTACAATAATCTCTTTAGGTTTGGTCCTTATTTGCTTTTCCTTGAAGCACATCAAAGTGCAACACAGTATATGTCCTTCCAGAAACTTTGTGTTTTACCAGTAAAACTGTAGCATATTAAGCCACAAAATGAGCTTTGTTGACATATTTATCTCTGTGGAATCTACTGTAGATTTGTTGCTACAGAAATGTACGTATAAGTTGGCTTTACCTTCACCCTGATGGCGATGACAAACTGTAACCAGACCTGAAATTATTCATTCAAAGGTGTGTACAAAATTTTAAAAAATATACTTTGAGATCAGTGAGATTTTTGCTGAAACCAGTAAGACAAGTTATTTGACAGCGCTGATCTCAGGTGAACTTTAGGTCAGAAATATTGCACAATGTCTGAACAGTTTATAAAACATTAAACTTTTTCAATAAAAATTTATATTTTTATAAATTTTATGGTTTGTAAATTATTAAAGTTTAACATTTTTGTTTCGGAGGTTGGTTTTTGTTTTATTCAGTTCTTAGCTTACAGTCAGAGTAGTGGGTGCTTCCCTCCTTTTTTGTTCCTGGAAAAAAGGCGGGAATCACCATGGCACCCAGGCCCCTCCTCCCCCACTTCCCTCTCACTAAAACTGTGTGTGTATCAATTGTGTGTGTGGAACTTGATGGTAAACCAGAATAGCTTCCAGGTGTGACAGCATACTGAAGAAAAACAGGCTGTATTGTCCAAAGAAAAAAATAAATAAACAAAAGTCTACACAGAATCTGTTGTGGGGGTTGGAGGAAAAAAGAAGTAAACATAGGTTAGGCAGTGTTTGATCATAGACTCTCCCGTTTTTTACAAAAACCATCAAATAATTCCCAAAACATAGCCAACGGGACACACAGCATATACACGCATCCAGTTTCTGAAGTGAGTCATGTTGGAGTAGTTATTGTGGCAAACGGTCTCTGTCCTGGCAGCAGAACTATAAACAGAGCTTGGCTTTTTTCTCCCGGGAGCTCTTTGGGATTTGATCATATTTTGTACCTCAGTTGTTTCTCAAATTTTCTACATGAATCTAGTGATTGTAGGTTTTTTTCTTTACAGTAGTTCTCATAATAATCGCTTTTGTGCTTCTCTTGGTCTCTGATTCTGTTTCCCGTCAAGCAGAAGAAAAACTCAAGGTCTACATCATGCCATGTTTTTTCTCAATGCTCAGAAACCTCAATGATTTGTGGGCTGGGAAATGGAAACAGATATGGAGGCATTAAGAGATCAGTCAGTCAGTGGGCTAAAACCTTGAAACAGCCCAACAATTTATTTTAAATCAGCGGAAAAAAGATCATACACTTCAATATTACGTTGGACCTCCTTTAGCTTTGATCACAGCAAATTTATTCTAACCACAGCATCTGTAGTGCCTCAAAATTTATTTCTGTCCAGTGTTGCAATAATTATCTCAAATCTTTTGTACTGAGTCTAGGATCTAGGCACATTTGGCTGCCTGTCCTGGGAGAGGATCTCCTTCAATGAGGACTCCCATGTCGTTGGCTTCTGCATTGGCTTCCTGTGTGCTTCACAGTTAATTTTAAAATATTTTATTAGTCTGGCCTTGTGTCTTAATACATGGGCCATGTCTGAATAAGCACACTACTTTGCACACTATGTTTAAATCCATTTACATTGACATTACGCACTACACAATGCACAAAGTAGTCTTACTGCACTGATTGAGACACAGCCTTGGCCTTAGTCCAAAGTATTTATCTGTCTACTTTTTATCTATTTGCTTTTAGTTCATGAACCACCCAGGGCTCTCGGGTACCTGGGGCTCGTCTTGTATTTGTTTCTAGAGTGAGGACCAGGTGTACGGAGGGATGTCTTTTAGCTAATTTGGTCCTCACCTATGGATCAGCCTGCCAGATGACCTGAGGGCATTTGGCAGTGTTGATATTTTTAAGCGAAAGCTTAAGACTTTCCTTTTTATTAAAGATTTTAACTAACTAGTATTTTACAACACAGTTTCATAGTCTTACAATAAAAAAGATTAAAATATATGTCAGGGCATTTTACCTTTTAAGATGCATTTTATTTATTTATCTGATATTTTTTCTTGCTTTATTTTGTTCAAGGAGTACATGGGTGGGTTGTGTTTTAGTGCGTAGTCTGTATATCGCTAAATGTTTAATTATGTTATGCTTTTTAAAACCTTCTTATTGTTATAGACTTTGTGTTGCATTTAATGTATGATAAAGTGCAATATAAATGGTTTGATTAATGGTTTGACCAGTCCGAGAGTTAGGGGAAGTTTTAGACAGTCGCTGAAGTAACCTCCACTTTTTATAGCTGTTTTTGTTTCTTGTTGCTGTTGTTCTGTCTGTAAGCGTTTCCAGTAATATCTTTTCTGTCCAGAGGTGTAATTTACTCTTATTTAAAAGTGAATCATTGAATATTGATCTAAAGAGTTGACTCTCCTTTGTTGTCAAATGCCTCTCCTACAATGCCTATATATATACTCACTGATGCATCCCTTCTCCATCACACCTGAAACAGGTGAATGGCCTGTTCCATGGCCTCTGCTGAGCTGGAGGACATGTAGCTGAGGGAATTCAGCCATATAGGATTCAAGTATGTTGGTAAAGGGATGCATGTACAAGTTGAAGGACACTAGATCTCAAGAACCGGACTTTGACTCAATACGATACATTTGATTCAGTTTATATTTGGCTGTTTTTATTCATTTGTCTCAGACTGTTTTGGAGTTTTTTGGAGTGCTATATGGTTTAAGATAAAATAGTTATTTTTTGTCACTAGAAGATGATATATCTGTACCTCGGAAAAATCCAGGAAAACTATCTTTGATAATAAAATATATTTTATCTTGAGCAACTGGGTGTGCTCTTGATTGCTTGGTTGCTGTTTGTTGACATCCAACTTCCATGTTATAGGTTCAATTCTAAAATCTGTTGTCCTAAATGGGAAGAGCCTTCAGAAAATACTGCAGTAATCTGATACACTGTCAAACCTTTCCAAGTCATGTTATATAATTGTAATTCTCCTACTTCCTCTCAACATTATGAGGTTCAAAACATTCACAAGTTGTACAGCTTTTTTACTTTTATAGTTTATTACAGGAGTACGTGTAACAATCTTGGTAACAAAAAGGGAAAGAAAAAATCTAGAAGACATTCATATTTAAACTAAATGAACATTTTTCCCCTGTAATAAGAAATACAAATATGTACAGAATGACAAGAGACAGGTTCAGAAACCAACAGGTGAAAGGAAAGGGAAGTGTAGTCACATGGCACTTCAAAATAAAATATCTGGCAAGTGCTTTCTGTTTTTCATAATTAATAGCAAATAAAATGCAGTGATAATAAGTCTGAATAACAAAAAAATAATTATTACAGTAATCAAATCAACAATATTAACATTTTAAACACTGTTTACAATATAAATTGAAATACATAACATTCTAAATACATCCAATATTTACCAAAGACCTTCTCATGTAGGCTAAAAACTCTAAATCTGTAATAGAATAAAAAATAGCATTTCAAATATCTTATAACAACAATATTATTAATACAATAACATTAATATTAGGTTATTAGTAGATGTAAATATCTAATTTTCCCATGGCTTGCTAATGATTATTGTACAAATTAATATACACTATGATCTAGTTTTTCTTTTTTTTCACAAAATACAAAATATTTTGATCAGCTAAATTATTTATAAAAACAAGAGAAAGAAATGCCAAGTCACTTGAAACAAACTATTGCAATCTAGAACTCTCCATTAGAAAATGTACACAAGAAAAGCAGCAAAAAACCCCCAAACTATTTAAATTTTTTTTTTATCATGAGCTAATCAGTGGTGTAATCGGTAGAAACTGATGTACTTGTGACACAGGCAGATCCATCTGGTCCAGTTAAAAAAAAGGAGTCCTCTGAGTGTGACTTCCACCTCCCCCGAAACCCCATCGGTCCTTTTTTCTTGCGTTTCGGTTTTAGGGCTTCAAACTCTGTCCAAACATCCAAAGATGTTCCAAAGTCCCCAGAACCAACTTCCAGAATCTCATCATGGAAAGAAAAACAGGAATGTCCTCTCCGGTTTTGGAACACAGAAACTCGGAGTACACGTTTGTGCAATCGCCTCAAGCAATAAATCTTTATCAGTTTGTGTCGTTGCTTAACCATGAAAGTGATTTTGCGTTGCATTCTTGATCGGAGGAGCAGCAAGTAAGGGTGTGTCGCCTCCTCTCGCAGAACTCCCCACGGAGCCGAGGAAATAAAAAGCACAAACATCAACACAAACAGAATAACAAGGCAACATTTAAGCAGCATGTGTGTAGGTCTCCTCCAAGTTCTCCTCTTTCGGCCCAACAAGTTTCACTGCTTCATGAGAACAAGTTTGCTATTATATACTTGTCATCATCCAAGAAAATATTGTCTCAATGCAAGTTGGAAGTGCAGTTTATACATCAAAGCACAGGTTTAGACAGTTTACCACCCAGTCAGGTCTTATTACGTACTAACTAGGATGGAATAGCTTTCATTTCATATGGTGTCATCTTAGATTACCTGTTGGTTGTTTCTGCCCTGTGAAACACCTTCACAGCAGCATAAGTATGATGGGTGAAAGGAAACTAGTCAATGGGAGACAGATTTATCTAGCTTGAATATTATAGTGCCCACTAAGATGTATTATTTGCAATCTGAGATAAATACTAATAAGCTGAAGCTTAATAATTAATTGGTACTACTATTACTCTGCACCTGAGTTTATCAACAATCAGGGTTAGTAGGGTATTGTTTGCCATATGTGGGAGACATTCACGTTAATGCAAATGGGCAACCTGTGGGTGTTGGAAAAAGTTCGAGATGGGATTCAGTATGGCAGATAAAGACTTGTGGTTTGGGATCTCAATACAAAGAAGTAGTTTATAGAAAGTTTAAATCACAAAGATGGCATGGGTGCCATTGATCCTCCAAAGACTACTAAGTCCCTTTTTTTTTTCCAGGCTGTTCTCACTCCAGTGGCAGGATATCCTGCTATCTAGTCAGCCCCCTAGGCATCACAAAAAAAATGCAAAGGGTCCCTTTCAGCATCTGTTTTAAATGTGTCCGATTTTGCTGGTGTTTTTGTATAGTTATTGGACTTGTTGGAAACTAAACAAGTCGTTCTGATTCTCCAACTAAAGAGTCGGCTTCTCCAAGGCTTAACCTTTGACTTTCAAGTCCTAAATGTAACCAAATGGTGATTGTTACAGGTAATGATGAAAATGAAAGACGTAAAAAGGTTCTGGCACTTCTTCCCCCTCCCCTCTAGCTGTCATATGAGAACGTTATTACTTTTTCATAAAGAGATGAATATTGGTATCCAAGGGACAAGGACACCAAAGGAAACCCCTTGCATGTATTCAAGATGCCATGAACTGGGACCGCTGTGTGTTTAGCAGCCAGGAAATGAGAAAAAGTTATTTTGAGCTTCAATTGCAGATACACGCTTCTTTTACTAAGGCTTAAAATCTCTCTCCTTCAATCAAAGCACTGTGGTTCTTAATCTTTTTTGCATCCAGTTTTGTCTTTACAATCCTTTTATCATTTAAAAGCTTATTTCACTTTATGGCACACGGGTGGAGGGAGGTAATTTGGCAAATGCTAAACCAAAATTCAGTGAGGTGATTGCTGAAAAATTACATTAACATCTCTTTGAAAAATATGCTGCTGATACATGTTCATCCTCCAAAATGCAGCATTGCTGTTGGAGCACAACTCTTCCCATCACTGCCAGCATTGATACTTCAGTCTACCAGTAGAGCTCGAAGTATTAGCTGCATCTGGATGAAGTTGGTTTCTAAGAATAGCCGAAATAACCTTCAACTTTGATTCATTTCTAAGTGGAGGAATCCTAAAACAAACAACTGTAAAAAAAAAATGCCTCTAAATTGAGTTTCCGATTTGGTGATCTTATTTTAAAAAAAAATAGTTTAAAACAAATCTTCCATTTATACATCCAACATCTTTACCCTGTTAGACAACTAAAAAGATTTTCTGCCTTTAGGTATAAGTAAAATTGTAGCATATGATAATCTTTCATCCTGTACCCTGCCATAACCCCCATCTCCTCCTCATTCGTATTTACTTTTCAAATTTCAACCCTTCATTTCACCAAAGGTCCCTTTGTGCACTACCAACTTTCTCTTTCAAATTATATTACATAGCTTTTTGTACATATTTTGTTTGTATATTTCATTAAAAAAATACACAGAATAGAGCATAATCAAGAACTTTTTGGCAGCTTCTTCCTTTATTAAAGGAAAGTCCTGATCACCAGCCGTAACGAGATGAAGACTTCTGCACTTAGTCTGAAAGGAACCTCCAACTTGACAGAACTGAGGTGGAGAAAAAAAAATTCTGCAATTTCCTTTTGCTTTCTTCAATTTTCTCCCATAAGGCTTTCATCACTCACCCTCTTCCACCCCCCATCATTCATCTCCTCTCCACACCCTAAACCGTCGCTCCCAACAGCTCTTCTGATTTGGCCATAATCTCGTTCTGGTTGGAGTCCAGGCCATAGAACTTGACTTTTAGCCCATCAACGGGGTGAACCACGGGAACCGTGACCACCCGGGGGAAGTGCCGAGTCGCCAGCTCAAAGCGGCTGGTGCTGGCCAGCTCGATTGCCAGGATACGAAGGAAGAGTGTGGCGAGCTGCTTTCCGAGACAAGACCTGACGCCACCCCCAAAGGGCAAATAGTGGAAGCGCCCCTCTTTGTCTTCACTCCTCTCCTGGCTGAAGCGGTCCGGGTCAAAGGTTTCCACGTCCTTAAAGACAGCGGCTGTGTCATGAGTGTCCCGGATGCTGTACATTACACTCCATCCCTTAGGAATCTGGACTCCCTGAAGGAAAGAAGAGAACATTGTGCACGTTTATAAGAATATCCTTATAGCTTCATAGTTTTGGCTGCTTCCAGCTTCACAATGTAGAAATACAGGCTGCTTCTTTTCCTGTAGCTCATATAATGTAGCTTTTGTATATATCTATTTTTTGTATATAATCACCGGTTGATATTTTTGCATCCTGATCTGCCATATTCTAGTCCTAATGAAATAAACTCGCCCAATGTCTGCTGGCTGGGCTCCAGCCCCCCCACGACCCTGTTCAGGGAATAAGTGGTAGAAAATGGATGGATGGATGAATTAACTAATATTCCATGTGTATCATAGGATTGAAGTATGGGTCTAAGTGGGCTTTGCTTATATAAGTGGCACATTAAGATGATGTTTTTCGTAATACTCACGTCTAGCTCAAAAGTCTGCATGGCTGTTCGGTAGGCCCCAGAGACGGGCGTAAAGAGTCTTAGCACCTCCTTGATAACACAGTCCAGGTACTTCAGACTGATGATGGTGTCCAGCCTCAGCTCTCCTTCAGGACAGAGGCAGCCATTGTGCAGGAGCCCCCTAGCTCTCAGCTCCTCCCTCAGGCGCTCCAGGACAGTAGGGTGGCGAAGGAGCTGCATGATGAGGGAGGTGCTTGCACTAGCGGTAGTGGCGAAGGCAGCGAAGATCAGTTCGATGGTTGATTCCTGTGCCACAATAAGGAGACAAGGTGTTGGATCAATCAGGATAAGGGATTTTCTCTATCTGTGCTCTTTTTCTTCCAAGACTTTAAGAAAGTAAATAAGTTTCTCGTGTGGATGGTACTTTAGGCATAACAGACTTTTTTTTGCCATTTTGCACTAACCAAATGGATTTTTGTTTGTTTGTAATGTGCTAAAATATTCTTTTTAATAAATGTGTTATTCAGATGTATCTAAGGAGGCTAATTATTATCAAGAGCAATAAAGTCAATTTTTTGTTACAAACTTTTGCATTCAAATCTGCTACATCCCATACCTTAAATAACCCAAAAAATATCAACACACACTGCGCCTTCCTGGGCCTGTTGTTGAGCCACATGATCACAGCATGATCACATTGTAAACCTCATCTGCCATCATCTGTGTCCAAACGCACCTCTTCGTCATTGTGTTTGTTTTTATAGAGTGTGTCAAAAAAACTGAAGGAGAGGGGTCAGGAAGGGATTTTGTGACAGGGCCTGCCCAGTTCAGTTTGTGTTTACTGGAGGCCTCATTCAGACCCCTAGCAGGGGCAGTGTTGACTTTTTTTTGGCTCTGGACTTTACCCATTAACCACAAGGCGAAAGAGCAGCAGAGTTAAGTTTCCACAGAATTCCTGAGTTACTTAAATATGTAGATAGGTGTGCATGTCTTTGACTGTTTGTTTCTATTACGGTTACTGTCCGCTGGTGGGCGTCAGTCTTCCACCTAATCATATTTTAATGAGTCATTTGCTGAGCAGTGACTGTTTGTGTTTGTTTACATGCTTTTACATGTTGTTGAAGGACTACCATTGCATTTTGTCATTCTTTGGTGTTTTTTTTTTATTTGTGAAGAGCTATGGTACCTTTAGCTCCTGCATGGTGAGCTCAGTGCCGTTCTCTTTGGCGCTATCCATCAGGACATCCAGAGCATCACTGTAGTCCTTCCCCTGGGAACACAGGGGCTTCTCCCTGATGGCTTTCTCTATGCTTTTCTGAAGGGAGTCTCTTGCACGGATACCCTGCAAATGTGCAGAAATACACGAATCATCCAGCCAGCCACTGTTTCTGCTTTCCAAAGGCATTCACAGATCATTGCTTCCTGCTAAGATGAGCCAGACAAGGCTGGTTAAGAAATCTGTTTTATGATCTTCCCTACAAAATAAGCATTAACGTAACATATACAGCTTAGCGTTAATGTGAAAGCTTACCTTCCTGTAGCCACTGAACGGCAGGTCAATGGGCAGGCTGAAGAGGTTGTTTACGAAATCCTGGAAGGTTGAGAAAAGATTCCTCATTTCCTCCTCTGATACCCTGAAACCCAGCAGCACCCTGACAGCCATGGTGAATGACAACCTCTGGCTCTCCCTGCGGAGACACAGTCGGTTAGATACAACGAAAGAGAGAGTCCTACTAGAAGACTGAACTTTTCCTTTGCACACATGTTTCAGCTCTTTCCATTTGACTGTAACCTCCAATTAACACTACCGTTGTACCTGATTGAGAATGTGACTTTGAGAAATTAAAACCGAAGATATCAAGACATTGTCCAAAGTAAATCTTTGCTGTCCCGCTTTTTGTACTTTTGATATCTTGCATCTAAATAGATTTAGTGTTTGTAATATTTTCCCACTAAATCCGGTCTATAACATCTACATCCAAGCATCTCCGCCTCCAGCAGATAAAACAGTAATAATGTGCCTAAAGAGTTCAAACCAGTACTTATTGGTTTTTTGTTTCACAGTAATGTCAACAGCTGATCCAGCACCAGGACGGTTGCTGTACCTGTAGACGTTGATGGGCTCGGGGTTGGAGCTCCACACTCTGAGACTCTCCTGGATAACCTGCTGGATTTTGGGGAGGTAAGACTCCAAGGCCTCATGGCTGAACACTTTGGCGAACACCTGCCGAGAGAGAGAGGGGGAAACCGAGGGCATTATTTAAGATGCACACCAATGTCTTGTGAGATTAGAAACATCATTCCTTGAAGAAGTCTGTTATGTTGAACTAGTCCCAACTGGACGCAGAAGACAAAAGCCCACAGATTATATGATGTTCTGTGTATTTTGTACAAATCCTGATTGACAGATGATATGAGAGGGCAGGAGGGGAGCATGTTTTCACTGCAGAGATGTTTGAGCTCATTGTCGTCTCAGAGAAGGCTCTAACATCATTAACACCACTAACGTCTATGATGTTCTCTTCCTCATTTATCCCAAAATTCAGCCCCGCATCCCTCCTCCCTCGTGCTTTACAGACTTATACATTGTGGAGGTTTTTCCCTGTAGTCAGCAGAACGAGAATGACAGGCAGAGAGAGGAGGGAGCCGACTTAAGTCTTTCCTGGCTGCTCGTAGTATTTCTCTGTTTGAATCAGTCACCAGTCGTCAGCGCTGTTTGGACAAATAACATTCCACCAGATTTAACCACCAAAACGGCCCTTAAAACAGGACTCGACATGATTTAGGAGTAAAGATCAGCGGAAAGGAAAGGAGAAAAGGGCTTTTATATTAACACAGCCCCAAAAGACTTGGATTTATTTGGATTAATAATATTTTTATGCATCTAACCTTTTAGAGCTGTGATGAGAACAGAGCAGAAAAGGTGCTGCTTGTTGGGCGACAACTATTTGGCGGCAGGCGGTTTGGGCCAGCTGGTTGGTGGGCAGCTTCAAGCCATCACAAGCATTTTGGTGAAGCGTGACAGATTTTTCCATTACAAGGTTTTATTCAATCAGAAGTTGCATGAAGGCAATGCAGCACTTTCTCCAGCAAAGTTGGTTGACTGGTACACATGGTTTGCATTTACTGCTCAATGAAATGAGAGTGGAACATCTGAACAAGCAAATTCTATATTAGACACTGTATAATGATCAGTGGCCAGTCAGTCCCATCAGTTTGCTTTGGTTAATTTAAAAGTCACATGTAGATTAGTTCTGCACGTGTGTTGTCAATCCTGGGAGTTTTATGTATCTTTAACATCTAAACCACACAAGCTGTGCACTTATGTGGGCTCTTTTTATGATTTCAACTTGCTTTTAGAGACATATTGGCAGTAAATACTTTAAAATATGCCGTAATCTAAAATCAATCCATGTAATTAATAGTTTTTAAGCCCAACGTGCATGAAGAAAGAGCCTCATTGTTTGCTTGGAATGTATTTTCCATATGTAAACACCATACAGGAGCATTTAAATGAAGACAAAGTGTTCCTGCCTCTTTTCATTGAGTCATAGTGGACGCTGCGAGACGAGAAAGAAGTTTCCAGTGGGATTTCATGCCAGGCCAGTGAGGGCTGTGGTTTTTGTGGTTGACTCCCCAGCCACCAAACCATCAGTTGGGCACTCTCATTCTGCCCCCTTCTTCATTTTCTCTCCTCCGCTGCCCACCATGTCTCCTCATCCTCCCAACCCTGCTCCCCTCCCTCCGCTCCCCTCAGAATGAATGAACAATAGTCTACTGAGCTGACGCTGTGCGCGCCAAAGTGTGCACGTGTGAATTACGTGTGCGCACTGTATGGGGATACATAGACCGAGTGTGTTAGGGAGTGGTTAGGACAGATCACAGAGCGCTCTGAGATGTTAGCGGTGCTACATTTCCTCTTTCTGCCGCACCCTGGGGCTGCTGGTCACAGATCAGTTTACATGACCTGCTCTCCAGCCCCGACCACAGGAGATTACACACAGCGTCTGACCTCAGAGGAGTCAGAGACAAAACACCATCCGTCATGACTTCTACTCTTCTTGGAGTCTGTGTGTTGGTTTGAGGAACAACTTCAGTCATTATATTTCTACCCAACTGATTTATGCAGATTTTGATTAGCTTAAAAAACTTGGATGACCTTATTTATATGATCTTTATTTTTGCCTTATCGTTATAAGATACATCTCATCATCTTCTAACTGTGGCAGCATTATGCTGGTCATGCCTGGATTATGCAGTGAGCTCTCATGCATTTAATAGTTCTGTTTATTAGACTAGCAAAGCTCTCTATTGCTGGTGTCTCCATTTTCTGTGTCTTCAAAGGACAGATTGGCTTATATTTCGAAATCAAGCCGATAGATGGCCGTTTGCAGGCTTTTCTGGTCTACTCTGTCATCATTACAACAAAGGTTTATGTATATTTAGGCAGCAGCAACTGAGATGGTGGAGGTAGTCGTCTGCATGGACTGGCTGCTATGCAACCCTCACCAGTGTGTCCATGTAGAGTGAATGAAGGATGGTCTCCATGTAATACACTTTATTGCTTTGAAAGCACAATATAAATCCTATCTATAGTTACTGTCTGTAAAAAGCATTTGCTAATAGACATAAAACGGAAAAATCCAAGTTTCCATCCTTATGTGTAAAAAGCAATGAATCAATTAGAAAAACAATCTTGCAGCAACTGAAAGGACCCAGCACCACAGGGCACCCCATAATATCCATGCACCAATCAGTCTGACAGGTTTGTGGGGTATTTGAACATTAGCTGTCTCTAACATTGCTTTTCGATCTGTAAAACTATTTGCTTACAAGAACTAGACAAATAGATTTAGTTAATGAGATCAGTATTACTATCTGCATTAAATACAGACGACGCAGAGTAAAAATCCAGGTTAAGCCAAAACAGATTGTGTAACGTTGCAAGTTTACCCATTTAGCCCGTCTGCACCGGATTATGTATAATAGCTCAATTTGAGTGAGTACTTTGTGTATTCCTGCACACACAGACGTAAATAGACACGGAGCAGCAGGGTTGAGCTACTGTAGCACCAGTGAGTCTGTCAGTGTGTAGAGGTAGGGCTCTGAAAGGTAAATACAGGTCAGACAAACACACAACCAGCCTCTCGCTACACATCTGGCTGCCAATCAAACACGGTTTTTATGCAGTGTCACTGTGGGACGTTCCAAGCTCCACTCAGGACCGGGGTGGAGGAGGCGGTGTGTGTGTGTGTGTGTGTGTGTGTGTGTGGGGGTGTTCAGCACAAGTCATTTTGCTGCACCACAAAAACGTGACTGTCTTCTGTAGCCTGCAGCACAAAGACACAGGCTTTAAAACACACACACACACACACTCAGGCTCTAACACACACATAGACACAGTTGTCCTAATAACGTCCACATGTCTTAAATTATGTGAAAGTGCTGCAAACTGCTGGTTCCTCAGACATGTAAAGAGTCCTTTATTCTTTTCTCTGCCCTCTCTGCTCCCACCTCTTCCCGTCTCTACCCCCCTCCTCCTCCTCCTCCTCATCCATCCTCTTTAAAAATACCCCTTACCCCTCGCTCTCTTTTCTTTCAGTGTGTGCTGTATGTCTTTCCATGTCTCGGAGCGGGACCTCTCGTTGGTGAGGATCAGAACGTCTCAGCTGCTAGGTTTACAGAATCACATGAGGAAGGGAGAGCTACCTTCCCCAACATGAAGCTGCTCATTGCTTCCTTTATGTTTCCATCGGGTAAACAGCAGAATTTGACTGAATTGTTTCTGTTTTTTGACACTTGAGAGTTTTTCTGGCATTCATAGACTCTTATTGTATTGCTCCTTTTAATTTTTGGCTTCTTTCACTTTATACAATTCAACCATGTTGTCTCTCTGACTAAATCTGAGTGCTGTTTGAACGACTTTAATTTGGTTTGTGGCTTTACTTCCTGTGCACTTTGCACACTGATGCACCATCTCAACCTCTAAATGTTCTGATAGATCAATACTAATCCAACCTCCTGATAAAGGAAGACTTTATACTGTACTAGTATATCATCAATACACACAGAGGAGAGTTAGAACAGCAGGCAAACAGCATCTTAAATGTGTTTTACACAGGTTAAACTGTATTTTAGGCTTAGCTGAAAATGACAGTGCCCTCTACTGGTGATGAGCAGAAGCACACTTACATTTGGGAACTGCAGGCAAAGCAGCATCCTATTCAAGCAGTTTGTAGGGAAGTGGTAGAGTTTTTCAATAAGAGGGATGTGTGATTATCTGGTTTATTCCTTACTGTGAGAAACAGCTGGCTGAAGGTGTCATGTTTAGGTGTTAAATAAAGGCAAAGGTCGTTTTCTCCTCCAGTCTCCCCTCCCTGTCTGCTTCTGTTTTCCCTTAATTTGGGAAAAGGGCATCTGTTCCAAAAGAAAGAATAACAAGGGGGTGGAAAATGTGGGCTTTTTCATATTTAAAAAAAGGGAAAATGAGGGAATCTGAGGGTTAGAGAAGATGAAGTGAGAGGTATGTTAAAAGGCTAAAAGAGGGAATAGCTGCCACAGTCAACATTGTGCACAGCATTGCTCCACCAGAGACAGACGGTTTTCCACTGCGTTACAATCATTACCTTTTACAATGTCTCACAAGTTAAAAAAGTTCCTCTAATCATCTATAATTGGAATTTATATGTCTTCAGGACATGCTGGACATATTTAGCATGATGTTAGAATAAAAGAAATGAGTTGAAAGGCAGATTAAGAGGACCTCGTATCACCTGACAACAACATGCAATAAACCCATTTCAACTGTGAAATCCACAAAATGTTGCAAATTAAACAGATTTTAATATAAATCTATTAAAAACATGCAGCTTTGTAGCGTTTTTGGTGGTAAATACCTAATGAGGATAAAGATCTGGATCCCTTCTCATTTAAACATCTGCATCAGTATCATGACTCTATCTATAGGGTAGAAAACATTTGTTTGAGCACTTCTATCAGACTTTGCAGTCCCTCCTAGCTTTGCAAAACTCTAAAGGGTCTTTGAGCTTCAATGCATTTTCTACCTGTTTCCTCCTGATCAAGGCTGTGGGAGGCATTTGCATCGGCCTGGACAGGCTACCAGTTTAGCTGCATCTTTTCTCCATCAAACATGTGGCTTGTTACTGGGCCTCTGCAGAGCTGGATGACACACACAGTAATTCGATTCAGGTGCGTTGGAGAAGGGATGCATCTAAAAGTAGCAGGGTAGTAGATCTCTAGGATCTGTAGGACTGGACTTGGATACTCTGTGCTCTGTTATACAGTGAGTCAGCTGAGCTGCATCTATACTGAAAGCGAGGAAATCATTGCAACGTTTTGCAGTTTGCATGAATTTTCTGTGGAGTATTACTTCAAAATGCAAATAAACACCAAGCGTTGACATATAACGTCACAACTGTGAGCTGCTGCAGACTGTCTGCTGGCCCTTCAACACGCTGATTATATCTGACCAAAGTGATAAAGTCTGTGTGCTTTTCACGTTTTATGTTGATGACGTGCAGGTCCTGACTGTTGGGTTCTGGTTGGCCTGTAGTGGAAAGCCCATCCACTGTGGTTCTTTGACAGAGCTAGTTTCCCAGCTTAACACTGGGTTATATGGAAACTGGCTGGCTCTGTTGATCCACTAAAGGCTAATGTGCTGTGCGAAGATTGTTTTTTCCGTACGAAAACCACAAAGAGGGCAGACACACACACACAGATCTCTGGTCCAGTGGATCAGACAGTAAGCCAGTCGCTCATTCTTTCTTTCAGTATATGTTGTCTCGCTTCTGTCTGTTGACTCAGTTTTATCATGCAGAAAACCGGAGTGAGCACTGCCAAAACACACAAGTTCATCACTTTTTGTATCGCGCTAATACAATCTATGCTTTCAGTTAGCAGTTGTTGCCTTTGCTCTGTTCTCATGGTGATTCCCATCAACGGAAAAACCTGGTGAGCCACAAAACTGTTTGCAGTTTGTCCTTAGAAATGAAAGGAAAATGAACAAATGAAGGACAAAAGATGAGACAAACTGTCTGAAAACGAGGTCAAATCCACTGAAGAACAACACAATACCCGAAAACTGTGTCTGGACTTTCAGTCCATCTATCATCAATGTAGCCTCATCAGAAGTATTCTCCCTGAAGGATGGCTGACAAGAAGCAAAAAGAATATGTCGAAGCATGCCAAAGGACACAAGAAATGGACTGAAATCAGATCTTTTAGGGTGATGAATCTTTCCTGGAGCTCAGATTATTCAAGCAGTTTAAAGATCATCTCAATGGAGTACAGAGTAGAAGATATCCAGATGTTTAAAATGTTGCCGTTTAACTGTGTGTTTTTATTATATAGTCTGTATTTTATGTTTGGATGTAACGATGAACTGCTGCAACCTTTTTCCCATTTTCCTGTCAGCTCACAAAGAAATATCACCGTAATGCAGGAGATATTGCCACAAAGCATGCATATATATATATATATATATATAT
>JBAMIG010000005.1:2385123-2396150 GCA_037177335.1 Kiunga ballochi
CTCTCTCTCTCGCTCTCGCGCGCGCTCGCGCACACACACACACACACACACACGCTCTCTCTCTCTCTCTCTCTCTCTCTCTCTCTCTCTCTCTCTCTCTCACATACTCTCTCTCTCTCTCTCTCTCTCTCTCTCTCTCTCACACACTCTCTCTCTCTCTCTCTCTCACACACACACTCTCTCTCTCTCTCTCTCTCTCACACACACACTCTCTCTCTCTCACACACACTCACACACACACACACACAGATAGTTAGCAGAAATGCAAAAGGATGAACAGATTGCTGGATGTGTGTGTGACAGAAACACAGATCAGAGATGAGATTTATTTTCATCTCTGTGTGTGTGTGTGTGTGTGTGTGTGTGTGACCCTGCTTGTCATCAGATGACCTCTGTGATCATGCTGCAGGAGATTGAAACAAAGGAAAACCAGAAAGACGTTTCTAATCCATCAGATTTGGAGGTTTTCCTGCAGAAGCGTCTCCTTCATGTCTTCCTGTTAAAACAGTGAGAATTACTCTGATTACTCAGCTTTACTGAGAAATGCAGCCTGATACCTGCAGATTAATGCTTTTAACAACAGTATGAGGAAATATTCTGCTTACTTTTGCAGATGTTTTGTGCTTCTGGACTCATTTTACATTTATGTTCGCAGTTTGTACCAACAGGAAGTTATTTAGGGCTTTTGTTTTGTAGAGCCAGCATATGATTATGAAACATCCTATCCTTCATTGTTTGGATTTTTATTCTATTTCTACTCTGATCTGTACCAGACCAAACCTAAATGAGTAAGCCTTAACAAGAGTATGATACTGTTAAAGAAGAAACTAAGTTTCTAAACGAATAATTCAAGTTGCTTCATATTCTAATATTTCCTTAAACTCACTGATAACGGATCATATCTGCTACTGTACATCACCTTTCCCCCTCTGTGACCTCGTGTTTCTGTGGCATAAATACAGAAAAGAGGAATAAGATGACAATCAGTGCAGCTTGTGAAGCTAATGAGAATGTTTAATGAATATCTTCTGTCCAGTTTTACACACACTCATAAGCCTATCTACATTATGCTGCTTTATTTAGGCTGTTAATGTCTTTGGCTCCAGCAGCCACTAAAGGAGATTGTTTTATTATAGACTGGATGCTGTGTGTGTGTGTGTGTGTGTGTGTGTTTTAAAGATGTATCTGCTTCCTCTTACTCTCAGGCTGTCAGTGGAGTAATAATGAGATAACACACACACGCTGTGCTCTGTCATACGATAACACACCTCATAAAAGCTAAAGCGAGCTGTCTGCAGGGAGAAGCTTCACCATGATGATGATGATGATGCTTTAAACCACATTTAAAGCCTATAATCCTGAAATGGTTGTGATAACAAACGCTGCTGGCAGAGCCGCTCTGCTTGCTGCTCACGCGTCGTCTTCACATCTTTCTAACCGAATATCTGTGACGCATAAACATAAACAAAGCTTTGTTGACGGAGAGTTTCTGCACATAAAAACACAACCAGCTCCGTCCACTTCAGAGCTTAGAGTGTGTGTGGGAGGGTGGGGGGGGGAGAACATGGGTACTTTAGGGTGTGTTGGGGGGGATGAGGGTCAGGATGTTGGGGTGTGTGTGTTGAGTACTGGTTCCTTGGGCGTGGACTGGTTGCTGTGGGGTGGTGGTCTGAGGTCTCTGGCCCTTCATGGGTGCTGGTCGGCTGCTCTGCCTATAAGGGGGTGAGGGGTGGGGGTTACTTCTGTCCACTTAGGGCCCTGGGCCGGCGCTCTGCCTGCTTCCCCATGGGGTCGGTGATTTCCAGCCTGAGCCTCCTGGGTGGATGCTGGGTTTGCCGCAGGGTGGGGAGGCTGGGGTTCTTGTCCTGACCTGCCTCTGACCTTTGGGTAGAGCAGGTCCTCTTAGCATGATCACTTTTCACACCGTATGTTCTGCATGACGACACTGAGCTGTTCGCTAGGTTGGATTTATTTAGCTCGTTTTGTGCTCGTACTATTAGCCTTTATTGATCTTTGACTCCCTGCAGGGCCTCATGACAGATATCAGAGGTTTTCATTACGGCTGTGGAGGATGAAAAGCATCTGGTTGGGTTACAGTGTTTCCGTTATGGTGTCTTCTCTGGTCGGGTCCAGCAGCATATGCAAATGATGTGAAACATTCATTTAACATAAATACTGAACTCATATTACCAGCAGGATCTTTTTATATACTTCTGAAGCTCCTCAGCACAACACAGCAGCCAGAGCATCATTCTGCTGCTGGATAAGTTCAGACCCAACCACTGGCATCTTTAGCTTCACCTCATTCTACTGAATGTGGTTTCTATGCTAGCTGCGTTACTATTTTAAAGACATTTCCTGCTCATATCCAGCACCAGCCATGCTTTCCTCTTCTTCTGGCTGCAGCGCCGCGGTGATTCACCTTCCAGGTAGCACACACTGGTAATACGGTGTGAACATCCTGAAATGCACGTCTTATCTAATGCATGCGAGCTGAGAGTGAGCTAAGGGTCTGCAGTCCTACCGCTGATGAGATTTCAGACAGCAGAGGAAACCACGAGGTCTGGGATGCATCTGCTCTGAGCTTTTCAGTCTGACTTTTACTCTCCGTTCTCCACGCTGATGTCTTTCCTCCTTGGCATCGTGCAGCAAACTGCCCGATCCATTCATCTGTGAGACATTATATATGAAAGCATGTTTTATCAGACCACAGTATCGATGTGAACATGTGATAAAGCAGTACTTTGCTACCATCTTCCACTTAATGACAGCTGTGATTATTTAGCTATGACACTGTAAGAAGGAGTCATGTAGCGCAAAATCACAGAAGAAATATCCAAACCTTCAACAGTTTTCCATTTATTTCATGTTTGCATTTTTACACAACTTAATTAGTATAGGTTTTCATTCATTAGTGGTTTAATACAACAGCCTATACAGTGCTTCTGTCTCTATTTCTGCTTTACAAAAATAAACATGGCTGCAACATCTGCAGAGTCAGGACTCGGCCCTGCAGACACGCCGGAGCAATGCGGAGCAACGCTGAAAAGGAAATGAGCTGAGCCTGTTTTAGAGAGATCAGTGAGCAAGTAGCGGGTATTAGATGGAAACTGCATCATATTTAGCGTAGCAGAAAAAGAATCAGGTGTTTAAGCTCTGCAGATTCCTTTCTATTCATTTTAGTGTAAATGTTCTGCGTACTGAGTCCAAAGCCACAACGTTGCTGCTTCATTAAGCACAATCAATAACCACCTTCCCTTTAAACATAGAAAAACATGCATGACAAAATATAGATTTAAATAAATGAGATCACGCTCAGTAAGCCTCAAACGGGACTAAACCCACGGTCATTTTTCCAGACTTCCATATCCCTTTATGAAGCTCCGTAACAAAGTTCCCCACACCGCGTTGCATTTTACTATTATTGCACCAAGTTTAAGAATAAAAAAGGAAAAAGTAGTTTGAGAAATATTCTAGTGTGAAACTACATGTTGTGCTTCAGTTGACTGTAAAAACAAAATGCCACACACACACACACACACACAGCTTGGCATGGCAATATGGAAGACAAAGGACTTTGTGCTTGGCATTAGAACAATAGTTTCTATACACATTAGTCTCTTTCTGATGAAGCAAGCAAACAAGGAACTATACATTTCATCTGTGTTGCCAGGTTGGGGGATTATCCCCTTTTTAAAGACCCAGATAGAAAATGCTCAGGCATTGAAATTAAGGGTGGGAAAGGGTGGTCGTGCCCCATCTTTCATCTCGTTTCCAGGTGTTTAGCTGAAGGAGTAAAACTGGTTGTTTCTTACATTGTTTTCTTCTCCACGTGTAGCCTGCGTATGAGGCAATGCTCCCAGTTTGGAGAACTGGTATACTGGTATAGATTTTCAGAAGAAAGTAATAAAGTAAAGTTTGTTTTGGCTTTCTTCAAAGCCACCAGACTGGAGGTTTTTACTGTATTAAATATAAATTTAAACACCAGCTGCTCGCTGACATGCTTCATGGGAGAGACACCACACTGCTTCAGGTCTCAGAAATACCAGATAAGGCAGGAACTGGGTGTAAATATTTGCAGATTGAATGCATTTAGTGAGCTTTTTCACCCCACACAACACAAAAGAAGCGCATTTCCATGTTTACATCCCCCCTTTGTTCTGCTGTTACAATGATCTGCTTCATTTCAGTGCTTCTTGGTAATTCCCAACATAAAACGCATCATTTATGGGAAGACTTATCTCTTATATACATTCAGTATGCAAAGCTGTGAGTCCCACAGGAAAGCGATGAGGAAGACCAGGAGGTTTGATCAGGACGGGCTGCCTAACTGGACAATTCAGTCAGAAACATGAATTTAGATCCTTAAGCATCAAACGCTGAAGAAACATTATATGCAATGAATGTATGTATGCTTTGTTCTATCAAATATGTGGAGCCTGGCCGTGTGAAGCAACATTTAAAGCCACTGGCCTGAAAGATGAACTAGAAGATGTTTTAGAGCAGAGCACAGTTTTATCACCTTTTAGCCTAAGCTAAATATAATATATGCTCATTCTATCAAGCTTTGCAGACATATTTCAGTCAGGTGTAGATCTTCCTATGCTTTCACGTTGAAGGAGGCCATCTTTAATGGCTCACCATTAATAGTTTCCTGTCTTACAGTTACACTGTAAAACAGCAGGACGTACATGAGTCTGCTGTATCTGAGGAACACGGAGGCAACATCAGGTCAGTTAGGGACTAGTTATGCAGAGCTGCTAGACTAAGATCTACATTTTACAATTTCAACAATCTTTACCAGCTTCTTTAGGGTATGATCAAACAGGAAGTTTTATTTTGAAGGCTTGACCACAGTCAATAAGCTGCAGGCTGGATGGTTTCTAGGTTTGGTGCTGCGCGATGAGATTGCGAAGCTGTTTGATGACGGTGTCGATGAGTTTCTGCCGGTCTCTGTCCGTCTTCCTGAACTGGGCGAAGACGTTGTTCTTCCTGCTGGTCTCCTTCATCCTGGAGACAGAAAAATAAAAGATGGAGGGATAAGAGGCAGGAGTTAACAATTAACAGGATAAAGAAAAATGTTAGGTGAAATAATTTGCATCCACACAGCAGCAGCATGCTCGGTGCGCACACTCAGAGGTAACGGGGTTGATCCAAGGGGGGATGCAGTCACACCGTGTGATGATCTAGATGGAGACCATCGTAGTATAAGGGATGTCCTGCTGCTTTCAGGTGCTGCTCTGCAGCAACATACCTGATTCCTCACTTGTAGACCCATCAATCTAATAATAAGGTTGTGCTACTGCGGGAAATGTGCAACGTGATCTTATATCATCTATTATATTTATAATCTGAAGTTATACCATGGTCTGGGTGATTATTCTATCCTGATTGGCTGCTGGGTGTCCATTATATTTGGATAATGGGCACCTTTAAAAGAAGTTCCAGTCAAATGTCCTCATTGTTCTGAATTACTGCACTGCTGGTTACAAACCATAGCAGCAGAAACTCAGATCATATAACTACCGTATCATGTCTGGGACGAGGCATGGATGTGAAAGCAGCCTGCAGGCTTATTGGGCTCCCTCAATCCAGGAAAGATGAGAATAAAACAACGTTTTGTCATCTCGCATCGCTCCAACTAGCAGTGGTCGGGTCCAGCTGCACTTACCCTATTTACCATAACACTAAGCAATCATCCTACTACTTCCTGCTGCGGCTGACTGGGCTGCCGGTTCTATAGGTTTCCATGGTAACGCTTTTACAACGACGGACATTAAATAGTACATTAAATAGTTCACTGCTTGTGAGAAATTAACTATTTTAATGGTAGGAAAAAACAACATAATTATATTAATGAGTGATTTAATATTTATTTTATAAGTGACCATGGTGTAAACCTAGGAGTAAAGGCCGCCTCGCTGTACATTATCCCGTACATATCAGCCAGCACTAATGTGTGGAGATGTATGTATTCCTGCCACTGCTCTGAACCTGCATGGGGGTTTAGGAGAAACCCATACAAGCCCCAGCAGGGTGCTTCCTCATGCCCATAGAAAATCCACCAAGCGTGATGGATGAAGACATGAATCACTTGTGTTTGAGCTCAAATCTGTGTTAACACTACAGTCAGATAACAATCCTGTCCTTATGCAGGTTATGTTTGTAAAGATATTTCCATTTCAGCTCAGCCTTCATCACCAAAAGCAGCACAAGATACAGACAGATGAGGGTGTTGTCATAGCGATAACCTCAGTATCACCACAACAAAGATTTCCTTTAGACTTCTGCTTAAATTGTAAAACTAAATATTCCTCACATGAGATTTAACATTTATCACGCTGTTTAGTAATCTTCATACATGCATGAGTGCAATTTGACACAAACACGCACAAACTATACTCACGGCTTATATAACCTGTCAGAACGGGACAAAGAGGACGGACAGGAGACAGGAGAAAACAGCTGAGTTGAAGATTTGTTTGTGTTTAGTCTAAGATTTGGATTTAAACAAAACCAGCAAACATTTATACTGAAGCAGATGCAAGCATCATTAAACGGATAAAGTAGGAAGAAGGGAAACGGAGTATCGTGTGAAAACTAGAGTAATAAATAGTTACTCACTTCTCCAGCAGAGCCAGTGCAGTGTGGGGGTTGACTCTCAGGTATTTGCAGGTTGGTTTGCCGTAATCAGCAAGGTAGGTGGACCAGTCCCACTGGGTAAACAGTTCCAGTAACTGGGAGAGATTTAGAGAGGATTACTTATAAGACTAGTTATTTGTAAAAAATGTTAATTAAAAGTATGTAAACATCCAAAAAGCTTAAAAAAAAGGCAAATAGCTTTTTTTCCTGGTTGTTGAAGGTGTTTATTGTTAAGTTCAGGCTAACCTGAAAGAGCTAACATTAGTTGGCTAACATACAACAAAGTAATAAACTGAACGTATAAAGGGGTTTTCTCTCATTTTTAATTTGTGTTTACCTCTTTAGGACACCTGGATGCTAATAGTGTTAGCCAAAAACTACATTCATCAAACACGATGGACACGTGAATCTCTCTGAAACGGTTATCCTTCGTGGTTAAATGGACAACAGCAGGAAAATGCTAAGTATAATACTGAGTTAGAAAGCAAATTGATGGCGAGTGGCTTTAAAAAGCTGTGGCAAAATTTCCACAGCAAGTAAGAAAAACCAAAATAATGCTAGTAACCTAGTATGAGCCACAATTCTAGTAATAAATGAGCCTAAAAACAGCCCCATGACATTTTATACCTGCAGCTTATGTGTGGAACATCTGAAAACTACAAATTATTGACTATATTTGATGTTAAACTGAGACTGGAGCAGCAGGTGCAATGGACTCTCTGCAAATCACCACTTTCACCGCTACCCGGCTGTCATATGCAGTTGCTTGGCTTGCTGCCCCACCAGCTTGCCTTCATGCACCACAGTTACTATTTCAACTTTGCTTTGATGCCAGGCGGCTTCAGGCTGTATCCAGCTCTGCTTAACTGCAGGTTTCAGGCCTGGAGGTTAAGGTTTTAGAGAATGAGAGATGGATGCAAGATAAATGGACATCTTTCCACTTGGAGAGGGCATCCGCCATCATGATTCTCCTTAATGTAGAAGTGGAATCAAAGCACTTTCAGCTAGAGGAGGGAAACCTGGTGGGGCAGGAATCAGGGGGTTTGGGAAAGAAAAATAAAGTCTGAGGCACCTGTTGCTTGAATATCTGACCCGGTAAAAGTCACATCACAGCTCCAGACTGTTCAGCATCAATGTATAATTCTATTCATATAAGCATAATAATCATAGATCAAACCATTTGTTCCTCTTCATCCCCATAATGCGAGGAAACATATTGGAGTCTGCAGCAGGTAGCTGTCTGCTCTGTGATTGGACGGTGACAAATCAAACTGTCCAATCGGACACGAAGACTGGGACAAAAAAAACACTGCAGGGTTTACGTAACTTTATGCGTTTTGACAGATTATATTTACAACATGACAAACCCTGATTTACATAAATAGACTATTATTGCCAGCTGTAAAATATGGATGACTTGCTTTTAAACATATGAGCAGAGAAGCAGCGTTAGCAGTGAGATGTGCTCCTCTGTGACCTTCCAGTCATGGGTCACATGTATTGTGCCTTGTCAGTGCTAAATGAACAATGCACAACTAAAGTAGTCTTAATCTCTCCAGGAACTTAGAGAGGACTAAACAAACATACTTAGTATGGATTTACCTGGTGTGACCCAGTCCTGACCTTTATGCATTTTCACATTCAGAGAAATACAAACACAAAAAGGAGCATCTTCCTCTGACTGACCCACATTTCAAAGTGTTGCATAACCTGCTGCTGCCCTGCTGAACTCCACCTAACACACACAGCAACCCCAGCAGGCAATCACATAAGCCTGCAGACATACACACACACACACACCGCCGTCTGTTAAACACACACACATGTTAGCAGGGAGCCCCAGTGAACTCTGGGTAACACCAAACACACAGATCCAGAGAAAGAAACCATATGTGAGGGAAGGATGAGAGAGGAGGAGGAGGAGGAGCAGAGAGGGATGGAGAGCAAAACCACATGTGGGGAAGATGAAGAAATGAGAGAGTAATGATGGAAACAGACACCGATAGAGTAACGGAGCACATGAGGGAGGAGGAGGAGGGTAACGGCAGGGCAGAGGAAGATAGATAAGAGGGAGATGAGTGTGAGGCAATGAAGGTGCCTCATCATGAAAACAGGAAGCAGAAAGAGAACATAGAGACTTCAGTCTGACCAATAAATAAAACACCTAAACTTTGCTATAATATAAAATCCGCATCAACAATCAGAGCTTTATATGATACAAGTTAAAGACCAGAGATTACTGAACATCAATTTTTCCTCTGAATCATTTAAACAACTTCTCACCACTTATTAAATACATTTAGGGATTTTAACCCTTTATGTGCACATTTAAATATCAGCAATGTCTTTTACTGGATTCACTTGATTTAATCCTCTTAAGACAGACGTGTTGCCACGACAACATAAAACACCCACTCTTCATATGATCGTATCATCCAGGCCGTATAATTTTAACATCTCAAAAACCCCCAGAAAGCAGAAAAATGGACGTCTTCACCCATTTAGCTGTCATTTCAGCAGGACCCCCGCTTTACAACCATCCAATCACAGGCAAGATTAGTTTGTAGCAGGAACCAAATACCAAAGTATTTATGCAAATAAATACATTTGGTTGGTGGTCACAACAGGGTTAACTAGTTTATCATTATAGGTGGATGAAAGGCATTATTTTAGTTGTAAAATTGTTTTTGGATGTTTTTTCTCAATTCTGGTCCTTATGAACCATTATCTTGTTTTTAGATGTTTCCCTGCTTCATCACACCTCATTGTTCAGAACAAGCTGCTGTCCTCATTTCTGTGGATCAGGTGCGTTGGAGCAGAAAACAGTCTAAATCCACGTTTCCACTGAGCAGTTGTGCTTCTATTATAAAACTGCAGAATTTCTGTGACCCTCCATTTGTAGGTGCATAAAAATGGGTACGGCAGGGTTAAAGTGGAATTGATTAGCGACCAAAAACAACAAAAGCGTTATTGTCCACAACAGAAGGCAAGCATGAAACGGTAAAAGTCTTTGGAAAGATAGAAGATACAGGATGCAACAACAAGGTCTGGTCAGCTCTGGAACTATCATTTATTTTCCTCTATGGCTCTTTGCAGCAACATGTTAGTTGTCGTTGCACCACTATGATGCAACGCTGGGCATTGGTCTATGAGCACAGTGGCAATTTGAGTTGCAATGGGAAGCTAATCTGAATGGACTGGATAATTGTAAAACGACTTGGTGTAAATAATGTTTAAACCTGCAGTACACCTGGGGAACAGAAGCTGCCCATCCCAGTTTGAGCTATTTTTCTACTCCAATACACCTGATTCAGATTGATGGACCCGCCTCATTTGAAAGCCTGTCAATGAGTCATTCATCACAGCAGGGAAGCATCTGAAATATGCAGGACACAAACTAGTTTAATTAAAAGAAACTCTTGGGACAAATTTGTCCTTTTTTTGCCCTATTTGTTCAAATTTAAAAGGGAAGAGACCGTGACTCTCCATGTTACTCCTGAAAACAGGAAATATTCATAAAATTCCTCTATTTAGTTCCATAAGGTTACAGAGAGAAGTAAATGGTTTCTGTTCCCCCTCCCTTTCCTTCTTTACCTCCTTCATCCAGCTCCCACTATCAATGTTTTCTCCTCTTCCTTCCCATCCTCCCTCTGCTGCTTACACTGCCATGTTCACCTATCTCCTTTGTCCTCAGGTTCACCCCTTGTCTGGCCGAGGTTTGACCTGATAATCTCAAGTATAAGCAAGTACAACCAGGAATGCTGCATGTGCACAAAGAAACAGGTATATCCAAGGTTAGGAGAAGAAAAACAAAACTGTTATTAAATACAAAAACACGAGGGTGTGTGTCAGCAGTCAGTACACACAGTCCTACAAACAACCTGTTTATGGTTTTAGTGTCATGATTTCTAATCTTCTTCCTCCTATCAGTCCACACTAATCTTAATAGAAAATACACTAAACAATCTGAGCCACAGGGAAAATTGCAGTTCACTCCTCATCCACTAGGGGCTCAGGTGCACCTTTGCTTTAGCCCACCCATCCCAGTTAGCTCCCATTAGATCAGAGTTAGCGGAGTTATCTCTTAGCAACAACACGCATGACGCAATAAACAAGCTTTACTTCTGCTCTTTAAACATGTACTGGAAGGCTCCGTGCATCTTTACAGAGTGGATGGTTTTGACCCATCACCCACTACTTGGCCCAAACTCCTTTTGCAGAACTGAAACCTCAGATCTTTTCGGGGAATTATCTTGCAAGCTTTGCATACATTTCGTTTGGAAGTTGGATTTAAAGATTCGGAAAACCAGACATTTTCAGGTCTCTCCCGGGATGTTTTCACAGGGTCCCCTAAGCCTTCCTAAAGCTGCTCAGTTTTTTTTCCC
>JBAMIG010000005.1:2436668-2448698 GCA_037177335.1 Kiunga ballochi
GTATATACAGAGATCCTCTTGGTAATCTGAATTCTTTATTTATTATTTTAATTAGGATTAATATTTGTTCCGCATGACTTGCATATTTTGCAGGACTCGACCGGAAAAGAAAAGAGGACAGAAAGACAGTGAAGAGACTAAAGAGAAACTCAGAGAAAGACAACATAAAAAGAAACTGCCATCCAATCGAACATTATGCAAGTTATGTGTACCAGGTTTGTTAGAGGAAAGCACCAGAGGGGGGATTTGGACATCTTCAGTTGTCACCAGATAATCAGCACATCTGAAAGTGGCTCACTAAATATCAAGAACTGCTTTCGTACAGAGTCTTCTTCATAAAAATGTAGTTAAAATCCAGACATTGGGATTCATTTTCTTTTCTGGCTTTGTAAACCCCAATCAGTAACAGTCCAACAGTAACTCTGACATAAAAATGGCTCATCGTCCCAACATGAGACCTCTGAAACGCTGTACAGTACCCAGTATCTGGTGAGCCAGCTGGAAAATTAAAAAGTGACAACAGCTTTAAAATTGTTTTGGCAGGACGTCTGCAGTGGCCACATCTCTGCTGGAGAAATCCTGATTCTGGACTATTTGTGTTGAAAATGAAAAGAGGCAGCAGCGGATGAAGGCTTTGACAGTCTTCACCTCGACGAGCGTTCTGGCGGAGCAGCATGCACTTTTTCAGCAACACCCGGCTTCATACTCAATACACTCCAACCCATCGTATTCCCAGCTTCACCTCATCGCCTTCTCCAAAACCCCTCCGACATGAAATCCAGGTATTTGACAGGACTCAAAATGAGGTCTTTACTCAAGACAATGCCCACCAACCATGTCTGAGGAATCTAACTGAATGTAACATTATTTTCCTGCCAATTTTTAATTAGAAACAAATACTTCTGACAGTGTCTGACTTTATTCTGTTGCAGAGAGCCGTATTAGGGAACCGACTACACAGACTGAGTATAGATTGTGGTCAGTAAAAAGACTCAGACAAAATAACACTATCACAATAATCACACGTTTGACAATAACCGACTCAAATCTAACAGTCACAGCCTTTGTAGGAGGTTATACCTCTGGATTCCTGTGGTTCTCCTAGAGACTCTCCAGTTTCACCAGTAGGAAAATGGCAGGATAATATCATTTCAAACAGCTTTTCACCCACAGACCCATGTCAGCGATGGAAGGGCTTCCCGTCCTCCTGCTTTGTGATACGATCTCATTTTTATTTTTGGAATTAATTCACTCTTATTTAGTCACATTATCTGGACTTTGTGGGTTTGAAAGAGTGAAGATAACAGAGATGATATAATTAATTCACATTATTTGAGCTCAGATGGTAAAAATTAAACAAATTTTCACCATTCAGTTCAGCCTGATTAGTATAGCATCACTTCACTTCTCACTTTACAAACATCAATTTGAGCCAATTCATAATAAATAGCCTCACTAGGGAAAAAAACCACCGATCAGATATTAATTCTGATTTACTGTCCCATCCTGAGCAAGCATTAGGTGACCGTGGAAAGAAAAACCTCCAGCAGAACCCGGCTCAGGGAGGGCAGCAATCTGCCTGGACTGAAACATATTAATGAGCTTTATTTAGATATTGAATCAATATCTATATAGATCCCGTTTCAACCATAATGAATCATTTAATGTTAGTCAGATCTTGCGGCAGCGCTTATTCCTGTTTCGTCAAACACAATACGTTCATGTTTAATGAAGGAAAACTGCATGTGTGAGATAACACTCTTAGGGAGATGAATTTCCTCCATCTGAAGTAAACGTTACAGCCTGTCTGCACCTTGGCACACCAGATTCAGTAACACTGGGAACAAATAGCTCTCCCAGATACTTGTTAAGGCACAATTTAATGAGAGAAAGGTCATCATATCTGAATGAAGCTGCAGGAAGATGATTCACTGGGAAGATGATGAGGTAAGGTCCTAAAAATCAGACCTTCCAATCAAACCTGGGAAAGACCAATCTGCTTGTCCTCCCAGCATTTAAAGTAATCAGTCTGACATTTGTTTTTGCTTTGGTACAACACAAAGAATTTCACATTTGGCATTGCGGCTAGTGCTGAAGGGACACTACTATTTGCTAACTTACTCTAAAGATGTTAGACTTAAGTGTCAGATGGTGATTATAACTGATGGGGACCATGAACAGAGAACATTTTGTATGAATCCAAACGCCTTCACATAAAAATAAACCTGCTTAAATCTTCTCACATTGTCTCTAATACTTGTACCAAGTTTCATCCTCATCCCTGAAACAGCTGCTCAGATATTTTGTTGTGGACCGAATGGATGGAGTTGGACCATTAAGTCCTCATAATCAAGATTAGCTGGACAAGTGAGACAAAACATGCAATAACAGGCACACAAGAAAGATACACATTAAGTTCATATGAAAAAAGCAAATATGCATACGTGCATGCAAGCATACCGTTTCCAGCTAATTAAAAATGCGAGCAGAGGTAGAGGTCAGAGGTCAAGGGTGGGGGGAGGGATCAATGACCAAAATCCGGCCCCATCGTCCTGTCTGCTTCCGCTCTTGAGTTGGTTTGAAGCTGGGAGGAAGGTGTGCCGCCGTGGTAACCAGATAGCAGGGTGTGTAGAAATTAAGCCAGGTCAAATAGTGGAGTCATTACTCTGATTGAGGAGAGTGATTAATGCTGTCTGGTCAGCAAAAGTCCAGACAGAAACATCTGGATGGACTCAGATTTTTCCACAATTGCTTGGGTTGTTCTGCTGGCTGCTTCTGAATTTCCACTTATAATATTAGGTTTTATGTGTTTAGGGAATTATGTCACCTTATATATGTAGGGAAAGGTGGATGGTTGGGAGTTACTTGGACTCCATTTGAGGACAGATTCACACAGACTGTCTCACCGGTAGGACACATCTTTTGACAGCATCTTTAAACTTTCGCTCTGTTGTACTTTAAAGTGTTTTTTGACTCCGATCACTCCTCCTGCCTTCATTGTCCTTTTTATCTGCAGGTCACAGAGTAATGGTACCTCACAGGTTGGCTGATCCCATTGAGAATCAACACACTGAAAAGCATCTCCAAGGAAAAGTAGCGATACGCTAACACACACCAGGCGTACAGACATGTTTATGCACATTCAGAGAGATATCCCCCTCAACCTGTGGGAATATGCATGAAATAAAAGAAATGTTCTCCATGTTGCCGTTTATGTTTACTACTGTGTGTTAGGCTGACTCCCAGCTTTGTGGATTCTTTGTTTCCTGATCGCTCATCTTCTCAGCAGAAAAGTAGCTGCATTGTTTTATCTAATTATTCTATCGACCATAACCAATACACACACATGTGCACACACCAACACTCACACAGGAGATTCTTGTTTAACCTCAACAGAACCTGGAACAGAAGCTGGGTTTGTGGCCTGAGCTGAAGAGCAGGAAGGAAGCGAATCAACAAGAAACGTCTGCTGCTCAGAGCGAGTCTGTGAGACTCCATAATGGTGGTGATCAGGAATGTCACCAGGTTCTGTTGGTCCAATTATTGTCAAAGAAATAATGCTATTTTTTACAGTTAGTAAAAACACAATCAATCCTTTATAGGTAGAATAAATCTAACTAGCTTGACTTCCAGCTGTGCTTAAGAAGAAAAGCAGCTGTTTGAGATGTAAATATTACAGGAACGCTAAATAAACCTATATTGTCTGTAATTAAAATTAGGTTCTTCCTTCAAGCTTTTTGTAACCAAGCAGGTGAATAATTTAATATTTAGTCGTTTCAGTTTTACTTAGTGTGTGTGAGACAGGTGCATAAAAATAATTACTGCATAAGTTACTGTTGTTTTTTTTGTTTTTTACAGTTTAACACCAGAGATGTTCAAAGGAAATCATAATTCAGTGTGAAGGTTTTGGTTTTGCTCACATGTGCTGCACAGCATGCTGGTGAGAAAATCTGTCCTGCAGACGTTTGCAGATGCTGCTGCTCAGAATCATCTCTTTATTATTGTAATTATAGGGTGTGATAAAACAGCTGTTTGTGTGTAACACGTGCAATAACAGGCGTTTATCCCAACAGTTAAAAAGCAAAGTCAGCATGTCTGAATTAGGAAATGGAAAGGGTAAGAAGGATGTGTGCTTCCCTGCTGAGGAGAGAGAAATCATAGAAATTATGTTCCGACCCAAACATCTGCAGTGCAAATTAAAACAAACAGGACAGGCTGAATGTGTCAGAACCATGCAAAAAAAAAGGCACTTTCCTGTTTACCAGTACCAGTTTATCAGATCCCAATCCTTCACTACATCACTGTGACTTTCCACATACGGTAGAGTTAAATCTGCGCCTTTATTTTTAGTTTCAAATAATTCAGCCAGAAAGGTCACGCAGACTGAGAGGGAGCGATGTGCATGCTTTCAGAATAGATTCCTATACAGTATGATCTGAGCCAGCTGTCATAAAAAGCATAGCTTTGTTCACTCTGGCCCCAAATAAAAGAAATACTCAACAAAAGTTGCTTCCCTGACAGATCTTCAACCGCTGCTCATTTATATTACCTACCCAGTTAATAGCTTTGACCCATGGGAACATGCCACACACACACACACACACTCTTCTTGTCACATGTCGTTAGGACTACATTTTCCAAACTGCATCTGTTCCTTGTAAAAAAAAATATCGACGGGTTCAACAAGAGCGTTTAATAGTTTTTATCTCAATCAGGTAAACAAATAAAAAACACCTGATCAAATTTGACCACATTGTTTTTGTTAGTCCCAGAAGATGTGTTTTATAAGCATATTGTACCTGAGATGCAGGTCCTCTGAGTATTTCAGGCAAGCATAGATGAACTCCTTCAGCTGGTTATAGACTTTTGGCACAAATTCAGAGAAAGGAAGCTTCTTAGGGAACGGAAGCTAAAAGGAGATAAAGCAAAAACCTGCCATCAGTGGATGTTTCTGTTTCTAGTCTATACTTATATCCTTATGTTGAGGCAGACTGTATCATGCCCTACCTTTTCCAGTTCAGGGTCTTGCAAGGGAAACTGGGAAGTGTAATGTCTGTATTCCTGCTCTGTTGAGACTGGGATTGGACTGTAGTTGTCCTGGTCCAACACCTGCCTAAGAAAACAAACAAATCACAGGTAAACCATTTCCTTGCAGTAAACAGGTCAGTAGGAGTGACCTCGACCCCATCAGTCAAGTTTCTCTCCACAGAAACACAACTACACACACACATACACAATCATCCCACTGGGGTCTTTCTAATGCTTGAGGTTTTCTTGCCACCGTCTCTTCTTTCAACACCCCCAGTTCTTTCTGGCACTCAGGAGTTCGGACGTTCCAGCGTTCCATGGAGAGGCCGTGAACCGGAGAAGGCTCTCTCCCCAACAATACAACACAACATTCCTGCGGCTTCCCAAGTGTGTGTGCATGCGTTTGCGTGTGTGAATGAGAAAGAGAGAGGAAAAAGACAGAATGTGTGTTTGCTTGTCCGTTCTCACTGCCCTCGAGTCCCACTGGTGTCACTGGACAAAGCAATGGTGAAACAATGGCACGCTGAGCCCAAACAGACATTCCTAGAAGGGTACTACTCCTTCTGAGGGGTAAGGAATGTTCCGGATGTTGTTTTAAAGCATTTCCTCTCTCCGTCTGCTCATAAAACTTCATATCCAGGCTTAGGGCGTTTCTCACCAACTCACACTGCTGTGTGAGAGAGTGTGTAGGGGTCCCAACAAACTCAATGTGTCCTCCTGGCTTAAAACTAGAATGGAGAATGTGAGCACAGCACACACACAGTGTTAAAAACAGCCACTGATGCTTCTATTTATTCATCGGGTACCTGAAGGTGATGTTCCACCTCTTGAGCAGGATTTCTCCGTACTGCTCCCTCATCTCCAGCAACATGTCGAACAGCTGAGACACTGGGAAACCGTAACCCTGCAAAAGAGGAATGAAGAAATAAATAGCTTTCATTTAAAGATACAAAACTTTAAGCATTTTAATTCAAACTTCATTAGAAATTAATGTACTTTAATATGTAAATCAATTTTGCAATTACTTAAATTTCTCACATTCATTAAGAAATACATGAAAGATCCTGCAGAAAAAAAGCTTAATCTGTGGAAATCAAACTCTCTTTACATTCTTCTGTACATTTTTCTTTCCAATAGGGAATAAAATGTTTTAAAGCCCCGCCACTGAAGTTCTCTTGTGTTTCTTTCAGCTCTGCAGGGCTTTAATGAGCACTTTGACACACAGAACTGATCAAAACCCTTTTTGGCCCATGTGTTTGTTGAAAGAAAAATATCCTGTAGGCTGTAGGGATGGAGAATTGTTCATTCAAGGGTACAGAGAAAAAGTAGCAAATAATTCTAATTAACAGTGCTTGGGTCCAAGTGGAGCAGGAAATTATATACGAGCCTTTTTGGGATCATTTATTAGCACTAAAAACACAATGCTTCCTCTACTCCTGTAACTCTGCACTAAAAACACTGATTATTCTGCTGATATCCTAAAATGTCAAACAATGTAACTTAGAGCTTGTAAAAATTTTAACTTGGAATTATTTTTGAGCCTCAAATGTCAGGAAAAAAGCGAGAATCAAGCAGAAGCAAAGGAAAATGTAAAAAGATGCATCAGTTTGGAGGACTATGTGAAAAGGAACATCCTGGTTTCCATCTATTGTTAAAAATACTGAAAATAAATACAAAAAAAACCAGACAAAGCATGAATTCAGTCATTCAGTAGCACCTCATCACTTTACATGGATTACTTATGGGCACTGGACCATGCAGCCATCACTTCCTCTCTTTTCTCATGTCTCACTTGTCTCAGTGTTTTTCCCATCCGGTTTACAACCGCACCCCTTCCATCTTCCCTCCATCCCTCTATCCCTTCATCCATCAGCCACAATCCCTACAACTTAGATCATACAGAGAATAAATACATGGAGAACACTCCAACATCAGATGATGAACCTCTGTTTGTTAAAAAAAAGAGCCTTGCTTTAGAGACTGGCAACCATCCAGTTTTAAAGCAGCAAAACAGGCTTTGAACAAAGATTCATGAGTCTCTGGGGTCAAAATCTTTCCAAAACAACTCAAGACATACAAAAACAGCACAATTTTGGCTGCTAGGCTGGCGCAGATTTCCTTCCCTCACAGACATACCTGCAGCGTATCAGCAAACAGGACAATGAGGTTCTTTAGGTCCAGCACCAGGTCCGGGTCATCACAGTATGACTGCAGAAATTAAGATGTGTTACTTTAGTGGTTTAATGGGAACATGTGTTTTCAGTGAGAGCGATTCATCTTACGGAGTGAGTCCTCAGAGCAGCAATGATTTTAGACAGTGCCAGCTCCCAAAGCTCCTCCACATAAGCTCTGTTGACCAAACCCTGCGTGGTGTGGAGCACGTGATCTTCTACAACAAAGAAGCTGGTGGAGAAAGCAAGGAATTACTTCCACAACAGAATATTCTGCTTCATTTACACCCATTTACTGTATAAAACATAATATAGACCGGTGAGACATTTTGTAGAGATTTAAAGTTGTTTAGTTTAAGGCATTCTTAAAATAAGGCAAATAAATGATATATTTTGCTGTGATTATTAGGAAAAACTTTGCTAAGAGGCAGAACCAATTAGTAAAAGACCAAAACTATATTATTATTCCAGCTTTAGCAGCAAAAACCAGAAATAATGTGTTGTCACATCCTTTCCATGTTTCCTCTCATACAGTCCCACTTCAGTCCATCATGCCTGGACCCAGTGTGTGTGTGACTGTTGTAGTCATCAGAACAATGACCTCATATTGTACTCTAATACACTTTTTATACAGAGGAGTTTGTGATGAACTGACAGCAAGTTGTGTCTTTTAGAATAAGCTGCAATTATCAGCCTTTCACCTCCATCCTTGACAGATGCTCTGATCTGATCTGACCACATGGTCCGATTCACTTCAGGATGAACGTGCCCAGACGTCCTCTGCTGGGATGAATGGCCGCTGCCGTGAAGCATTTCCATTTGAGAGAAATATTTATCTCGCTAGGATAGGGCGAGTATTTAGACATGACCCTTCTAAGTCCCACGTTAGGTCTAATTAGTTTTATTACATATAGCTTCTGTATCATCAGACGTATCTGAGTCTGTATTAAACTAGTTTTGCTATAGACCATCTAAAGATTTGTTGTTTTATGTCTGATACTTACCATATTATACCTCCAATAGAGTCTATTCTTTTATGTTATTATTCATATCCTTACATTTATTTAATAAAACCTCTTTTTGCAGAGAGTCCATGTGGTACCGACAGCCTTTCCAGAAGAGCTGCCACATAAATGCAGTTTGAAAGTTGAGGACAAATGTCAGCCAGACAGCACATTCATCCAGTCCAGCATTAAGAGATGCTGAAGTCTGAGCAATGCGCTGCAGTCGTCAATCACATGTTGTGTCGCTGTGTTGAAACGAAGCCAGTGTGAATGAATCAAATCGCCTGCAAGGTGACTTTAGTTTATGGCTAGTGACGATATGCATCGCTCAGACCCGTACCCGCTGAGGCTTGCCAGACCACAGTTGACGGTACCGTCGGCTCGGGTGTGCATGCTTCGCTTTCTCTCATTACAGATGAGACCAAATGCTCATTTTGACAGATCGACTTTAAGCATTTTCCAACATTTGCTTGTGTGGGAAACTCTGAAAGCCTTTGCTATAAAACTCACCATGAATTTAAACAGCTTCTTACAGGAACGTTTTCATGCACACACCCATCACAAGCAGACACATCACAGGCGTGGATGGTTACCATTCAACCCAATTTGTGTAGCCTTGCGTGTCTTAAGGGTATATAAACATTTAATCAGTCATTTGTATAGTTTTTGTTGTCATTGTGATTTAAAAAGTGCAAACATTGTTGCGTGATAATAAAAGAAAGAAGAGTTTTTGTTTTATTCATATTTGAAAAGTGGCCAAAAAAATAATAAATTCTGCAGATTTATGTAAACTTATAAACAATTGTAGCAAAGCTTTGTTGCAATGAGAGGAGAGCTTTGCTACGGTGCACTGCAAACCGATACGAGCAGGTTGGTGTCAAGTATCATCAATAATGATGACCGATGAACAGCAGATCAACATGAAGCTAACACACACACACACACACACACACACACACACACAGTGGTTTGCTATTAGGATAATATAATAACTATTTCCTGCTGGTTGGTTTCCTGATGAGCCTTTGGTTTTTTAATAACGATTGTTTTGGTTCTTCACCGGGTTTGGTCTTGTTACATCCCCTAAACTCGACACTTGTGCCTTAATCTGCTGTAACGACTGATGCCAGACTGTAATCTATGTTAGGAGGAGACCGTTTGAGTTCAGGAGCAGTGAAGAACTTAAGTTTTATGTCGTACACTAATTGAGATTGTTTAACCTTTGAAAATAAAGAAATAAAGCTTGATGTTGTGCCAACAATCCAAAACGGAGCAGCAGGTAAAAACAGTTTATGAAAAGCAGGAGACTCACCTTAAAAAGAGAAACATCCAAAACAATGATTGTTTTTTTTACACATTTCCTCTCTTTTTTTATTTATATGACCACATTCTGCTACGGGAAATCTCCATCATTCACATCGACAGCTTCATAAAGATAATAAGCAGTCGAGTTATTATTAAAGAGGACAGAATTAAGAGAATTTAGGAGAAACAAATGTAAGTTAAATAACAACAAATACCCCTTCAGATGAGGAAAACAGACATGGATGTGTGTCTGTGTGAGACCTTGTCCACTCTTAGTCATGTTTATAGAAGCGTCTGTTCCAGACAGACAGAATAACAGCAAAACGCCAACCTCCATCTGGCACACACCATCAATCATCACCGCTGTGTGAGACAATGTGTTCAGACCAGCGTGTACAGATAGAACAGGGAGAACTGGATGGAGTGATGGGAGAGAGTGGAGGTAAATGGAGAAGAGGACTGCAACAGGGTGGAAACGGGAGAGGAGAGATGAAAAGATGTCAAGCTTTCAAAAGTGGCTTAAAAGACATGAAATGAGGTGTCGCTAAATGCAGTGCATTTAATACGAGTTGCTTTGTTTCGCTTTAACACAACTCAGAGTGGACGGAGAGATGGACAGATGGATGGAGAGAGGACTTAAAAAGCAACTGGGGATCGTCCCATCACAAAATGTCCATCTGCCTTTAGAAAAGTCATTTAATGTCAATTGATCTGTCCAATTCAATCCACCGTAGCTTTATTTGTACAACAAAGTCATCAGAAGGAACTTTAGACAAAATCCCTTCTTGGCAGATTGAGTGTTATGTCTTCAGGTGAACGCCATTTTCCTTTGATTGCAAAGAGAGAAGCCAAATAAAATGTCTGAGGCCATTAGTGGAAGTTAATATATGACTTACCCAACAATCTGATTGAAGTACCGTCTGTATCCCTCCAGGGTTTCGTGCTGCAGATGGATAAAAGAGGAGAAATGAAGGACAAGACGGGGAGAAAACAAAGAAAGAAGTGAAGAGTAAAAAAAATAAATCAACTTTGACAAATATCAATCCATCCTCAGGTCAGATCAATCTAAAAACCTCATTTTAAAGCAAAATAAAATCTGTCTGCTCATTTAGACCTATGATATAATACTAAATGTAAACAAAAACACATGATTTGTACAATGTAGTACTGTTTATACTATGAATGTAGTAACTAAAATAGTACACATTTATACACCACACAGTCTAAATAACTAAACAACTAAATATCGCAAATAAAAAAGGCAGCATTTTATTTAGAAAATGTTTTAATTGTGTGTAAATTCCACATATAACCCCCGAGCTTAACCCTTTATGGCCTGATGCTGCATATTACAGACACTGTTTGAGACATTTTGCATCACTTTATGGCAGAAATGTTACCTAAAAGTTTCAGCCCAGTCTTTAATAATTCATGTGTTAAGAGATTAACTGCAATATTAAACAATGATTTTATTTGTTTACCTATTTTAGACAAGTGTTTACTCCTTTGTTATCATTTTCTTTTTGTTGTTTTGGGGAATTTTCTGCATTTTACTGCATTTATTTACAGAAAGATGTTTAAATAAACCTTACTTACCGTTTTGTATTTATTTCACATCTTCCTTTTCTATTGCAGCCTTAATTTTTATTTAATTCCACCAGCAGTTTAAAACATTTTTATGCCATTTTCTGTGTTTGATCGTCACGACTCCAATATTTTTACTGGGTTACAGATTTGAAACGGTCCTGCAGTAAATCCCAGTAAATCCACCAGTTTACACCACAGTTATGCTGCTTCAGGACGAGCTGAAAGCAGTTTGGAAATGTCCTCTTTAAATAGGAGGAAAAAAATCCATGACAAAAAGAAAAAAGTCATTTGTATGGCAACAAACGTTGGTCTTAAAGCCGTATGCATCATTCAGGATTAAGTGTGCCTTCACAGACAGAGGTGCAATCACAGCTAATGACTGGTGAGTAGCTGGCTGATCTGAGCCCGACGGACAGGTTTTCATTGGCGGGAAGGTTTTCCATCGTGCTGTCCAGAGGAGTTGGCAGCGTTTCTGCATCTTGGTTATTTTCTTTTCTTTGCATGGAGAGCTTACTTTGGACTTTTGTATTCAGGGACAAGCTGTGTTCAATCAGCGAGCTGTTTAGAGGTGTTGGAGCATAAGCAGTGACCCCTTCAGCGTGATGACCAGAACAATCTATAATACTGCCTTATCTTATGACTCCCATGCAGAAACTTGCTAAACTATTTTGATATTTTACACATTAGAGATAATAAATACCTCCTTTTTCTTGTTTGCAGTTTATCCCTGATCCCCTTAAATCTTCATTAATAACATCTATTATACACTGTTCTTTAAATAAATACAGTTTGCATTACTTATTTACTAAATTGTCAGAGAAGCCTGACCAGTAACAGGCTGCTCCTCCCCAAAAGTAGGACCAACCGCCTCAGAGACTCCTTTGTCCCCCGAGCCATCAAACTGTACAACACTGCATTAGGCAGGAGGGGGAGCA
>JBAMIG010000005.1:2472181-2485233 GCA_037177335.1 Kiunga ballochi
TCAAGAGGATCTCTGTATATACATATATACATGAAGATCTTCTTGACAGAACAAAGTTGCTCAGCACAGTACAGCAGGCAGACCACCATTCTGGCTGCTTTGATGCTGGACAAGACACGTTAAAAAGAAAAAAAAAAAAAAAAACTACTAATATGTAGGTATAAGAGAGAAAAAAATGGGAAAAATTTTACTTAAATCTATGAAGAAAAATCAACCCAATATTGTGTAAGTGTGCATAATTTGTAAACCATGCATCTATACAGTTATGTAACTTTTTAAACAAATAAATAGGAAATCCTATTGATTTATTAACCCAAAAAAAAGATTAAACTACTCATTTTAAAACAGATATGCTATAATGTTTCGCTATAGGTTCGATTAATGGAATGAGAAAAGCCAATGGAAATCCAAATGACTGAGTTTTCCATCAGCATCTAAATGCACCTTATAGCTATGAAAGATTCCCAGAAGCATGTTTCCAAACCCCCTCATGCACTCAGTGATCTGTGCATAAACGTATGGATGCAAACATATCAAATCTGAATGAGTCTGCTCATTCATTCACTCATTTTCATGTGAATAAATAATTCTTGCAATTTTTTAGGTGGTCAAAAGAATGACAAATATCATTTGCGTAGTTTTTACTTTGTGTACATGCAACTACTACACGTGTGTGTGTGTGTGTATTCACATTAGGATGTACCTAAAGTTACACAGGAAGATTTAATAACCATGTCCTAAGCGCGCAGAAGGGTAGTCTTTTATTTTTACTGTTAAAACTGTTCTCCATGGTGGGGATCCCAGTTTTTCCTGTGTTCTTTCCCTTTCTTTACACAGCGCACACATAAACACACACCTGTGTCCAGCCAGGATTCCCCCACCCTTCCTCCTTCTGACCAGGAAATGCCCCACTTGTACAATAGAGAGTAGGTCTGACGCCACTGAGGGCTTTATTTAGACACAAATACAAGAAGCCACGCTGTGTGGAGAGACATTTAAAGGATCATTTAATCTACAGTGATAAATAATACCACAAAGTTTCACATGGAAGGACTTTTATTTTTTTTTACAGATAGATGAATTCGTCCTTTAATAAATGTACTTATATGTAAAAACGCAAAATTATAGTCAACTGCAAATTTAAATTATTAGTCCCTACGAAAGTTAAAGGACTTAAAAACAGTCTAATACAATTACATAAGTTATGGACAATATATAATTATATTACAGGCAGTCAGAAAGATCTATTGAATAAAGAAAGTAAGAAATGAAAGGAGAGAAAGCTGGAAACACCTTTAAAAAATGTATTTGCTTCTCATTAAATCAAACCTGTGCTCGTTTTACCGGTACCTTCATGACTGAAATAAGTATGTGTGCATGTTGATGTGTTGCTTTATTATTTGATGGGAAACATCCTCACCTAATTTCTTTTGTGAAATCTTAAAGCATTGACAAGCTGCAGCTTCAAAACGGGTCGGTATACAGTATGTCAGTACCGCGGTGCTGGAGGTTCCTGTATGGAGGCACGAGGACGATGTGTTCCTGTCTTTGCCTATCAATACATCTGTTTCTAATGCAGGTGAAGCCAGGTCTGTCAAACAGCAAATCTATATAAACAGCTAAATACTGTTATTAGAGCAACCGATTGTGTAAAATAGTCTGAATTTGTAAATATTTTACTGGACTTCACAAATTATTTGTGTTAATTTAGCTGTTTATTGTAATTTATTAGTGGTTATAAACAAGCATAAGCTGTAAGATGTACATTTATATTTATTTGGCTTAGACAGAATTAAACCTAAATCATATTGGTCTAACAAAGTTAAGAAATTTGTTAATAAATAAATGTCCTGTTGGTGCATTTTTCCCACAAATTGTTTCATTTAATCAGTCCTAATTAGTGCTCAAACTTAAGTCCTTAAAAGAAATGTCTAATAGCGTTTTGGGAAAGTTTGCTGAGCCCAAATCTATCAAATACAGATTACAATAGGACAGAAAAAACATGGAGTAAAAGGATTTAATTCTACAGGCATTTAGCAGAAACGGAAAGGTAATGGAAAGGTTCAAGCTGCTAAAGATGCTCGCCACAAAATGTGGTAGAAACGACTCCTAAATACGTCTCACACACCAAAGCACACCAAAATTATGTTGTTCAAGATCAATAAACATCCAGTGAGTCAAATGCATAAATCAAGAAAATGTTTTCTAGCGGCCAAATCAACTCTCTAAATGTCTAAATAGTTTCAGACGCATTTTAAAGGATGTCTTTGGCAGCCAATGAGTTAATATGGCAGATATGATGTTGTGCATTAGCTGCTGCATTAGTGCTGCATGACACAGCTGAAGGAGTGAAAGACAGGAGACAAGGAAACGAGTGCAGACAGTAAATGTCTGGAAGGAAAGACACAAAGATAACTGCTTTTAGTTATGACATCATAGTAAACAGCTGCATGTGTGTGTGTGTCTCATCTTTTATCCACCCAGTTAACTTTGTGCTGACTGCAAACAGCTTACTAAATAGGATCCTAACCTACTTAAGAGATTGCCTAACCCCGATGTGAATGAATGTCTGCGTGTGTTATTCCAAGTTATGAGTTGATGACACAGCTGAGTGTGTGTTAACAAGCTTGTGGTAATATACTGCCTTGTTTCTCTGTAGATCTTCAGAGAACTGTGCTGTAATTAATATCTAAAGTGTCAAACTGGTCCCTGAACAAAGCCTGCTGAAGGTTTTCCTACTAATTCAGGCTGAGGAAATGATGCATTGTACTCAATATTTGCTTTATAATAAATTTACTGACATCCACCAAGAGAAAATATAAACGCAACTATAGCAATTTATGTAAAATACTCTGATCATGATGCAAAATACTGATTTCCTGATAACAATGTGATGTTTTCTGATGTAAAAAAAATATAATTCTGATACAAACCAGGGATTAACGAGACAAAAATCACCAAAATATGACAAAACATAATGTCTTCCATTCATAATGAATCATAAAAGTATCGGGCTTTGGCACTGCTATCAACCGGATTAAAATAAAGATTTTCCCTGAGGGACTCCACCAGAAACATTTGTAAAAAAATAAATACAGTCTTTGGCAGCAAATAAGTTAATGTGCACTCATTATTTAAAGCACAGCTGCTATGAAATAAGAGCCATTCAGAAAGAACCGAGCTTTTTCATGCCCATACAGTAGAAAACCACAATGAGCACATGCATAAATGTGACTCATCATTAATGGCTAAATCTGAGGACAGTGGCCGGCTGCACCCTGCTAAAACACAGGGTGGAGCTCTGTAAAAACACACAGGCAGGTTTAAAGTGAGCTACCTACCTAAGTGAGCTCTACTTTTTAGCAGCATGACTGAAGTGAACTGATAAGATTAGCTACAGTAAAATACAGCTTACTGGTCCCCAGACACACAATGATGCTCATATAAACAGTCAGTAAGACCTAGAAAACAATGGACTTTAAAACTCAATGGAAATAAAAAAAAAAGGTTCCTTAACATTATGTGAAACTTAGTCACCAACAGCCTGACCTTCAGCTTCACAGCGGTCATATGCAAGTTTATCAAAGTCTCAATTTAAAAAATAAAAAGCCTGCCGAATTTATAATGCAGAGTTTTTGGGCTTTTATGCTCGATTTCCCCCCAAGTAATGCAAGTGGTGCATAAACAGGTATTTAGCAATGCCTAATAATAATTTGGACAGGTAAAAATGTACATTAACACCTGGACGCCTGAAATTAAACAGTAATGATGCAAAGCAAGCAGCTTTTTTTAATACATTATTTTCTTTATTTCTTTTTTTTTTTTTATAGGAAATCTTTACCAATATTTATATCAGTTCAAATCACAGCTCTTTGTAACATATAGTTGTCACAGGGATGGGAAACTCCACTCCTCACGGGTCACGGCTCTGCTAGTGTTAAGGACTTTCCCATCCAGGAGCTATCTATCTATTTTCTCCTGCTTATCTAGAGTCAGGTCACGGGGTCAGCAGCCTAAGGAGGGAAACCCAGACATCGCCCTGCCACATTCACCACCTTATCCAGAGGATTCCTGAGTTGTTCCCAGACTAGCTAAAAAACATTCTTCCTCCAGTGCTCCTCCCACAGGGACGTGTCTGGAACACCTCACCAGGGAGGCGTCCAGGAGGCGTCCTATCCAGATGCCCGAGCCACCTCATCTGGCTCCTCTCCATGGGAAGGAGCAGCGGCTCTACTCCACAACAGAAAACCTTTTTTCCCTCACAGATCTTCATCTTAGGTCTTTGTTTATTACGCTTCATTTAAAATTTGACCTTTTTTTAAATCTAATTATCTAATTTTGACTCCCAATTTATGATAAAAGCAATGAAAAAGCACTTTAGTTGGGACCTTTCTATAAATCTATACACGTATAATATTATATAATATTAAACCTGAAGCAGCCTAATTATGACATCACAGTTTCTTATATTAAAATGAACCTTAACTAAAGATTTTCATCTTTATTTAGATTTGTTTTGAAAGCTTTGCACATGGTGCAACAAGGTGAATCTGTTTTGACATTTTTACATGCATTCGGTACAGTCAGTGCATTTCCCCTTCCTGTGTTCCAACAACCCAAAAAGTTTACATGATGCATCAATATTTTCAGAATACTTCATGCCATCGATGCAACCCCACATGCATTTAGTTACAACTATATATCCAATCTTCTATTTCCATGAGGAAACCTTCCAAAGGGGTGAATAAAGTTGTCTGAATATATTTAATGTCTAATTCCAGTATAAATGTTACACAGTGTGTTCGGACTAATGGCTCATGCCCACATTATCTGATATGTTTGCAGGGACATGTCTGCCTGGCGTGCCTTCCTCCTGTAACATTTTATCCTGAGTTTTCTGCTGTCAAAGAGGAATTTACCAGCTAGTATGAACCTGTTAACTTCTGCAGGAAAACTACAGCCGTTTCTCTCCTTTAATAAAACTAGAGGGGAAAAAATCTATATTTATTTATAGAAATCTTTGATTTGCAGCTACTTTATGCTTAATAATGATACACAAAAACACACTATGTCCATGTCCAACTAATCTTTTCAGGAGCATTTAATCTGATTATTTATCATAATTTAAAAACAAATGCCAGAAACTATTTATACTAATTGAAGCTTAAAAACACAAATCATATTATCCCTGCACAGATGTCATTCTCTGGAGGATTTTCATATGAGAAAATATTCACAACAATAAGCAGTTTGATGAATCTCTGGTCCTTCAAACTATATTAGAAAAACAAGCTGCGACTTGAGGAGTAACTTTCTGGCATCTATTAGCTGCTAATGTAAGATCCATGTCTGTGCAGACACAAGATGAAGTGTTTTCCAAGAAGAGAGAGAGGGGGGTGGTGTTATCAACTAAGGTCAGGGTCACAGAAAACATGTCTGCAGCAGACGGTACAAACAGAAGCCACTTCCTCAGTAGAAACAAACACTGTTCATAGTTTTGTTCTGTAAATGTGAACCATGCACAGAAACTAAGCCAGTTTCTGAAATTTACATTTGTTTTATGAGATCAGACCATATGAGAAACGTTTGGAGAAAATAAATGTATTTTCAATAAAGATTTTAATTCTTTCTGTGCAATTTTAAAGTAGAGCAACAACGGTGATGGACGGGGGTGTGCTTGGGTGTGCATTGTCCCTCTCTGGGTGCGGCGGCTGTCCCTGTGTGGTCCTCTGGAGGTTTCCTGGGTACTGTTGGTGGTCCGTGTTTGCGCTCTGGGTCAGGCCGGTTTGTCCCTGGTGGCGCCTGTGGCAGGTCCTGGGGGTTTTTCGCCCGAGCTGCCCTCTCGGTTGTCCGGTGCATGGATATGGGGGGGGTGGACGCCAGTGTGGGCTAGAGTGTGATGATGGTCATGGGGAAGGGACGCTGGTGCAGGCGGGGGCGATGGAGGGGAGGGGGTTTGTCCTGTCTAGGCTACCCCACACTATGGGAAACAGCCGTGGTATATAGATAGATTTATGAGATCAGTTGAATTATTTAACTCAGTGATTCTTTTGTTGCTATAAAACATAATTAATATTTTGCATCTCAGATTATAACCTGCTGCTTTATTTTCTTAACTAAAATGCTGTTTGTAGTAAATCCTCTGAAGCTTAAAATGCATTTAACCTCTTACTAATAATCAAATTGATACAAAAAAAAAAAAAAATCTACTTAATATCTTCCACTGACGTTAACCCCCTCATGACCCCCATCCACATTATTTAATATTTGCACAAATACTTTAGGAGTTACGGTACTGACACTCCTGCTACAAATGCATTACCAACGTGTGACAACCATCTGAGTCTTGCCTGTGATTAGACGGTTGTATTGCGATGAGTGCGTTCCATCATAAAGCAACTAAATGATCAAAAAGGTACATTTTTCTGCTTTATGTTGGTTTTTTGAACGGTTTAAAAACAGTTCAGACGTTATGATCACATGGGGTGTGTATGTTACGTCCTGTTAGAGCCGACAGTCCGTCTTAAGAGGGTTAATGTAGAAATACAAAGAGCCAGTTTACCTGCATAACGACAACCAGGTTAACCAAGGTTACGTATAGAAGATCATGATGGAACATCAGAGGATGTAAATAATTAATGAATGAAAACTGTGCTGAGTGGAGACACAATAAGCTGCTGTATAGTGATGGAAATAAAGGCAAAAACAGGCTGAAACGAGCTGGTGATGATGCAATACAGTGATTTTCTGTTAAAAACCAGACAGTTTTAGGGTCCAGACTCTTAGCACACCGCGAGGTACACGTGCACATTCTCCCTGCACCTTATAAGACAGATTTCTCCCATAGGCACAGAATCACAGTATGACTTATTGCATTAATCACAACTTTTTCTCACCTTTAAACAAGAAATGTCTCATTTTTTGAGGCAGCAGAATAAGACCCACATCAAGCTTATTGTGAAGCGGTCTCTGCAGGAAGACAGAGGACCAACTGCTTCTAATGACACATTGAAGGGAAGGGGGGGTCTTTAGGCACATTATGATTGGATTATGATACAGATTGATGGGTTGAAATGAAAAAATGCTTTATTATGAATCCCTTTCTATATGACTGCTGAACACTGCTACTTCCTAGATGAAAAAGTAGTCATGTATCTTTTCATATGTATCAGGACAAAAGAAACCGGTTGTGTTTACCCCTAATGCTCTTAGCATGTAGGTTACTTCCTGTATATAGAGACATGTGGAAAAACAGTTGTATTCATACGCAGACCAGAATTTGAATGTTTGATCCACATCAGACATTATTTGCAATGCATGTAGACATTTGTCCAAACAAAGTGCACGTTTTAATCAAATAAACAATCCATAGAAGCGGCTTGCTGGATTTCAGTGCAAATGGTTTTCATGTTATGCATGTTTATACCGTGTGCATACAACACACACTGTCCAGGCGCTGCACTTAATTTACATTAAATACTGTAAATTCTGTACTAAAAGCCACAATTTTATTCCCAAACCTCAAACAGGATGACGTGTAATCCTATTACTGGTCAAATATCGTGGTAATTTACGATACTTGGATCTGCCATCAGCAAATGAGGGAGCGCTGATTAAAAACACCCCCAAAATGTGCTTTATGGCCAACATGTTGTGGATACACCGAGTGTGCTCCCTGAAGACGCCCCGACGCGCAGATGCTAAAAAACATTACACAATCATGCTAGCTGAGCCAAAATGCATCCAAACACCAGCAGTGTGACCCAATAAGACGTGCATCACTGCAGACGCCATGCGGATCCACAGGTCATCTCCCACAGCATCTTAAACAAGACCCTGAGATACTTCAACTCCTCCATAGTGGTAAATCTTTTACATTTAATACTGTTTCACAAATTTACATAAAAAATTTCAATGAAAACAATAAAGTTCTTCACGGACCGTCATAAATAAAAGCATCTCAGAATTAATGCTATGAGTAATGTAAATTAAAACAACATTATATCAGAAGTAATTATCTGTTTTTTCATCTTTATATTTTCTAAATAAAATTACAAGTCCTACACTGACATTTGTTTACTTTCAAAAATGTCTTTCAAGTTTTTTAAGATCATAAATACACAGCCGACCCAAACAAGTAAATCGCATTGCATAAGTAATCCAAAGGGATCATTATGCTTTTAATTCACCTTTAAAGTCACAGTGAGGACACCTGCGGCTAATAAAATCAAGCACGGCTTATGCAAATACTACATTAATTTTCTGTCTGAAATTGGTGTCTGCTGCTTTAATAAAGGTGCGTTCAGGTGGCTGCAACTACAACCAACCTTGCTTTTTTAAACAAACAAGGACTCAAATCACTAAGACTGCTATGAATGCCCACTAATTCAAAATTTGCTCCTTTTTATTTTCTATCCTAGACTTGCCCGTTTGCAGCATCACAAAATTGTGTGAATCTTTCAAATATGCAGAAGAAAATAAAATAATTTCCTCACATTGAAAAGGAAACAGACCAGTTCATATTTCTCTGCATATAACAAGCAAACTCTGCAGCACATGGTAGCGTTGTTATCTGCTCTGCTTCCCTTTAAGGCATCCCTCTATACTAAATTTATCCCATCAAGTAGCTGATAGTTCTAAATATAAATTGTCAAATACTATTTAAAGAGGGTTGAGTGCATTAAAAAAAACTGCAATATAATATATCCATCTAATCAGGGGTGTCAAACTCCTGTCCTCGAGGGCCGGCATCCGGCAGGTTTTTGTTGTCTCCATGCTCCAACACAGCTGACTGAAATGACCAAATAAACTGACAAGAACCTGTTTGATCTATTGGATTTGCATCAGGTGTGTTGGTGCAAGGAAACAGCAAATCCTGCTGGAGTTTGACACGTGTGGTCTAGATCAACATTTACAGAAATAGAAGCAGAATAAATGTTTTAGTGTCTGGACTAATATTATATTTACAGTAATTTTACTTAATTATGATGACCAGAAATTGACCAGCACATCCAGACATGGGGGAAAGTTTATATAAATCAAACTGTAAATAGAAACACAGACGGACCTTCATTAGCCCAGTTCCTGAGCATTTCCCCCACTTCATTCACTGCCCATTTCCTCTTTAGACAATAAGAACTAAGGCCGCTGAGCTTGAGCAGTTTTGTGAGACTAAATAGAGATTTTTACAGCGGTAATCTGAACATAAACCAATCATTTATAGAAATGTTTATGTAGACTCTCCGTCATCCAAAACATTCCCTTTATTCAAGATATTAGTGTTAGAGATGACAATCAGAGGTTGTTTAAAAAGTTTAAAACAACTTAGGTATTAAAAGTGTTTTTAGCATGGAAAATAAACAAATGTTGGGTGGGACACTGGTCCTCAACAGGCTAAAAGCTTTAGACATTTCCCTGCTCCAACGCATCTGATTCTAGTTAAATTAATCCAACAATCAAGCTGAGTTTAAATATAGCTGCATCAATATGTTCCTACAATTTATGCTTTACCAAAACCGACATAACTATTCTGTTTGTGTAAATAGTTTAATCAGCCTAGTGACTAATAGTTGTCTCTTAAAAATGAACCATGGTTTATTTACAACCAGCTACACTTGTCATTCATTGAGTCCACAAACAGAGGCAGTGTTTGTTAACGCTGCTGCACTTGACACTCCCTGATACACAGTATCTTCAATGTTTCTTACCAAGAAACAAGTAAATTCAAAAACTAATTCACAAAAACTAAAAGAACTAGGAGATCATTTCAACAGCAGCCAAAGCACTTAGTTTAGCTATCTTCAACAACCTAGTTCCTCATTCTGAGCTCTCCACCAGTGAGCAGAATGGCAATTAGTTAGCTTAGAGAGCTAATATTAGCCCAAGTTTCTGAAATACCTGTAGACAAATTGAATAATTTCAGCAAAAATAAACTGAAACGACCATGTCATGCTGAAAATATTCTCAGTCCAGCCTACCTCTAGTCTGTTAAAGTCCCAACGCCAGTGTTTAAGCTTAAATCAATGAGCTAGCTTTGATGTTTGCTAAAGTTAGCCGGCTAGCTGTCCGATAAAGGATCCATGTGTGTTAAAGTTTTGAGCGAGCTCTGGGAGGCAGTCGCACCTAGCCGCGTTCCGAAAATTAGGCAGCTTTATTGGGCTGACAGGAACAGCCGCGGCTAGGACTTACTCACCGGAGCGTCGGTCCGATACAGTTAGTGTCTGTGCTTTCGATTTCTCTCAGTATACGCTCGTGTTCGGCGGCTGTCTCCACACTCGCCATCCTGCATGTTGCTCTGGACGGTTTGAAGCTGCGATGAGCTAAACTGAACTGAGCTCACTGGCAGGGATCGATGCGTCACGCAGGAGGAACAACGGGGTTGGTTTGATGTTTTTACAGAGTAGCCCAGGTGGGCGGAGTAAACAAATCGGGAAAAACGTTCAGATGTTAATAAAGTTAGTTAAGTTAACGACAAGCTTAAATCAATTATCTGAATTTTTCAAACCTACATACATGTACACATACACACACACACACACACACACACACACACTATATATATATATATATATATATATATATAGCTGAATAGCGTGTTTTATTTTTTTGTCCAGTTATTGCAACATCCGGTTTACTAAATTAAGCTAACTTAACCCTGATTGGGCAACCTGACACGGGAAAGGGAGCAACTTAAGTTCAAATGGAGGTAAATATAAATGAGAAACATGTTTTTGATTAGCACAGAGTACGTCCACATGTAAGAGATTTTGTATACATTTTTAAAAACTAGTGAAACGCTGTGAAACAGGAGCGTTTAGCTAGTTTGGTTGAGCTAGCGGTGATCTGCACGCTTGCCTTTACGGGGATCAGAGTCCGTGCGGTGATAACGAGCTGCTGTATATCCTCCATTTTACACCTTGTTCTAATTAAAGTTTATTATTTAGCTTGTGTAAACTTTAACTTAACTATGAGTTTGTCTTGTTTGGTACTAGGACTCAGAGGTTAGCTTTATTTGCATGACCTCGTAGTAAGCGCATTTGTGATTTTGACATGTTCCAGCCTCAGAGGAAGTTGATCAATTCCACAGATAGCTGTGTGGATGAGGCTCTCTGCGGGCTGGTCAGGGCCTCTGGGGGCCTCTCTCTATTGCAGGGCCACAGGGTTGTGCTGCGCTCAGACCTGGGCAACCTGAGGGGCAAAGTGGCCCTGCTGTCTGGAGGAGGGTCAGGGCACGAGCCAGCACATGCAGGTAAGCTTTATAGCTTTAAATAAATATAACTCTGGACACCTTTAACTATTTCTACTGGGTTTTTTTAAATAATTAATACTCTTTTTATATGTTTCCAGGTTACATCGGTGCTGGTATGTTGTCTGCAGCTGTGGCAGGAGGAGTATTTGCATCCCCGCCTCCTACTAGCATCCTGGCTGCCATCCTCTCCTTACACAAAGCAGGTAATATGCGTTTATGTATAACGTGAATTTCTGTGATTTCATTCAATCTATATGTAAGTTAAATAAGACTTATCTGCCCTCAGGAGCCTCTGGAGTCCTTCTTATTGTAAAAAACTACACAGGTGACCGGCTTAATTTTGGATTGGCCGCGGAGCAGGCCCGTAACCATGGCGTCACTGTCGACATGGTGATAGTTGCTGAGGACTGTGCATTTGATCAACCCAGTAAAGCTGGTAGAAGAGGCCTGTGTGGCACCATTTTTATACATAAGGTATATGATGCTACATGTAACAGAATTAGGTGGAGCAATACTTTTTAGTGGTCTTCATATGTTTGTTTTTTATCCTTTCAGTAATCTTCCTAAATAAAAATCTTGCTTTTAAACTTCTGGTTCAGCTTGCAGGCGCTTTGGCAGAAGAGGGCTGTTCATTAGAACAGATTGTTTCTAAGGTAACGGATGTTTTAAAGGGGATAGGTGAGTTTATACCTGCCAGTTCCATCAGGACATGCAGTGATGTTTGATAATAATCACCTGGTTTGTTACTTCCTGTTTCACAGGTACATTGGGGGTGAGTCTGTCTCCATGCAGTGTTCCCGGCTGCCTGCCTTCATTTGACCTGCCACCAGGAGATATGGAGCTGGGACTGGGTGAGGTGCTATAAGAGGAGGATGGCAGAGGCAAAAGACAGGTGGAAAAGTCCAGGACATGTCAAGATACCAGTGATTTAATATTTAAATTTATTTAAACAAACTTGTTGAACTGATGCAGAATATAAAAATACATGCAGAAAAAAACCTGCATGGTTATAACTGCATTTTTAATGTTTTGTTTTGCTTTTTTGTTTGTTTTCTATTTTAAATATGAACGGACAGCACCCCCTAGTGGTAGATTGCAGTAACTGTTTAAATATGGCACAATTTGGGAATATTAGATTGAACTTTTATGCCTGTGATAAACTGGAAACCCATCCAGCGTGTACTTGCCTCCACTTTTCCGTGGCCAGGATTAAGCAGTATAGAAAACAAACGAATGCATAAACTGTTTATGCTCCAAACATCTTAGTGTAACAGATAGCATTGATAAGAGTCTGTGTGAGAATACCTTAGCTGGTTAACATCCATCATACGGACATTTAAGGTTCCTCTGCAGAGCTGAATGCTTTCATATCTCAAAATGTCTTAATTTTAATTAAATTAGTTTATAAATTTGTTCTTCATAACAAAATGATGGAAAAATTAGACTAATTAGAAAATGGAAAGTGTCTGAAGAAAAGCTCGTACAGGATTAGATTCAGTTAAAGTTTTTTACACAGCACATTCATAACAATAAAATGATAAATAGATGAAAAGGCAAGCTTAACTGTGTTTAAATGAAGTAAGTGTTTAGGTGTTAATGGCTCTCCAGTCATTTCTCTCCAATCTTATAAACTTCAAACTTCATTTATTTATAAAGCCCTTTTCTTGCCACAGGCAACACAAAGTGCTTTACATGGTAAAATCAATATATTAATAACACACAAAAAGACACACACACACACACAAAGATGGACAATCCCATCCCCAGTATAACTTCCATCTCTTTAACTGAAACTAGTAATAAA
>JBAMIG010000005.1:2535597-2552608 GCA_037177335.1 Kiunga ballochi
AAACACGAGCTGACTTACCGATGGCGTGTGTACTCTTCCGTGCACTGACAGACAATGGATTAACGCACCTGTTAAAAACTTTAAGTAAATAATTAGGAGTTAGTTTTGCCGAATTGCTCCTTTATTTAATAATAATGTTTACTGATAAAGAAAGTAAATAATCTGAAAATCATGAGTTAAAGACCAGAAGAGTTGCTCTCAGCACTACACCGGTCGTATAAGAACCGAACAGCTCGAACAAAGGGGATCGGTACTCCATACTCCCAGAGAACCCCCCACAGGAGTCCCCGAGGGACATGATCAAATGCCTTCTCCAAGTCCACAAAGCATGTAGACTGGTTGGGCTAAACTCCCATGCTCCCTCCAGGACCCTGAAGAGGGTATAGAGCTGGTCCACTGGTCCACGACCAGGACCAGAACCACACTGCACACAACTCGTTTCAAAACACTTAAAACAGCAGATTGCTTTTTTTGTTTTGTTTGTTTTTTAAAAAACTGAACTTATGTTTTAAACAATAAAGTGGTGTCCTTTACACATACATCCTTTCTTGACCTCCGTCCAGCGGAACTGGTGTCTCCGGACAACGGAGAAGACAGAATTGTAGTCCTGCTCTGTGATCATCATTAAGGCCTCCTTTAAGTGATACGGATGGAGGCACGGCGATGTGGCCTGGATGTTGCACACCACATCAACATCTGTTTAAAAAAACAAAGGGAAGTTATTGAGACTAAACAGCTGGCTGGTGTGGATGCTTTCCATCCTGAAAAAAGTATCCAGGGCGGTTCTCATACCTGGGTTGAGGGTCAAAAACTCTTGGATGGTTTCCAAAGACGTAGACGAGTCCCTGGAGACTTCGGGACTTCTCCGGTGCACTTTAGCTCCCCAGGACTTTGCCACTTTTTCAATCTCATCATGGTCTGTAGATACCCACACACTGAAACATGAACGCACCATTATTACAGCTACTTAAATAGCCTCTTACCATTTATAGAAATAATGGAGACTTTTAATGATTAAAAATACAGTTACATTTGTTTTCTCTAGGAGGTTAAACCTCCTTTGTTTTCCCTTTTTTGTGTTGTAAATACTTTAATTAAAATGTAAAATCAAAGACAGACTATCCCCAAATTGATTCAATAAGTTTATTTATATAATATAACAAAACAAAGTAGATAATCTTGTTGGAAAAATATTAACATTTATGGTTTAAATAAACCTTTTTAATGTTAAATTGAAATTTATTTACTAGTTAAATTGAAATTTATTTACTAATAAGTGCTTCTAACATTATGTAATGTAAAATGGGACTAAGGCATCTGTTTACAGGCCAGTTTTACAGTGTGAGCATTAAAACCGGATCTCTCATCAGGTCTGCAAATAAGATTTCTCCAAACAAAGATTATATTCATCCATGTAATTTGTGTCTAAAAACAAAAGCTTTTTGTGTTTTGCAACCTTGAGGTTGGAAAAAAATGCGCTGCTTTAAACTGAAAATAACTTTGCAAACATTTAACATTGAAATCCAGGGAGGCAATAAAAGCAAACCCTATCAATGTTTAACTCCTGCAAATGTTTTTTTTTAAGCAAAACCTACGTTTCTAATCTTTCTAAAGGATTAAGGCAGATTGAAAAGTGTGATATTTATGAATGAAACATCATGTTGACTTCTAAATACATAAAGGGGGAAACTAAATTACCATTACTGGCGAACTTGAACGCACCGGTATTTTAATAAACGCCCAATTCGGAATTTGATCCCTACACTTCCAAAGGCAAATAAAAAACAAGGATATAATGCATTTGTTCCGCTTACTATGAGTCATTCACATCTTTGCATGTGCATTTATAGAAACAGAAAAAATAGGAAGTTTTACGTATGAAAAAGTTATCTTTTTTAATATTTCTGCGTGTTTTGTGAGGCTAGTTTGACCAGGACCAGGGAAACCCATTGCTGTTTAAACCAATGAAAGGGTTGCAATTATAGAAACACCCAATAAAATGTCATAATATAATTATTTGTACCTGTCAAATGCTTCGGAGTCAATCGCAGCCCTCAGCACCCATCCAATGAGAGGAACACCGGCTAACATTTTGATGTTTTTTAAGGGGATCCCCTTGCTACCTCCTCTAGCTAGAATCAAAACAGCGATGTGCCTTTTCTTCCCTCCTCCGCGTCTTTCTGCACTACTGGTGGGATATTTTCCCTGTTTGGTGCCATCCTGCTTCTCGTTGGTAATGTGTCGCTTCATGAGCAGTTTTCAGAACCTAAGTGGTGTCATTAGATGTCCACAGTCATTTGTGACTACCTTTGTAGTGTTTGTCAGGCGCCATGATCTTCTTCCTCTGCATGGAAAACAACGAAGCGCGTTGCCGCCACCTACTGGTAGGGAGTGTGAACAGAACGGCTCTCATTAAAAGATTAATAAATTACATTGGATTGTACTTTTTCCCCAATGTGTTGAATCAGTTTTCTTTATAAATATATTCGGATTAGTATTATCATCATGCAGACTCTTAGTTCAGTACAAAAACCCATAATTTACAGTATCTTTATACAGTCTATGATTTTCTCTCTATCTAGTTTTCTTTTTCAACAGTTTTTTTTATTATGATGAACTTGAAAATGTACATTTTTATTTTATTTTTGTGTCGTCAGGACTCTACTAAAAGCCTACCAGTCTTCTTTTAACAACTTGAACTTGAAAGAGTAAACGTTACCTAAACTTGATTTCTTAAACTCGATCCTTTTGTTTAAAGTCGGACATAATTATGATATTGAATAGTCTATTCAAAATCTGACTAAGAATATAAAAGTAATTCATGATTCTTATTTGTCTTGTCTAATTATAACAGTCAAATACTGACTGTTATAATACATGGTTACATATTAGTGGTACAGTGTGACAAATATTCATAATTCACTCTACTCAGTCAATTTATTTTTCTGTGTTTTTCTAAAAGGAAAGGTTTTTTAATTTCAGCCAGTAGTGATGCACCTGTACAAGTCCCAAACTTAAATTTTGAGTTAGTCTACACAGATAATTTCCCAAAGATTCAGTGTACAGCCCAAAAGAATATTTGAAAATATAATATAAATATTAAAATGAATATAAATAATAAACATAAATACAAAAATGAAAACAGTAAATTTATGTGGTTTTGTTTTTTTTTTAGTTTGAAGGCAGATTCTCATGATTTGGACACTGTGTGGTGTTTTTGTCGTTTTTTGTCGTGTTGTTTTTCGTTCATTGTTTTCACCCGTGTTTTTTGACTATGTGCACATTTGTTTTGTTTTATTCAATTATTTAAGTCATTGGGTTTTCACGTGTGGTGAGTTCATTAGTTGTTGTTATTAATTGTCCTTAATAAGTTGTAGTCTGTAGGCGTCCCTGATTTTTTAGTTCTTTGTTTCATAAATCCTTCTTCTTTTGGTTTCCTGTGCATTACTGCCTGTTATTGGTCGTCACTTCACCTCTGAGCCTGATTGTGACATTTAAGGTTTCACACCTATAGTGTAAAACAAGAGAAAACTGAACATATTTAAGAAGAAAATGCATAATTTCTTAAATGCGCACACAACATTCAGGATTCGGATGAATAAAAATCAAGTCTTAAATTTAGTATAAGTAAATAGTATGAGTTTGTTTAACTCACTGAAAAGAACCTCTCACGAAGTGCACGGCTTATTAAAGGCGTGATATTAATCAATTGGAAATCTGATTAGGTGCAGATGTAGAGCAGTTAATACATAAAAGTATCATCAGAACAAAGTTGGTTTCTGACATTTAATAGACATTAAATTGGATTGTCATAGATGGAAAGACCTCATTCAACCTGCTTATTGAAACTCTTTCAATGGAAAACTGGTATTTTCAGGTACATCACTTGTTTCAGTTTACAAAAGCTGTTTTCACCTCATATATATATATATATATTTTTTTTTTTCCTGTACATTTCCTGTAAATGTTTATAATCTGCATTTTTATTACCATGCTGGATGACACCGAGTACTTCCGTTAGAACGCTCCTGGTTCACGCTCCTCCCTTTACTTTAGTGTTTCCGGTTGGATCAGTCTGCTCTTAGAGGAACAAGAAGCCATTAATCCTCACTACATCTTTAGTTTTAGCTGTGAACATCCAACCCTGTAATCAATAAACCCATTCAGGTTTGTCAGACGACAAAGTCCTGTTTTCTCCAAGTGTCCCTAAACTCACCATTCCCCTCCAAGTTTGTTTTTTAGGGGGGTGAAGCAGCGTTCTGACCTGAATCCTGTCCAGGATCAATCATTATATGTTTTTTTTTTTAAGTTGTTTTCAGAAATGTTATTGGCCGATTAAGAACTGCTGTGTTACTAACCAAACTGTGCTTCTGTTGGAAAGTTGTGATGCTTAAAGTTCATTTTACGGTTTCCATTCTTAAGTGACGTACAGATTCTCACTTTTATCTGGAGATCACACATCAACAGACTATTTGCAGACATAGTGCAGAACCTTCCTGTAAAACCAGCATATATGTGGCTCTTCTTCCTTTACTTATTACCCTTGTCGTGTGTAAACACGGCTCCATCTTTTCACTGGGCTGTTGATTCAGGAACACTACTGTACAGGGAAAATAATTCACTCGCGCTCAGCAATCACACACTCCTGCAAATGTCAGCTCACAGCTGCTGGGTTACACCAGGAAGAGTAAACGGCACACACATACAAGGTATGCTACCTGACCAGTGTTCCCACCCACTGCTGAGAAAACAAAGATTATAAAAGTAAAGTATGAAGACAGATTTACCCCACTAAGATGATGCTTACCGGGGGAGGAGGGGAACAGAGGAGAATGGAAAGTTTGTTAGTTTAAAGTTGTCTGAAAACTAACAGAAAACAATTGTTATGTAATTATATTATAATGCTATATTAATATATGTTTTATTTGTAGGGTTTGGCGAGAGGCCAGAGCAGTCATATTTACACAGGAGCACATTAGTCAGACCACACATCAGACTGGTAGAAAAATACTTGTCAGGCAGTTTTATTCCAAAAGGATTTAATTTTACACCTTTGGCAGAGTGGTGGATGTGAATGTGTTGAGGCAGGTGGACTTGTTTCTGGAGGACTCGACCAGCATAGTACACCAGCCTAGCACAACTAGGATGGGTTAAAAGCAGTGCTGAAAAGAGAGCTGCCATAGTGTTTTTATTTCTGGACTGTTTGTCCTGATAATAATTCAGGTGCTTCATCCTAGTTATTATGCAATCACCTGGTAATTAGAACTGGGATATCCCAGCTGGAGTTCATTTTCAGCCAATTGACATCCATCCCTTGGGATGGAGGCCTGGTAAAATCTGCATGGTGAGGCTTTTAGAGGATGCATTCATGTGTCAGCATTTGAGTTTGGTTTTGTTTTGATCTTGTTCCTGTGTTGGTTTCTTGTGTTCTGTTTAGCTTCATTATTTCCTGTTATTTGGTTCCACCTGGTTTCAGTTTGGTCATTCATCACACCTGTGTCTGGTTTGTTCCTGTATATTTACAGTCCGTACGGTTCATTAGTATTTCATTCTACAGTTTTCAGTATTCAGTTTTTGTCTCTCGTATATGTTGGTACTCATTCCCTTTGTATGACTTTATAGGAATAATCTTTATTGATAGCTGCTATATATATACACTTTATATATGTACTTTTATATTTATATATATATATATATATATATATATGCATTGTTTTGGTTTAATAAAGACGCTAAGCTGCGATGATGTGGCATTCAGTGACAATAGGAAACTGGAATGTCTTCTGTAAAACATATAAAGTATGCTAATTACAAGTCTATATTTATTTTGATGAATAAACTACATTACTATAGTTGATTATTATTATAACCATACTACTAGTGATGAGAGTTGATGTTAACAGCAAATTAAAAAGAGTCACAACTTCCCACTCTTGACTGGTGCAGTGAATGCATCAGCTGAAACAGTGGAATTTTTTTGTCTTATTTATCCTGATGTAACAAATAACTTCTCATAATTATTTTTTTTTCTTCTTCCCCCAACTCATCTTCTCGTCACGATCATGTTCCTTACATCAGATAAAAGACGGCCTACTTATCAGAGCAACGGGTCTGTGACTCTCAGCTGCTGATAATGTGGATGAGACAAAGTTGTCAAACAGGTTGAATGGGTGCAAAGACGCTTCTTGTCCTCTCAGACTGTTTGCCTTTCATCTCTGTCGCTCGGCTTTTTTGTCTCGTTTTAACCAGCTTACCTCTACGTGCAGACTAATGAAAGGACAGTTACAGATGGAGCATGAGCAACACAGATGTTCTGTTCAAGGGAAAAGTGATGCTGAAGCAGAAGAGAAACGGTCATAAAAACCACACCAGTAACAACCACCATCAATAAACACAGAAATAAAACACAGGTTTAAGAATAAACATCCCCCTTTGTGCATTCTTTAAAGTCTTTTTTTGCTTTTCAGCTATAATCATTAATGATATATGTTATATATGTTTTGGGCTGCTGGAGAACCCTGAAGGTCCCATCATTGCTCTTTCTAAGTGACAGTATCGATGACAGTTAGAGAGGAGAAAGGAGAAGGAAAGTAAAATGATGTGGGGAAATGAATGTGTTACTGATCTTCCTGAACTCCTCAGACAGCCCAGGCAACATACCATTCATGTAATCTTCCTGCACCACCCCTCTGCTCCTACATAACCGACTCAGCTGCTGACTAATCTGCTGGGCACTTGCAGACGTTCATCCATCCTGGCAGAGGTTGACAGACAAGATGTCTTTGTGGAAAAAGCTTATGTCCTGAGAAAAATAGAAAGAAATACACATAAATACACATAAAACAAGAAGACAGAAAAAAAACAGGACATTTTAAAGAAAGATTTACACAAAATAAAAATGTATACGCTCCTGCTGCTGCAAAGATAAGCATCTTTTTGGGAATAACTGGCACTAAATGGCTTTTAAAGTCAGTTTTCTGCACGTGACAAAAGCCATCTTTCAGGCTCTTCCACTGATGCATGGAATTGATCCAAATGAAACAAAAACAGAGCCGCATCAACTGCAGAACCAGACCGACTGGATGTCTAAGTCCTGATCAAGTTGCCGTTTTGTTTCCAATCTTCCATCAGCGGAAAGCAAAAGTACATCTCGGGTTAACAAGAACTGATTTATTTTCTGTCTGCAGAAAGAGTAAACAAGTAGGAGAGGCTTCCAGCGATCAGGGACTGATCAGCTGCTTTTATACTGTCAAACATCAAGGCTTCCCTGTTCAGTGTAAATCATGGATCAGGCTAAATATTCTGTTTAGTTCCATTTTTATCGACTCATTTAGAGGCTGAATGCAGCTACAAGAATACATTTCAACCCATAAAGTCCTAAATGACTTTTATAATATATATATATAATATATATAATATGAGACTGATTCTCATAGGAGTGAGTGTGAGCGTGAATGGTTGTTTGTCTCTGTGTGTTAGCCCTGTGATGGACTGGTGTCCCGTCAGGGTGTACCCTGCCTCCCGTCTGTTGGCTGCTGGGATAGGCTCCAGTCCCCCCGCGACCCCGTTAGGGACAAAGCGGTAGATGATGGATGATAATATGAGACATTTGGGATCAATTGTGTGTAATCTCATTTATCTTCCTCATCACATTTCCTTAAGTGTAAACATATGTATATATATATATATATATATATATATATATATATATATATATAAAACTGGTTCATTTCAAACTGTTATAACAAATATTTAAATTAACTTTACAGAGTTTTTTCCTTCATATTTCATGTTTATTACTTAGTTAATGCAAATCTTTCTGAAAACTAAAAGGTTAACAGGTTGATGCTGTGTTGTTTAACATATTAGGATCCTTTGTGTTTTTTTATTAACTGTGACCTAAATTACTTTGCAAACGTGGTGTCATTGCCTTTAATACACACACTGAAGGTTTATTACTTCTTTTTTTCTTTATCGTGTTGTATTTATATTCTGGGACATTTAAGTGCTGTAAAATCCTACCTGGCATTTTTATAGCACTGGGTGAGGCAGCAGCTGTGTTGGTCTCTCATAATGGCCTGTCATGCCAGTGATTATTAATAATGATTAGTAATGATTACCCCTATCACTGGCTTGGTTTTGTTTAATACCTACAGCCCTACACAACACTGTTTGCCATGAGATGAGGAAAAAAAAGAAAATACACCACCTGAGCTCCACGAGTTCAGATAAAGAGAACAGTCTTACAAAGCAAGCTAACAGCTCCTTTTATCAGTACTGTATAATTTCTTCTATCCTCAGCTGTTCCATATAAATGTGTAGGTTGTAGCTTTGCGAAAGGAGACGTTAGGCTCATCTTTGTTGTCGATGGATGAGCTGTAGCTCTTACTTTTGTTTTTGTGTCATTCATTTAATTTTAATGATTTTAAAAAGCCTTTTGAGTGGGGATTGTGCACCATGGGGCAAAAACAAAGACAGAAACAGGGAGGAAACATGCAGGTTGATATGTGTCTTCTGAGCTGTGATACGTTAAACACGGTCATGCTGCTGTTCAGGCTTTGATATCAGCTGTAAGTCTGCAGACAGCAAAGACAAGCTGCAAATACAAACAGCATCACAAATCTCCTCTTTGTCCATTATTTTGCATGTTTTTTCTATTAATAATTGATGATTTTGTGCATAAATACAGAGTTGATGTCATTGGATTAGCACTTGTTGAGCTGTAAGCACACACTTTATTTAAAGCTGAGAGGAAAGAAATGTCTCTTTGTAAACTGATGAAAGTATTCAACGCGTGGATTTCTTTTAAGGTTTATTATGCAATCGGATTCTGTAACTTTTACTGTATTGTATTAAAAACTCAAAATTACAGATCAGGTCTGGATATTGCAGAAAAATCCTGTGTTCACTTAAAAATGAGTCATAAGTAAAACACAATTTAAAAAAAAGCATGAATGTGAAGTCAATAATTTGCATCTACTGCTAATATTATGCAGCGGTCATTTTACTTTAATATTTAATCAACACTAAAAGAAAAAAGGTGATGATCAGTGTGGATTTTACTTGTAATTTCCTTCAATATCACCTGTGGATTGTTTCCCTTTTATTAGTTTCATGCTTTTCCCAGCCGATAGTCTATGAAGCTACATTAAAGTCTATTTTACATGGGCATAAATTAAGCAATTAAATGCATATAAGTTTGTTTAAAAAAGCAGAAGGAAATGGGAAAACTCTACAGTGAGTTCCAGCTGTAACTAATTTGGTTGCATGCAACAGTACTGCAACAAAGCCTCCTTTCAGGCTGCTGCAAACAGCGGTTGCTGTTATTGCACCTTCTCTTATTAATCTAAATGAGGCATGACATTGTAGGTCTAATAGAAATCGTCTCTGACTCAATAGCTTTGCTGAAAATGCTAACAAAATCTAAATATCACTTTGATTAGATGTAGCCATGCACACTGGCAGCTGAAGAGACATCATGGGGGGAGTCATCAGCAGGCATGAGGAAGAAGCAAGGTTTTATTTATTTATTTATTTATTTCAACCAAAATACATGTATAAACAACTCAGATATAATGAACTGATGATTGAAATGAATGACTTCTTTTTAATGTTTTATTACGTAATAAAAAAACTTTTAAAAAAGGCACTGATGCAGCTTTTAACCCAATCTGTCTGAGAAACTAAGCCAATTATAATTTGCTTAGGTGTGTAATTAAATCCTAATGTGGGAGATGTTTAGATAATCTAGTTCAAAAGCAGTGAACTTTGAAGGCCAAAAATGGGAAGATGATGGCCTTTCTGTCGTTAAAAGTGTGGAAGAATACCACCAAACTGTCAGAAACAGCTTTTCCTACAGAAAGATTGAAAAAGATTTGCATATTTAAGGAGCAACATCATGAAACAATGCAAAGAATCTGGAAGAATTTTAATGTGTAAAAGGCAATTGTGCAAAGCAAAGCCTGTAATCTCTGCATCACTGGTCGGAGTCACAGAGAGAGACATTTCTAATGGATTACAAATCATTTTAGAAATGATCCTAAAAGTTTTTCTGTGCACAAACTTGTTCAGAGAGAGACATTTCTGTGCTTGGGATGCATCACATGGAGCCATTTAATTACAGCCTAAAATATGTTTGCAGAAAGTTTGGGTCAACATGATTAAATGACACATTTCAAACACTCTGGGTTTTCTTGTTGATGGATGAATAAACTAAATATGAGCTACTTTGTGCTTCTCAATCTCAAATAAAGGCGTTTCTGTATTTATTGTTCACAGGCCATCAGTGTCTTCATTTAGTTTCACCTTTTTTGTTTGCATTGGTCAGAAAACATCTCCTTTGCAGCCCTGTTTTCGACCCTCTGTCGTTGTTTTGATCACAAACAGTTCAAAATAATAAAGCCCATTAGTGTTTGGGGCCTTCAAACTGTTGAGTTCATGCAGCTCAGTGTTATAACTGACCTTGGCGTCCTCTTCCTCGCATGTTGTCTTGTCATTCTCACACATTCCCACCTTAAAGCGGAATCAAGAAGAGGTGGAGAAATAGAGGAAAGGAAGAACTGAGACAGAGAAAGGAGGGGTAAACCGGTTCAGCAGGTATATGGGCTTTACCCAGGCTCTCTCGGGCTTGTTGTCACCGTTATTTCTGTGGCGCATGCGCGCTGCTGCCAGTTTCCTGCTTTTTAAATGAGTACCTGTGCTACATTTTGACCCACCTCTGTCGGCTTGCGTGTATGTGTGTGTGATCGGGGAAATCTGCCGGGTTTTTTTTCCCCTTCAACACTCTCTCCCTCACTCTCCCGTTATTTCAGGGCGCCGCGGATGTTTCTCGTCATTACCTGTTGCTCACCTGAGACGACTCACCTGTCCCGACGCCGAAAGACTTTACTTTAGAGCCAGAAACTAAATCGGGGGAAAGAAAAAAAGGAGGAAAGGGAACATAAAACCGGGACTTTTTTTTTCTTTTGGCGAATCGTAATATATAAGAGAAGGAGGACGAAGAGAGTAGGCTACCTTCATCTTCCAGTCTTCCTCCAACTCCTCAGTTTCCTGCTTTGCAACTGTTACCTGGCTTCACAAAGGGAAAACGGCCTCTCCTGCCCCCTAATAAGGACGGGTTCTGCGACAAATTAAGAATGCCGAGGGCCTTTCTAGTGAAAAAGACGAACGTTTCGCCTGGAAAGCGGAACTGGAGTGAACTCCCTGATCATGAGCGAGGGGACGTCTACATCCCAGGTGAGTCCACGCTGCTGTGATGAGCCATTTCTTATTTGTTGTTGTTTTTGTTTGCGTTCTTTTTTAGTCATCTAAAGCCATACCGGAAACTTAGACATGTTTTGTTTTCCCATTACGCGTTTACGCACGGATTGGATGGGGTTTTAGGATTTGGGAATTCTCTGGGAATGTCGGTGTGGCAGGTGGGGAGGGGTCCAGCTAACGGGGCAAACAGGCCCACCGAATAACGGGAAACCCAGCGGGTCACAGGACCTACTTCCTGCATCTAAAGCGCAAATGCGCGATTTAAAATGTGTTAATGCGCAACTTTTATTTATAATTTAAATTATGAATAAACAGATGTCTCACGTTTTTTAAGTGATTTAATATAGAAGGAAAGAAAAGAAACTGTATCAGAGAGAGATTTTATCCTTTTTTTTTCTTGTCCAATGTGTTATTTACTATAGTTGCGGCCTTAAGGCAATCAGAGGAACCCGTTGCTTTTCTAATCGACCTTCAACCCCTGATTGCTGTTCTTCCTTGTTCAGTTACGCACTGCACCGACTCATAAAACTAAATGTAGGTCTGTTGTGCAGCTTTCTGACAAATCAGTGTTCTTATGTCACTACAAAAAGAGAAATATCTTGTTTTTCCTGCTCCTTCATTTTGCCTCCTCATTATCACAATCACGCAACTTTAGGCCTATGTCTTTATAAGTTTATATGAACCGTGACATTAAATAAAAACCATCAGTTTGTCATCAATTTTACATTTAAATGAAGAGCTGAGGGAGTCCACCTTTACCTAATAATTCTCTCTCCCCCAGCTCATTGAGAACAATCCCCATTGTTGCCATCGGCGGAGTTTTTATTGTAAGACCACGCCGGTATCAGATAACAAGTAACGGACTACACCCTCGACCTCTCTCCTTCTTTCTCGCACCCTTCCCCCATCTTTCCCTCTGTCTGTCCGTGTGTGTGTGTGTATCTTCCTCCCCTTCTTCTCATCACCGTTAACTTTTAATCATTGACTTCTACATCCTCCTGAGTGTTTCTAACCGGAACACTTGGAGGAAGTGAAGGAAATGTCCGTTTTATGGGTTTTAAAACATGTTAAATGAACTAAGAGTTTCACCTCTTTAAATAACGGAAATTGGGAATTAATAATAGATGTAGCCATTTGGCAGCAGGTTTATGCCCTTTAAATCGCATAAAATAATATCCTTCATGTTTATTTGGACAGCTTTTGGTCGATAATATTGTTAGGGAACAGGTACTGAATGTAAATTAGAACATGTCACAATTAGTACATCTATCCAATGTGCCTTTAAACATCCCATAAAGAGTACAGTGTGACATTGACCGGTGCGTAAAAACGCACATTCACTCATCAAAACCCAACAACGGTCTCAGCCACAGTTTCTGGTATGTGCCGTTACTTGATGTACCTGTCTGGTGTGTATTCCTGTGTGTGTGTTCCCTCCATATAGCCTAGTCAGTCACACAAAACGAAAGACTCTCAATGAGTGGTATGGTAATTGTCTTGGCAATAGGTGTGTTGCATGCTTTAATGAAACGTTCAATACCATCAGTTTAGTTTTTTTTCTCTCTCTCTCTCTCTCTCTCTCTCTCTCTCTCTCTCTCTCTCTCGGTGCGTGTGTGTGTGTATGTATCTGGACGTGTTTATCTTTCGCTCATAATCTGCAAACATGTGCCAGGGCCTGTTTCTGATGGGTAGTCAGTCTAAAATCATCCTATGTTAACTTTATAATGTGCTTTATCCCCCTCCTCTCCGTTGTTTCTGGTGATAACTGTGTGCGTTTTCAAAGTTGTGTATTGTTGTGCAGAATAAGACACGTCACAATGTCTATAGGTTGATTCAGATGATAGCTGCATTGCTATTGAGTCTGGTCATAAATGTTCATTGAACTAGATGCAACTTCTTACAAATTTAGGTGATTAGTTCTACTTGACAGTTCTCTCATCTTGCATCTAAAATATAACAATAAATGACATCATTGTTGAGAGGAAGCTGCATGTCATGATGCTGTTTGTTCTATCAATACTCAATCATGGTAACCATAGTCTGTTTTGTTTGGCTGATGCTAAAACCAAGTTATGAGAAGAAAGACTGAACACAAGATCTCCTCATTAAAAAAGGCAGTGTTGGACAGACGTGTTCTTCTGTAATGGAAAAATACTTCCATATACATTAAAATATGCAAATGCATATATTTTTAAGCTAAAGATGTATTTTCTGTGCAAATGAAAACAGCTTTAGATCAAGCTAGAGCACACTGTTGCATCACACAAACTGAAATTTGATGTCAACCTTACATTCACGTGTTTTTATGTAAATTCCAGCTCTAGCACGCTCATTTGCATAGAAACTCAGGGTGTATAAAAAACACAGCTCCTTACACAGGCAAACATTTGCAGGCAGACTTTGTTTTGAATGATTTTCAATTAATTATTTCACTTTTTGGATACAACACCACAGTGTGCATGAGCTAGCTCAAGACACAGATTAGAGAGTTACTACAATTTTCTCGTGCTTGTTATGTGTAGGAAGTGAAAAAGTAGATCTCTCAAAAATATCCAAGCATTCCAAGACAAGCTTTTTATCAGTCAGCGCTAAAGCTGCCGTCAGGTTAATGTTTAGGCTATTAGACGAGAGAAAATGTAACGGATCCTATGAAAAACCTGCTGCAGCGCTCTACACCTTTAGCAAACACTCAGAAAAACAAAGAGGCTCACTCTATTTTTATTAAATCATCAACAGATTTTTTTTTTACTGCTGAATAATGAAAGCCAAATTAAACCCAGAAGAGCCTGAAAGCTACTTGACTTTTCCAATTTACCCCCCTTTCCTCCTCTCACTCCGTCCACAAGTGGAATCCTCAGGTTATTTTGAAGCCCCTCACCATCTCCCTCACAAACACACACTTCATTCATTGGCGAGGGGATAAGGAGGGGTGAGCAAACAATACAAGATGAGATTAAATGTCTGACTTGCAGCAGCAACCACAGAGAATATCAGCACACAAGCGTAATTAAGACAGATTTTTAAGAGACACTTCTTTCAGCGTGAACGATTTCAGTTGTATCCGTAAACATAAAGCTCTCTTTCTCTTATAAGACGCCAATAAATTAAAGACAAAAGAGGATACTCAAACTCTGCTAGAAGTTCTGGATGTATAAAATCCTCTGTACACACAACTACAGGGAAGGATCGAACCAGAAAGACGGTGCAGGTTAGATGTTTTGGAGACAAAGTATGGGGGAGATAGCGGGTCGGTAGGATGCTGAGATTTGAACCTCCAGGCAGGAAGCCAAGAGAAAGATGAATGGAAGGAGTGAAAGATGACATGAAGTTAGGTGGTGTAAGAAAAGAGGATGAAGAGGATAGGGTTTGGTGGAGACCCCTGAAGGGGACAGAAACAAAGGAAAGAGCTTCCTGTAACACACTGCTTCTACAAGCGACAGCCGGGACATGCTGGAAAAAGAACAAAACAAAACAATGTCACTTCCTGATTAGCTTTAGTCAACTTCTTCACTTGATTAGTGTTGAAAATCTAAACTTCTTGCTCAGTTTGTAATATGATGCACTATTTCTACAACACAATCATCACCTTCATGCACTTCTTTTTTTCTCTCACATCCTTAGACGTCGCATGTTATTCAAAGCATCCTTATAGGTCGTATCTATATGCATGCAAAGTGCTGCTTCTTCTCTGTTCTGGTCATTGAAATCCCTTAACCCGTTTATATATTTGTTTATAATTAATAGAGATTAGAAAACTTTAAAATTAATACGGCAACAAATGAAAGTATCCCTTTAGGTTATGTGCAAGAGATAATCACTGTCCAATTAATGTAATCAGGATGAGTTTAATTGACATTTTTAGAGCTGTTTTAACAATATATATATTTAAATTTAGCAGCTTGTGTCTCTATAAATCCATCCCTAGATTACAGAGATGTTACTTGCAGCACAGGCCGTCACTGTGCTGCAGCATACCGTTAACTCTGCTGGTTTACAGAGCAGCTGTTATGTCCTGTCATCTTTAAAGCTCGCTGCCGGGCCTCATTTACATCCACATTTGGGTTTTATCTGATTGGGCCTCGGCAAACTCAACTGATTCCTTGTTTTCGCTGGACTCGGCTACACCTGCCTTTGGGTTTGCTGAACACACACACCTGCAGGCCTGTGCTGTACACTGTGCTGCTGGTTCAATGGTTTCTCTTTTTGTCTCCCTCTCTCTCTCCCTCTCTCTCTCTCACACACACACACACACTTGCCTTGTGGAGGTGGATTGTTTGAGGAAGGTACATAGCTGGTGCTGCAAGACTGTCTGGTCGAACAAGTCTAACTGTAAATGGTGATGTCTTTGTGCGTTTGTGTTTCTAGGCATGTGTGTGCGTGCACAATAAGTCACACTTAACAATAGGCCCAACACGAGAACACCCACACCCACGCACAGAAGTAAATGCCCATATTTTACTCTTCATGTTTGCCAATTAAGCGATTGTGCAAATATAAAAGGGTGCAGGCTGCTTGTGAATTAATGTGATAGTTTTTCTGCTTGCCTTTCATTTTACGCCCATCTTTCTCTGCTTTTCTCACTGCCATGTTGTAAAACTGTATTTACATGAATACATAAGGAGCAGTGGCAGGTGTGATGGGGTGAAGGGAATTAAATAGAGTTTATTTTTTTCTTTAACTGCTTAAGTATCTTTTATAATTTGTTGGTGTGAGCCTTCAGTGGCCTCGCTAGCTGATCCCATGCTGCGTGGTTTCTTGTTTTTCGAGTCTGTAAGCTAAAATGAGAAGAAAACTCTGTAAAAGAACACAAAAAGTTCCTTTTATTACGAATGTTTACCTTGTGCTGCACAGGAGGATACATCGGTTAAACTGAGACAGGTGAAACACACTTTACTTTAGATTGATGAGGAAAAATAGTTAAACCAAACTGAAGATCTGTATTTTGTCCCTCTCCAGTGTCCATCTTTCCTCAGTCGGCCCTGACGATGGAAGCTGAGGCCAGCCCTGCTGAAACTCTTCCTCTCTGCCTCAGCAAACGCTCTCTCTCTGACACCTGCGCCGAGCTGCCATCCAGCACGGTCCTCGGTCGACCTCGTAGTCCAGCGGCTTCATCGGAGGGGAAGTCAGACATCAGGAGGAGGTCGCAGGGCAGCAGCACATATGTCCGATCCAAAATCAAAGTGAGAAATTACTCTCGAGCAGATTTAAAGTTGGGAATATTAGAAAGGGTTTTTTTTGCGTTCTTTTTGGGAGAAAAGATGATTTTGCATCACTAAAAATAGCTGAATCAACAATGCATGGTAGAAGATCCTCAATAAAGACTCTGCAAAGGCCTCTTGGTTCATTTTGAGATTAAAGAACCACAAATATCAGATTGTTAACAATTATTTTATAACAGAAGGGACTGAAATAAAAAAAAAAGCCTTGACTTCATGTCATTTAATTAAGTTGAAATTAATCGTAGGTGTAACTTTAACATGAATCTGTTTTCTGTCTCCATCCTCTTCAGGTAACGACGGGAGAATTACCTGATACTACTCCTCCCCACCTTCCTCCCATTCCCCCTACTTCAACCCTGCATGCTCCTCCGATTCCAGCTGCCCCAAAGCCAACCCCTGCCCCTTCGGAGATGGTTCCCATGGTGACTGGACCATCAGGTCAAACTCAGAAAACATCAGCAGCAACAACAGGAGGGTTTGTGTGCCAGGTATGCCAGCTGGTTTAGGGAGACAAGCTGAATAATGGTGTGTGT
>JBAMIG010000005.1:2552708-2564339 GCA_037177335.1 Kiunga ballochi
TGTGTATATATATATGTGTGTGTGTGTGTATATATATATGTATGTGTGTGTGTGTAAATACACATTTCAGCTCTGAAAATGACTTGCAGGGATGCAACATATAGTCACTTCTAAATTTAAAGAAGTAAAATCGGTCACTATGCGTCGTCGTTCTGCAAGTAGTCATTGTGACCCATTACAGACCAATAAAAAAGGACAAATTTCATTAGATTTAAAGAGAGTAAGAATTTTTTTCCGGGGGTAAATCTATTACATTTCAGCCATCGTGCCATTAGGTAGCACAATTAACACTAAAACACACTGATAAGTCGACTAATTAAAAGGTTGTTGCACCAGAATCAGCAAAGCAGCACCTCAGCATGATGGAACTTCCACCATGTTGGAAGCTGTTATTTTCCCCATAAACCTGCTCCTTCCTGTAGGTTTTAAATGTTTCTCTGCTTCAACACTACTTTTTGACCTTGGTGGAGAATTAATAGGCTTTACAAGCTTTTGGGAATAAATTTTGTTAAATGAAAATCGGGTATCTGAACTAAAACCTTCAAAGACTGGAGTTGGACATCCCTGACACATCCTAAAGCAAATCCATTCACATCCAAGTGTTTTTTTTTTTCACCAGCTCTTTTCCTCTTGACATCCACAACCTCTGCCTGCCTATTAAACCACACACAGTTTAGTCTACCAGGTACATTATGGTACCTGATTTCATGTTAAACCATCTTCAAAGCCTTATATTTCATTCCAAAAATGGTATTGATGAGGATAATTGATGTGAATATTTTCCTCTTTGTCCCTTTTATTTATTCACATCAATCCACAAAGATGAAAAATCTCTTTTACAAGGGAAACTTTGACAAAATAGCAGCTGCTTTATTCTGAGAAACGCTTTTGTTTGAATCGGTTTGTCACTTTAAACATTTTTATATAATAAAACAAAGCAGTGTGGAGAAGATTGCATCCATATTTGGTAGCTGGTAAACAGCTCCTCTGAGCTTAATTCTACTTTACCCCTAAAAAAAAGTTTAATGTACCATAAAAAAATGTATTTGTGTTGTTGGTGTGTTTAGATTTGCCAGAAGACTTTCCAGTTCCAGCGTATGTTAAATAGACACATCAAGTGCCACAATGAGACCAAGAGACACCTGTGCACCTTCTGCGGCAAAGGGTTCAACGACACCTTCGACCTGAAGAGACACGTGCGCACACATACAGGTAGCTATGCCGTTTTCCATGCACACGTGTGCACAAACACTGAGGCGCACAGACGTTCACGCTTGTCTTCCGACTCCCATTCAGGTGTCCGTCCTTACAAGTGCACCCTCTGTGACAAGGCCTTCACCCAGCGCTGCTCCCTGGAGTCCCACATGAAGAAGATCCACAGCATCACCCTGAAGTACGCCTACAAGGAGCGGCGCAACAAGCTATACGTCTGCGAGGAGTGCGGCCACACGGCGGGGACGCAGGATGCGTTGCAGATCCACCTCCACTCGCTTCACCCTGACAGTCCCCTGCTGAAGGGAAAGGGTGCGAGGAGAGCTGGAGGTGCAGCGGGAGGGCCTGTAGGAGAATCAATGCCGGGCTCCCCACAGGAAGCGGACAGTGATGATACCACTGGATCAGCTGGGCAGTAAAAAAGAGGAAAAATGATGACAATGAAGCAGAGACGAGTTAATTCAGAGATGTAGGTGAAAAAAGCCAGGATGTATGATTAAAAATGTCCCTTATTTACTGTGTATATGTAAATATTTCTCCATTTAGATTTGGGCTTCTGTTATCTATAACTATTGTTAATATGATAATGGGCCAAATAATAATAAATCTGTTCAAGATGAGCCAAAACATTCTGCACTGACTGTCCCTAAGTATAAAACGTTTTGCTAATGAACTCTGTAAGGAGTCATCTATGTCTTATTAAGTCATGTAACTTGTAATATGAAGCCACCGTGAATTAGGATTTATTTTTAATGTGCATATGAGTGTCCACCTGCCCATTTATTTAACATCCAACTTTAAAAAATATCTTTTTTTCCTTGTTTTCACTATATTATGTCATATTGATTTAGTTCATCTGTGTGTTTATGGGACTGTATTAACTGTGAGATGCAATTTTTCTATATAAAAATAGTTTATACATTAAAGGGAGTAATATATTACACAAAACTGGCTAATTTAGGCTAAAATGGTTCCCTGTAGCCTGTGAGTGACTAAAGGTGGTGCTGTTGAAGGCTGTAGGAAGGAACTCTGGAAAAAACTTGCTGCATGATGAGGCCTGTGAAACATTTATTTCATGGCTGTGAGGTTTACAACTAACACCCCTGCACTTTTAAACAAAGAAAAAAAACTAACATATTCTAAAAAGATGTAAAAATATCTGTACTCATTATGTTTTTCATTGGACCACGATGGACTCTGGGAAATTGCAGCTACCTGGACTGTACACTTTGTTGCTTTTTAGTGGAACAAAATAAATGTTTATTTATTCCAATGTATCATTTTGGAAGCATCTTTTATAAATGGACAGAATAATCTGGCATAAAACCTTTTTAAAATCCACTGAGTTGTTGTCACATGGATGAATGATGTACTGCACACTGAAGGATTATATTATATACTTTATATACTCAAAGCTTTGCTTCTGGCTTACAAAACACTAACTCACACAGCTCCTGTCTATTTTGATTCTGATCCAGAGCTACACTCCCTCTCGACAGCTATGCTCAACAAATGAAAGACGCCTTGCGTTACCACCAATACGTGGGGCTAAATCACTAGCTAGACTCTTCTCTGTTGGTCCTCAGTGGTGGAAAGAACTGTCAAACTGTCCGGTCTGCAGAATCCTTGTCTACTTTTAAAAGCAAGCTAAAGACTCACCTGTTCAAAGTGCATTTAGGCACTTATACAGCTCTTTACTGATAATTTTGCGTGACGAATGGTAAATATATATATATAAAAAAAAAAAAGATTTTTAGCACTTCAGGACAAAACCTGTGTCCTACAGGACAATAGCTGTGTCCAACCAGACTGGCACCTATCTATGCTGTCCCCTGTTGTTTGATTTCATGCTTGTGTTTTTCTCTGATGTACGTCGCTTTGGATTAAAGCGTCTGCTAAATGAATAGAATAGAATATACTTAACTTTTTCATAGAAAGTCTAGAAACTTGTATTTTTTAAAGCTATGCAACTTTTCTCTGATAGATTTCCACCAGAACTTCTTTATTAACCAGACAAAAGAAATGTTAAGCAAGACCTAAACTCATGATTATTAGCTAAGTTGTTCATTTTGAATGCAACTCCTGTTCTTTTTTGAAGGACTTTGTCGTCTATCTGAACTGTACTGTGCAATATTTTCTACAGTCTGTCCTCAGACCTGTAAATTAACCGCTGGATGCTTAACTCTCTCTGCAGCATGAGTCAAGTTCCCACCGAGCACTAAACATTTCAACATCACGTCTACCCTGTAGCTCGGAGGCAGACAAGGATTATCTCGGCCACACTTGATATGGTTTTAGACTTATTTGTTTAAAGGATAATTACACAGTTTTAAAAGTGTAGAAGTCCAACAATACACACGCCTGTGTTTACAGTGTAACTGTTTCATGAAGGTCTGAGTAATGATGGGTCAAAGCTATGACTTTGACACCACACTCTGAGTACCCATGGATTATACACCTCATCTCACAGAATAGCTTGATGGGTGAAGTTCTCCTTCAAAGGGGCCTCATTAATCAATCATAAGATGTTGTATTTATGACACATCTAAAAATTTAAAGGAAAATCATTATTAAGATCTGCTTCAGTGTGACTCTGTAAGTCTGAGGAGGAGCTCACCTCTCATTGTGTTTTGTATTGATGGCACTCCTGACAGATTCTCTTGTATATTTTTACTCTTGTTGAGTTTTGGTGACTGAAGACCACAAAATATGACTGCATGGTTTATGCACAGGGTAGATATGATGGTAAATGGTCTCTACTTACAGTATATTGTGCTTTACCAGTCATTTTGGCTACTCAAAACGCTTTTCACTGAACAAGATATTCAAACACACACACACAGATAAACACCTCAACGGGCAATGCAGGGTTTAGATGGAAGACGACTGGTCTTCATATGGAACAACTTTGATTATTTTTTTCAGGAAGTCATCCTGCTAAGAGAAAAGATTAATATAAATTGTCACCACTATAGTAAAACAGAACCTGAGTCTGTCACTGCAGGAGCCAAAGCTTTAGTTTTCTCTCTAATTATCAAAGCATCTGCACATCCACAACTGTGATCCAGCTATAAATCGAACAGAATCACATCTTGTGAAGTTTTAAGTTTGGATTTTCTTGTTAAAATGATCCTGTTTTTGTAACACTTTCAGTTCTGGCTTCTGAAACCGTTTCCTTTCACACCACCTATTTGTTCTTTTCCGCCGTTATTCCCTCATTATGTTGCCTCTCCCCAGGCTGTGTGTGTGTGTGTTTAAGAAAAGCAGAGGCTTCATCTGGGTGGGTGAGGTTGGATTCCTGATCTCTGTCAGGTCTTGTTGTAGGATTCCAACGCTCACTTCAGCCTGAGGACACACAGACGAGGAATCAGATAACGGTTGTGAAAAAAAACTTGCTGTGTCAAAAAGATAAAAAGCTTATTTTTAAACAACTTCCGGACGTATTTCTAGATAATTACGTCTAACAAAGAAATGCTATATAAATTATGTATTTTTTTAGTTTTCAATGAGGTTATTTGAAATTATGTTTGATTTATTAAATTTACCAATATTCATCCTGCTAATGGAGAGTTTAATGAGTTTAGTGACGCTCTGACTGACTCTAGCACCACCACCAGGCTAAAACTATAGCCTGGATCAGTCCTAACACATACTTGGATTCCTTATATTCTATTCTGCAGTCATTTGGCAGGCGCTTTTATTTAAAGCAACTTGCATGTGATGAATGGTCATTTAACCGTAGCAACTAACCTAATGTACATGGCTTGTAGGTGGGAAGCTGGATTACCTGGAGAAAACCCACACATACATACTCCACATAGAAAAGTCAACTTTAAACCTCCCCCAGCCCTGAATCACACCAGTGACCTCCTATCTATGAGGCTGCAGTGCTAACCCTCACACCATTATACAGCCATTATATGTTGCAGAGTTTTGTGCTTTATTTTGTTAGATTATTAAACATCATCATCATTATATATTGCATTACCTTATTATAATAAAATAACTGTAATTACAATTTACAGTTACTTTTCCTTGTATTACCAGTGTTCAGAGATCAGCTGGTTTATTTGATCTCAGACCAGATGAGTCACTTGATTTTGATTGTTGCTCTGATAAGTAAAATTATCTGAGCAATAGTTATCACTTTTATTTCCATATAAGTATTGTAGAATATGCAATATTCTGGAAATTTGTAGAAAAAGATCAATTAATATCCCTTGAATATAATAAGTGTATTATTAATTACCCAGTTATATTTCTTTCACCAGTATTCGGCAGAAAAATGCAAGTCAGGTTAATGATATCAGTGTGAAGCTTGAATAAATGAAACAATCAATTTTACAAACAAGTAAAACTTTATTTGTACAGCTCAACAGATGGGTTTTAAGTACAATACATACAATAAAAATAAGACTAATTGAAACAAATATAAATATAAAACAGCATAGAGTTAATGATTGATAAAATAAAAATTAATAGCCTAACATTATAAAAACAAACTAAATTGTAATAAGAAATTAGTTAAGTTGTTTCTTGGATGTTTCTCTGCTTCAACACACCCAATTCAAACAAACAAAAAAATTATTGTACAGAAATTTATAGGCCATTTGGGGAGATACAGTTTGTTTAAATCAAGTTTGTTGGAGGAGGGAAGCGTCTCAATTTAAAAAAATTGAACAAGGGGAACTTGAGAACTGGAAAAATGAAAGGAAAATTGTCCATGTTGTGTGTTGCATACCTGTACGTACAAAACATAGATTTGTTGAGGCTATCAAAAAATTTAGACAAATAGTATAATCTATTTTTAACCATTTAACAATGAAATAGCCTTTGTACATAGTCACACAAATTTGTAGCCGACGCCACGTTTTTAGACGTCACTGTTTTACCCAGAGGCGTGAGTCACATGACTAATGTCAACAAGGAAGTGCTCCTTGTCTTTAAATAACTGGCGCCAGTCGCTACTGTGCATTCACAACTAGAAAGGTAAGCATCGTTATTAGACTGGGGTAATACTTCTCTTATGACACGCTAAAATTAATTTTATATACATATACCCATCTTCATGCTTAGTGGATTGTTTGTGAAATCTTTGGCTCCACCAGTGCAGCTAAGGTTAGCTGTTGTTGCTAACCGTCGCACCAAGTTGCTGGTTGAGTCTTCAATTCATCTATGCTATAAGAGTAATATTGGCCATTACTGTGTCCCTTCCCTTCTGTTAACTCCACAGGGATGCCCGCTTCGGAGCCGGTTCGGTTGGGTCGGAAACGTACCCTGCCAGCTTGCCCGAACCCACTCTTTCTTAAGTGGCTGACAGAGCTCCGGGACGAGGCGAAAGAGAAGGGGCTAAAAATCCAGTACACCTACCAGAAGGTAAACAGGAAATGGGGTGTTGTGGTTAGATTTGTAACGTTGTGAGATTTCTGTCTTCAGTAACTATGAGATCAGGGATCTCAAACATGTTTAATCAGAATATATTTTATTTTTGTAAGCATGTACTGACATTAGTTCTTTGGGCTCATAATATGTTAAAGGTTAACTCTTTTTATTTTGCAAGAGTGGTTGCTTAATTAGGCTATGTAATTTAATTGTATCACCATATTCTAACTATTTTTAAGGTTACTTTTGTTGTGTGTGATAAATATTTGAGCATAAAGTGAGCTGCAAAGTGAAGAAACCATGAATATGCAGGCTCAGATGTTGGTTCTGTGGTGTATTGATGACTTTCAACCTATTTTTATGAAATGGAAATCAATACCAAAGGTAAAACCTGACAAGATCATTTAAAAAAGGACTGTATTGTAGAGTTTTCACATTTTCTGCAGTGTTTTTAAAGTAAATTTGAGAAAATGTGTTGAAATGTAATTTGGAACAGCACATATTTGCAAGAAATGAACAGAAACAATACATTATGTAGGTTGACTGATGTTGCTTTATTTTCCAGGCAATCAGTTCTTTGAATAAATATCCATTACCACTGCAAAACGCCAAAGAGGCTAAAATCCTCCAGAACTTTGGAGACGGCATTTGTAAAGTACTGGATGAAAAGCTGCAGCGATACTACAGAGAGAACGGTGAGAAACAGTTCAACAATAGATGTTAGTATAAGTAAAATTATACTAAAAGCCTTCAATTAATTAATTGTAGAAGAAATACTGCAGTATTTATAATGCAAATTACCTGATAAAATGAAAGAAGAGAAATCAAATGGAGAACATTAAGCTTTGTTTAATTAGGACTTATATTTTTATTAAATATTATATGAAATATTGATTTAAAAAAATTGTTACCCCCCTTTCAAGTAAAATAAACCCAAAGTATGTCAAAATATCAATATCATAGGGAGTTACTTTTCTTTAAAACTGATTTCTTCTTTGATTCTGCATTAGGTACAAACGCTCCCATTCACTGCCTCCCAAAAGGAGCGCCCCCTCCTGGCGGAACAGACAACAGCAACAACCTGGCTCCCTCCAGAAAGGTTACGTTTGGAAAACACACATTTTACAGCTTTCTGAATGTAATAATAAAATAAAAATGTAATAAAAATCAAATTTATATAAGTGTACAAAGTGTTTTGATATAAATGCAGATATGTGGTATTATCTCAACTAAAGTAGTATTATTTTTTAAATTGTAATAAATTAATTATTTATTAGTATAATAATTTATATTATTATAAATAATATTAATTATTAATAAATACGTTTATTGTTATTTTATTTATAATTTTTTAATTTAAATTCATTAATGTGATTTAATATAAATGTTCATTCGTGTTATTTTTTGACCAAAGTAGGATTATTGTTATAGCTAAGATGAAAAAGCAGGCAGAGACCTGTTTTCTCAATTTAAATAATAATTGTTATTTTTCTTTTATTGAATCCTGTAACGTGGCAAAGTAAATAAATAATATTTTATCATAATGTGACACTGTCAGCAATACATGTATTAAATGTGGGTTATTTATAGAAATACAGAATTGACTTATTGGTTGTTTTTAAAAGTTTGACCTGTAAGTTCTTGTGTGGTTCATTTTCCCTTGTAGAGGAATGCTGCAGGTGATGATGGGAAGGACAGAGGAGGAGGAGGAGGAGGAGGAGGAGGAGGAGGAGGAAGGAAGAAGAAGAGGGAGTATGTGCCCCAAAAGAGGTCTGGGGGATATGCTGTATTGCTTACTCTTTACAGGCAGTCACAGGTACACAGTTCCTCAGTAGAGTTTCTGAAAAGCTTTAATCCGTGGTTGCTAATCAGCGTGTGTTTTCACTGTTGGCTTTTTTCCACAGATCCCAGGAAGCAAAGGTTACATGTTTAAGATGGAACTTCAGGCAGAGGCTCAACATCTCTGCGACAAATCTTTTACCGTGGTTAGTGTTTTCACATAAAATCCCAGTATTGATACTACTCTGTCATGTCTTCTTTAACTTAACCGTTGTGTGTGTGTGTGTGTGTGTTTTGTCTGTTGGCAGCCTGATCTTGGCAGTAAGTACACTGCCTGGTCCTCAGTCAGCACTCTGATCCAGAAAAACTTGGTGATAAAGACTCATAATCCTGCAAGGTGAATAAAATCTGGGCATTGTGTGATTTCTGTACATCTAATCTCAGTGGACTGTTAGTGGGATGTAATAATCTCTACTGGTCTTGCTTTTGGTCCAGCGTTAATGTGAGTCTGAATAAGTTATAAAAATAGCAGAGTATTAACACTGAGTCATAATCATAGTTAGCTGCTATATAAAGCAAATAATATCAGTAGACTGTGATATTTCAAATGCTAAACTTTTTATAAACTTTCCTCTCTTTTTTTCCCTCTCTTCCACCAATAACCTCTTGTGTTTCTTTGCTGAATAAACCATGGTGCAGATTAAAAACAAGTGTTACAGGCATGTGACAGGGTGCAAGCTCAGCTGTAATGAATGTCAGAAATGTGTATTTTTAGGCTCAGTGACTTTAAAAATAGTTTTTTCAGCTTTTATATAAAAAAGAAAAATGCAAACAAGATGTCAGAGTTTATCCTGGTTTCATATTCAGTGTATTCATACAGATTCCCTTTTATTACCAACCTAAGAACAATCAGTAAAGGAATAAATTAATGGGCTGAATAATATATAAGAAGTTGTGTAATCAATGTGATATTAGTGCTGATACTGTGCACATTTGCAACATTTACTTAGTTACACTGTGCTAGTTGCTCTACTGAGCACAAACCACTGAAAACAGCAGTGTCTAAATGTGGTCCTCTAGATCTAGCATCATGCTACCTTTAGATACAACCCTTTCCCAACACACCTGACTAATTAAATGTCTTGTTACCAGGGTGAGTCTGCCATCTAGTGGTAAAAAGCGGTATTACATTAATGTTTGTTCCATCCTGCAATTATCACAGTATTTTTGTTACATTAAGAATTTTAAATATATTCATGTTGATGTTGATTTTTTTTTATCTATAAAAGTTTTAAATATAATTTTTATGCTGTCATAAAATTTTAATAAAAAAAAAGAAGTCCTTATTTGCACATAACACCTCAAAGATGTTGAACATTAGATATATTGGACCAAAAAACTTGGCAGCTGTTTAAGTGTGCATGTGTTTAAATTGATATTTTATTTTATTTATTATTAATCACATTTATGTTCAGATTATATTATCAGTATTGTTTTACATGAAACACTTTTTTTTTTTTTTTTTTTTAGGTTTCCATTTTATCTCTGTAGCAATGATGTTGACCCTGTCTTTTAGGTTTTCCCTGACAGAAGAAGGTCTGGCTTTGGCTGAGCGCCTGGCATCAGCAGAACAAGAAAGTCGGGGTGGTCTAGAGGGGGATGGAAAGGAGGTCACAAGTGAGGGAGAGGAGCTGGGGGAGGATGAGGAAGGGGTTGTCGATCTTACTGAGAGTGGTGAGGATGAAGAGGAGGAGCATCAAAGACTTCCAGAGAGGGCCCCCTCTGTTAATCAACCCGGAAGTGATGAGGATGGCATATGCTCATCAGGAAAACCCCGGAAAGAACAGATGACAAGCAGGAAGCCGAGCGGAGAATGTCTTCTTCCTGGAGCGTATGAGATTATCCTCTGTGTTGACTTCATCGAAACTACTGGGTAAGACGCGCGTCTGCTCATCTACGCTGAAACCGAGCAGGAATTATGCGCGCTAAACTGTGAGTTCATGTCCATACGGGTCATTTTCAGCTGCTTTGTTTGTGCAGCGGCAGTCACCACCGCAAGCAAGAGCTGGTCAAAGAGCTTCAGAGGAACGGAGTCAACTTTGACGTCCGGAAGCTTAATGTTGGAGATTTCCTGTGGGTGGCTCGGGAAAAGGTCACACCTGTTCCAGGTAACTTTGAGATGCCATGGGACGTGTTAGTTAGTAGAGAAGACTTTGTTCACGCTGTCAAAGTGAAACCTCTATGCTGCATTTTGGGAATACTTATTTTCCAGGTCAGCTGCGAGCTCCCACAGGCAGAGAGCTCGTGCTTGATTATATCATTGAGAGGAAGAGGATGGACGACCTGTGTGGCAGCATCATCGATGGACGCTTCAGAGAACAGAAAGTGAGTGTTTTCACACAGTTTTATTTCTAGAAGGTTACCTGTCCCTGTTCTTAAACACACCTGCCTTACATGAAATTACTCTTACAGCAGTTTGAGTCAGGTGTGTTGGAGCAGGGATGCATGTGAAACCTGCAGGATTGTGGCTCTTAATGATCAACGCCATGCAACCTTGATTTAATTAAAACAGTTTAATCTTAATTATATAAATCTGATGATGGTAGTTTTTTTATTTTGGACATTGTGGTGAAAAAAAAAAACCTTTTTTATTTTTTATTATGCGGTTACTGAATAGATAAAATTGTGTTAAAATGAGAATCATCTGAGCTTTAAAACTCCAGATAAGCTTTCTTTTTATTTCTCTTTTAGTCTTTAATTTTTTTTACTAATTTCTGTTAAAGGGACAGAAGTCAGGGAGTCATACTGGGGGTGGGAGGAGGTGTCCATCTTTGTGTGTGGGGGGGTATTATTGCTATGTTTCTTTTTGCGTGTTATTAATTTATTGATTTGTATCATGTAAAGCACTTTGTGTTGCCTGTGGCAAGAAAAGGGCTTTATAAATAAATGAAGTTTGTGATCAGCCATCCTTTAGGAATAAGTTACCCTTTAAAAGCCACATAGAAGACAACATGTACACAATGTTACCTGTAATGCATTCATGGCTGCACCTCTGGCCACTGGATCCACTCATAAATTAGAATAGACGTTATTTATCTAGAGGAATCGTAGCCACTAAGCAATAAACTGTGCTTTGCATTTAAAATAATGATGTCCATCTAAAAACCAGGAGATGCCACTACTTCCTACACATTTCATCTTTTATTATTTAGCTGTAGAAAAACCGATTATGTGTATTTATTAATTGTTTTGCTTGAT
>JBAMIG010000005.1:2566977-2611015 GCA_037177335.1 Kiunga ballochi
TTGATTTTTGTTTGTTTTTGGCCATCAATGAAATGGCAACCGCATAATTAGTTATCAGTTAGAGTGGAAGTGGTGATCTGTGTAATAACCATGTTTTTACAGAGGGCTGAAAGCATCAGATATGTTTCACATCTTATATCACACATTTTCCCCAAACTTTAAAGTGTGGTAAAATAAACACTAAAAAAAACTAAAACACTCACAGAGGTTACCCATAAGCTGCTAACAGAATAATGAGTTTTTCTTTCTAGAAGCTACATCCAAATGGACAGAGATGCAGCTCAAAAAACAAAAAATCTATTAATTAATTAGCATAGGTCAGCAGTTATTGGTGGCTTTTAGCTGTTATGCAGCGCAGGTTTAGAAAAGTATATGCAGCAACAGAACAAGGGATTTTTGTACCACAGTTGATTTGAGTATTTACTCCTTAAAATGCATCTTAAAATACTAAATTATAACTTAGCTTCCATGTAATAGTGCACAAAGTAAAAACAATGCAATATAATAGTGCAAAAAAAACATTGTAAATGGTACTCAGTTCAGATGGTGAGTATATTTGCCATCTTGGGGGTAACAAGTCCAAGTCACTAGTCACTAGAGGTCACACCTGTGAAAACTTTGTAACCTCATCCTTCAAATCCTCTGACCTTCAAAGTTAAATGTACTTCTTAAATACGATGTGGCCATTTTTTTTTACAGCCATTTCAGGAAATGTTAGGACGTTCCTCTATGTGGTTAACTCGTGACTTAGCTGTCAACAGTTGTCCCCTCTTAGCTGCCGATCCTGCCAACTTTCAGATGCAGCCCATGTCCAACACAGCTGAATCACATGAATTAGCTTGATACCAGGCCTCTGTAGAGCTGGATGACATGCAGAATTTGATTGGTAATCTGATTCAGATGTGTTGAAGAAGGGTTGCATCTAAAAATTGCAGGATGGTAGATCTCGAGGAATGGGCTTGGGCACCCCTGCCTTAAGTCAACAATAATATGGATGCCAACCTGTAATGCCACAATATGAAATGAGATAAGTAATTTACTGCTGTTGTAAGCCCTGGTTCATATAAAACTTTTTTCTCATTTAAAGTAGCCGATGCCTTAAAAACTTTAAATTCTGGAGCCTAATGGCTTCATTTGAATGGCAATTTTAGCTAAATAAATTGTGTTTCGGTGACTATTTAAAGGTTCAATTTAGAACAAGGTTGCATGTATGCCAATGCTAGTATCTCTAACAACACATAAACTCCCTTTTGACAAAAGTAAATCAATAAAGAAGCGTCGGGAAGAGCGCTGGTGGAATAACATGCTACAGTCTTTGTTTTGCTGAGAAATTTACTTCCTGATTACATATTAAAAATAGTTTATAGGATAGACCAAGTAAAGCATATTCACAACAGACAATCATTAAATATATTTATAATATTTACTTTTATGCAAATACTTTTAAACAAACATGTAAAATTGGTAAACAGAAATGTAAGTGCAAAAACAACAACCATGTTATTTACATCTCTGCTCTGTCTGTTTTTTCACAAGTTTTAATAATTCATAAATGTGAAATATATTCTAGTTAAAAAAAAAAAAACTTTTGCATCTTATTGGCTGATAAGACATGCAACAACTTGTTTAGCATTAAATCAAATTAGCTCAAATATACATATGATCCGGCTATTTGTGCTATTAAATCAGAAAATATTACATAATATCGGTAGCTATAAATTTTTTTAAACATATCTAGGTTAAATATTAAAAGGAATTTCCTACAATAAAATGTATTAATTAACTAATTTATGTTATGATCTCTGTTACAGATCTCAGCAGTAGGAAGCAAATGTCTACTTCCAAACCAGTTTTTGCTGTCACAATGAATTCCAACCACACTGGAAGAAACATGGCCGACCAACCAAACCTCACCTCCAATATGACTTCTTTGACTTATTTCATCATTTCTCTCCACGGGATAGTCTCTTCTATTGGCATCCTGGAAAATCTGCTGATTCTCGGAGTAGTGGGGTTTCACGTAAAGCGATCAATTATCAGCATCTGGATTCTGAATCTTGCAGCCTCTGACCTTTTGGCCACGGCTTCACTGCCCTTCTTCACCCTCTACATGGCCCGCGGTAACACCTGGACATTAGGTGGAACCTTCTGTCGCATCCAATCCTCTACTTTTTTTCTCAACATGTTTGTGAGTGGCTTCCTGCTGGCGGCCATTTCTTTAGACCGCTGCCTGGTGGTGCTGAGACCCGTGTGGGCTCAAAATCACAGAAACACCAACCTAGTGGCGAAGATATGTGGTGGAATTTGGGCCTCAGCTGTAATCTGTACTATCCCCTTTTACATGTTCCGTGACATCATTCCCACAAAAACAGGCCAGATTCTATGTTATTACAATTATACAAGATTTCTTCCTAGTGGGGAATATGATACAGTATCTTTGATCAAACAGCGCAAAGTAGGTTTGGCTTTGATGAAGTTCTCTCTGGCTTTCTTGATTCCTCTCCTTATCATCATCCTCAGCTACGCAGCTGTGAATGCTAGCTTGGCACGCAGAGGCTGCCGGCGGCCGTTCCGTTTCGTTCGACTCGTAATAGCAGTGGTTGTGAGCTTTGTTCTCTGCTGGGCTCCATACCACATCTTCATTATCATGGAGGCAATGACCCCAGATAAACATCCTGCACATGTTTTTGCTGCTAAGTCTCTTCCCATTGCAGCACTTATTGGCTTCCTTAACAGTGTCCTCAACCCCATCCTGTATGTGTTCAGCTGCCCTGACTTGTGCAAAAAGATCCAGCATTCTTTTGGGGCAGTGATGGAGAGTGTACTGGCTGAAGATCTGATAGAGATAGCCAGGCGCCGCAGCACCATGCACAGCTCTATCAGTACCTCTGAGTATGCACTGAAGCCAAAGAGATCACTTCAAACTTCAAACTCTCTGATTACAGAAGAGAAGACTGTGAGTCTCAGTAATGTGGATTAGTACTAACATGACCTGTGGATTTCCTGAATAAAAACAAGAAGGTTTTTTTGGAGACTGTTGAAATGTGAAGAAAACTCTTTGGACTGAATGTGTTATGCTGTGTCTTGCTTGTAATAGTGTAGCAAGAAAGTCCCTTGCTTTGATGCTACTTAGAATCTGTAGTTTGTGTTTTTCTAAGACCAGCTCTCACCCCAACATCCTTTTTCTTTAAAGAATTAGTATCTTTATGCCTTGACTCTTCTACAATGTGCTTAAATAACATATTTTCCTTCATTGATTGCTTTATTTTTACAGAGAAGAAAGACTTTAATGTATTGTATGAACATTTTTACTAGGATTGTTCTAAAGAACAAACATGATATGCAGAACATACACACTTTTTCACATGCTGAAATGATCTGTAGGTCTCAGATGAATGATGTATACTAGATATTATCAGTGGGTGCAAGTTCTGACACAACAATAATTTCTGCAGATACAAAGTGTCTTTGTTATGCAACTGATTGTACTCAAAAACCTTTAAATGTATGCTAAAAAATCTCTATTGTGCAAGAGTTTTATTTTCCAGTTGAGTGCTATCTTTAAATAAAGTAAAATAAACACATTTATAAACACCAATAAAGTGCAAAAGCTTCTGGTGTTGCAATGCCATGCGTCTTGCAGTAATTTAACCAAAGTAACACATGCGTTTCCGCAGACATTTGCATCACAGTTTCTGAAATGACTGACAGGAAAGAAGTGTTTAAAAACATTTTTAGAATTGTTTGAGTGTGAATTTTTCTTTGTGGTTGATGATTATCACCAGATTTGATTCACTTTGGAGGTATTAGCTTACTTGGTGCCACCAATGATGAAAACGTGCAGTTTTGATAAATGTAAAAGGGTGATTTTTACTTGCATAGAAGCAAAAGTTCACTCCTTTCACAGATATTTTGCATTTTGCAAGAGAAACATTTAGATTATCACAAAAGACTGAAACTGAGGAGAGTTCTTCTGATGAACACATAGAAATATTCTGAGTATTAAACTTTACATGGCATACTATAACACCTGAACACATGCATTTCCAATGGGTGGTAACATTGCTTTGGAGTCTGATGTGCAGTCTAAATAGCTATAAGGTATTTTCTTTGGGTTCACTCTCCCTCTGAGTTTCAAGGCGATATCTGGTACTCATTGTTATATTTTTTTGGTTGTTTTGACCTCTACCCAGACAGGGTAAGGACCTCTGCAGCTCCAATCGAGCATCATGGCACAGAAATATGTAGAAGAGGGGATCTAGCAGGGTGTTGAGGCTGGTCAGACCATAGCACAGGCGATAGACAAGGAAAATGGAGCGCTCAAATCCACATGGCTCATCAGTGTGCAGCAAGGAAACAAATCTATATCCGCCCACGAGGTGGTAGGGTCCAAATACTGCAATGAAGTTAACCGTTATCACAACTAGGATTCCTACAATTTTGTGCCGCTCCTGATTGGAGAGAGAAGGGGACTGTCGTAGTGTCACTCCAATATGGGCTGAGGTGTAGCTGCAAGAAGAAGCAGAGTTACAGATCAGAATGCTTTGTACAAATGATTTGTGTGCTGTAGATGATGTTTTTGTGCATATGCCATGTCTTTCAACTGGAAGGTCGGGAGTTCAATTCAGGCTTTCCTTGACTACGTGCTGAAGTATCCTTGGGCAAGACACTGAACCCCAACTAGCCCCCCGATGTGCCTATCGGTGTGTGAGTGTGTGTGTGAATGTGACTAAATAGTGTAAAGCGCTTTGAGTGGTTGCTAAGACTGGAAAAGTGCTATATATGTGTGAGTCCATTTACCATTTGTTACACACAGATATGAAAGGATGATGAAAGAAGAGGAGGCATCATATCATCACATCAGACACATTTGAGAATTTCAAAATAAAATAAGATATTGGAAAGAGTAAGTTATTTTGAAGACATGTGGAGATTTGGATGTTGGAGTTAACTCACCCTAGAATGACACATGGCAGCAGAAAGCCAAGAACTACAGTGATGATCTTAAAGTGAGCGTATCTGGTGCTGACAGGGTACTGCTCAAGACAAAGAAGCCTGTCAGAGTCAAACACGGATGGCAGCAGCCCACTCAGACAAAACAGGAAGGTAAGGGTCCACACAGCAACTCCGGACACTGCTGCTACCCTGACAGTCCGCACCCTGCGGCTGCTCAGCGGGTAAACAATGGCCAGACAGCGGTCCATCGCTATCAGGCAGAGGAACATGACGCTGGCATATACATTCACATAAAACACATAGCCCACCAGCTCACAGGTTAGCTGACTGTAAGGCCAGCGGTGAGGACCTTGCAGGTAAAGAATCCACAGTGGCAGAGTGAGCAGCTGGAGGAGGTCTGACAGCAACAGGTTGAGGATGTAGACAAGCTGACAGCCTCCCCCACCTGAGCGACCAAGATGGTATAATCCCCACAGAGACAGCAGGTTGCTGGGGAGACCCAGGGAGAAAATGACCCCATAGATGCAGGTCAGTCCAAATATGTCCGTGTCCAAGGGTAGCTCACAGGTGTCATTGGACATTTCTCTATCAGTCAAACAACTTAAATAGGAAACTTGAGATCCTTAAGTTGGAAAGTGATGATTTGGCACATAAAGAATTATTCTGTCACTCAAGGTAAAGTGTTTAATTTCTTAAAATGTATTTTGTCCATTGTGTGATTTTCATAAATCCATATGTCTGAAGAAAAAAGTCAGGCTCATCTTATCCTGCAAGGCAGCTGCTTTTCAAAGCATCCTGGATTCATCTGCAAACACCTGCAAAGAAAAGAACATGAGCTGTGTCAGATGGTTTGGTCCCAGCAAGTGCATGAGGAATTAAGCTATAAAACACTTACAAAGATGTTTCACTTACCCCTCCATGCACTGAGACTGAACTCGCTCCATAAAAGCATGCAGCACACTCTAATTCATGACCTGTGCAGAAGAAATGTTGGAAACACGGTGTCTCGCCCAGGCCTTGTCTATTCTGTGATCGTTTCCTCCACAGGAAGCCTACTTTTTCAGCTTTAAAGGCAACATCCTGAGACTGGAGAATGCCTTTCTGACCCAGAACAAAAACATACAATCCCCCTTTTTACTGTGATGCCCTTGCTCATATTCTAGCAGCAGTCATTGGTTAAAGAATGACATTTGCTGGGAGAGTGGGGAACTGATGTGCCGTGTCCACTCATGACCTTAGATTGATCTAAGACCTTTTAAAGATTTCAAAACAAACCATTTATACTCTTTAGTTTTGTTCCCACAAATGTTTTTATTACCATTTGTCCCAAACACAAGGAAATGTATTGAACTAGTGAGTCTATTTTTCCGCATGTGAACGGTAAAAATACTCTTCTTATCTTCTTATCTTTACTGCAGTAAATGTGTGACAGGAACCATAAAAATTATTGACAAACTTCAAGTAAAGATTATTACTCTCACATGATCTGATTATAAGTCATTGTGCTCCAGCTTATAGGGTCTAAAAACAAGGAGCCACACTTGTGTTCAAAAGGTTTTGTAAAGTAGCACTGTTTTAAGTCTTCTTTATTTAGATTTAAGGTTTTATTTTGAATTAGCTTGAGGATAATCGGCTGAAGAATGACCTGTGACATATTACAAAGATCAAAAACAAATTTTAGTGAGGTTGTTTGCTCATTAGAGTTTGAGCAGATTTGATATACTCTCAAGAGTTTGCAGACAAGGTGCAAACTGCACACACGATGTAAATACACAAAACCCCCAGAGCTGTGGTTTTGCAGCAGAAGTAAGTGCAAATTAAAATGTTTATTTTAACTTTTTATAGAGGAATAAAAAGGTTTAATTGTAACAAATGTGCAAATTGTTACCGTGGGTAACTATTCTCTGGCACCAGAGGGAGGAAAAATCTAACACAATGGAAATTGTTTGAGAAAAGAATGGATTTATTGAGACAATAAGTGTCTGGCTGTATTTTACCACATGGTTTCAGAAGGAGGGGGCCCAGTCACTTGATTTATTTCTTTTAAATGTCACAAATCTCTGATGTATTGAATAAGTGGCTACAAATAACCTCTCCAGCATTTGCATACTGTCCAGCTGTTCTTAACATGCATGTAACAGAAAACCCCCTACAGGGCACGTGTCTTCTGAGAAGGTTGCAGTAAAGATGCAGGATGATAAGCTGTTTCAGCAGCAGACATTTTACTCGTTCTAAGAAACAGATGCACATGTTGAAAAAGTAAGTTGTTTCTGCATAACTAACAGTCGTTCTTGGGACTAGTTAGTGCCCCATTGGGGACAATGAACGCTTCTCCAAAAGAACAGGAAGTTACACTTAGAAATTGCTACATCATCGTGTTTTGCAGAAAGTTGCCGCTTGAGACTTTCCAAAAGCAAAATGCCAGAATATTTTTTTTTCTTTTGCAGCAAATGTTACCTTTAAACCAAAAGCCCCAATATGGAGAGAGAAAATATGCTGGCCTACCATTGTATAGTCATTATAATTTATAATGCAGCAAAAGCTGCAATATAAAGATTACGGTACTACTAATATTTTTCTGTCTTATATAAAAAAAACGTATTGTAGTAAAGCAAATTATGCATCAACATAACTGTCAAGCAGATGTTGAACTTCCCACCTCTGCTTTTGCAACCAGTTCTACATCATAGCCAAAATACTATAGGCTACATATGGGGCCCTGCATGCTTCAAACATCAGGTATTCTTGTTCAACCAATTACAAACAGCATTTCAAGGCACCTTATCAGTGTTGTCTTATTATCTAACCTCTATATCATAAAGATTGCATTTTAAATGACTCCTTATTTCTAAAGCTGTGCTGAGAACCATGAAAGAAGATACAGTAAAAACATTATGGCAAAATATCCTATATGGGTATTTGAATTTGTACTAAGGAGCTTTATTTCAGTGCTTAAGCCTGTGCATGAGCAGACCTGCTATAAGAATGCATGAGTCTGTTTAAACTTACTGTGCTGGGACCAATTTATGTCATGCTACTGCACACATACATTGGTCAGTATTTATAACAGTGTTCCTGCAGAGATGTATTTAGTAACAATGTGGTTCTCATGTATCTGGTTTTTAATTTTGTCTCCATTTTTCATGTGAACTGCAAGATCTTTGTGCCACAGAGGAAGTGGTTAAGCCTTCTCAGAAAACAACATGACTTCAGACTCCAAGCAGTTGAACCTGCTCAAGGGTTGAGACATACATGGCGTAAACTTCTATATTGTGTTGGTCTTTAAGAAAAGTGAAAAACATTATGTCCAAAACTGACATGCATTCATTTATTTTTATTAATGCTGTGGAACATCGTCTGTGGCAAGAACATTTACCTGTCTTTTTTTTTTTTTTTTACAAATATTGTTTCAAAACCATTTAAATATCAATTTAAATACTTCATTATTCCAGAAAATGCGGGCTACTGAGAGTTACTGTTGCACAACAGGTAATTGCAAAAGCCTCAGTTCTATTTTCCTCTTGAATATTTAGCAGTTATTTAGAAAAAGTCATTTTAACACCGTTTATTCCGGCTTCATTTTTCGTCTGAGCCTCCGACAGCAGAGAAACTTACAGAGAGAGGCTAAACCCCAAATAAAAGTCCCAGTTAGGGTCACGATAAAAGTAGCTACATCCAGGCTAAAATAGGAATACCAAGGCAAGTCGAAACCTGCTGACCGTAGATGGGCTGCTCCTTTGTTTCTAATGACATACTCAATCCAGAAGATGGCAGTGTCCATAGGGGAAATTGGTCGGTCATGGTGCAGCTGAGAGAGACGCTTGATGTTATTCTTATAAGAAGGATTCCCTAGGACGTCCTTTAAAGCTTCCAGAAAGTTCTCTTTGGTCAATGATCTGGCCTCCACCACCCGGGCTGCACCACGCACCTCAAGGCGGAGAAGGTTATCAAACTGATCAAAAAGCAGGGGAATACCTAGAACAGGAACACTGTGATAAATAGCTTCATACATCCCATTGGTCCCTCCATGAGCTACGAACAGACGAGTCTTTGGGTGTCCCAGTAAATCTTTCTGGGGTAGCCATTTAACCAGCAGGGTGTTGTCTCCGAGAGATGAAGGTTTTTCCCCCTCAAACCGCCAAATTACTTTCTGAGGGAGCTGAGCGAAAGCAGCAGCGATGGCCTCTGTGGTTTCACGAGGCAGGGCTGGCACCAGCGTCCCTAGAGACATAACCACCACTCCATGTTCCCCAGAACTCTGCATGAATGTTTCAAACTCAGCAGGAAGGGGTTGGGCCTTTGTGCACTGGAACCCCCCTATGTACACCACATTGGGCATGGTTGGGCGAGGAAACTCAAAGACAAAATCTGCTCTGAATAGCCAGATATCAGCTGAATGCTCCAAAGACAGCAAGTCAGTTCCGGGAGGAAAATGTCGCTTAAACAGGTCTGAATAGACAGGTTCTATAATGAAATGCTGCTCAAAAACACTATGAAGATAGTGTAACATATTCCTCATTCTTTCAAAAAAATCCATCTTGTCATGAAGTTCACTTCCAGACACAGGGACATAGGAAACAGGAGTGGGAGCTATGGTTAAGTGGCCCTCCCCAGTGTTAATCCAGCGCACATTGAAAACCATTGGCAGTTTGAGGTAACTACCCAGTATGACCCCTAAAGTAAGAGCAGGGTCTGTTAACATTAAGTCAAACTTTGAATCCTGCATCGTCTTTATAAAAACAGGGTCATCTAACATTGTTGCAGCTGCTCTGGACAGAATCTCATGCCCATTTTTTAACATGGAGGTGATCATATGCTGCTGGCAAAAGCTGCGTATAAAAGTAGGATAGCTGCGGCAATCCATGACATCTCGAAGCATTTTAACATAGAAGTTTCTGTCTGACTCATCTTCTAACATGGTCACGTTAATGGATGTGTAAATGGAAGAGTTATTGGGAATGTACCAGCTCTTAGCAGAACGCAGTACTGTGATTTCATGCCCCCTGGAGTGAAGCTGTTCAAGGATCACCTTCATGTTAATCCAGTGACTGCCATCAACAGGCACGACTAGAATCTTGGAGCCACTACAGCAGGAGGTACTGAGCAACAACAAGCAGAGGCCTGCAAGGATAACTGCCATGATGCTGGGCATCTCCTGCAAAAAGCAGCAAGAGGAAATGGTTAGCTTTTTAACCTTGTTATGGTAAGATACAGCATTTATCTGTATTTTCCTATTTCTGATGGATAATGAAATACAAAGTAGTATTAGCTAGCACCAAAGGTAAACTCTGCAAGCTAATCTGTTGTGTTGTGATGATTAGCATGCTTGTCACACAGCTATCAATCGTGCAACCATTGCACAATTAAATTCTGATTAGATTCAGGGGTCTTTTTTGCTCTGTTTTATTTTCACAATCTGAACATATGCATGGTTGGTTCCTTTGGTAAAAATTGACAGTCTCTGCCACCACAAACATTATTTAATTATATAGCAGTAGTGAGTGAAGGGTAGTGTATGTGAATATATATATATTTTAATCATACCCATTCTTTTAAGAAGATACTAAATTTAAAACAATTACTCAAATAACTGAAGACTGAAAACATGTAATAATACATACAAATTTGCGAAATTACAATTTAGTTATGTATGATATTGTTTTTTTATTCAAAATAATTTAAAAAATAATGACAAAAAAATATTCTGCACAAATAAAAGCAGTTTTCTGATGAAAGAGAGGGGGATGGGGGGCAGTTAATAGTTGCAAAAGTATCACTGATAATTACAGAAAACACTAAATTGCTGTGATTTCTTCTAAGGTTTAGTCAACAAAAATATTACTAAATTTTATAAATATATATTATTTCATCATATTATCATTTTTTGTTTTGTCTTATTTAAGTATTTCAGTAGAACCAGAATTAGAAACAATGTCACAATTTTCACAATTTTTTTTTTATTATACAGTAATGACTTTTGTCAACATTTCAACTCATTTCAGGGACCAATATTTCCTTCTTTCATGAGAGGGTATGAAAACATTTAAAAAACAACTGCATATAGTACTATATTTTCCTTACACTGACCGGTCCAGCTTCCTGATTATTGGCTGGTTTTCACTTTGCTACTGTAAATGATTAAGGTTTGTGTTAACAGAAGTGTAGCTGTTAGGCATACTTAACATGTATTGAGCACACTTAATAGTCAACATTATGAACCACTGACATTTCACAAACTGGATAGTGAAGCTAAACAGTAAAATTAGTTACTTGTGAAGTCCACCAGAAATGACACAGAAGTTACTTGTTAGCTAGTTCTTTTTTCTCATATGGAGTTGAAAGTAAATCAAAGAACTCACGTAGTTATTGATGAATCAAGTTGCAACAGTTTGGTTTAAGCTGCAGCTCCTCAGTCAGCCTGATGCTTTATAATACCTGTTTGCACACAGATTAACTTTTAAACACACAAGCCCAAGGTTTGTCGAGTAAAGTTCACAACGTGGATCCCAACGAGATTTATGCCTTGTGCCTAAGAGCAAAGGTTAAAGTTTAGCGAGCTCATACATTTGTATGCATATTAAATATTATATACGGGCTTGAAACTGTGTTTTCAATGTTGTTTGTCTTCCTGTCTACCTGTCCTATTATACCATTGAACAAGCATAATAATAATGCCCTATATGATCCTAAATAAGCTAATATGAGTATACTAAAGGCAATTTCTTGCAATATTAACGTCTTACAGATTACGGGATTTGGTTACTTTCAAGCAAGCTTCATGTGCTGCCACTCTGGGGAAAGCTGGGAAAAATCCAAACTGGAACGCAGTCAAAAAGTGTGAGACGGGAGTGGCAGGGAAAGAGGGAAGGAGGAAGCAGCAAGGTCACATAGGGGAAAGAAAATAACTTGAACATTGATTACAATAACAGCACGAGTCATAGCTCAGCGTTCATATCAGTGAGCCACAGCTTTCCCCTCCACAGCCTCTGTGGAGTTACATAAACCTGAGCAGGCAGGTAGTGGTTGCTTTGAAGAGTTTACAACATTACTATATAGTAAACTATTAACCTAGAGTTTACAGTGTCTCTCTGTAGATCAGGAGTTTTATGCATGCTAGCACTAAAAAGAATTCAGGTGAAAAGTTGTTAAAGAAAAGTATAAAAGGTCTGTAATGTAATATACAAAAAAATTCTTACGGTGATGTTTCATCGACCTCTCAGAGCTGCTCTTTACTGATCACATGACTGAGCACAGCAGAGCAAAGATAGCCAATCAGTGGGGCATGCATATATATAAATAAAACTGAATTTTATATATATTATCCCCCCCAATGTTTGTATGCATACACACACATGCGCACATACACACACAAACACACACACACACACATATATATATATATAGTTATATATACGTATAACTATATATACCTATATATAACTATACATATATATAGTTATATATAGTTATATATGGAGATTCTATTCATTCAATATTGATTATGTCAACAAGGAGTGGATGCACATAGTATTATGCAATAAAATGACACAATGCTGGGAAAACATCAATAATTTAATTACTTTACAGGTATGTTCCTCCTTTATTGAACACATGACCAGCTGATGTTAGCTTAAGGCTTAAGTATTCATGTTCCTATTCTCACGTGACATTGAGACCCAGTTAGTAAAAACTTGTCTGGTGACAGAAGACAGAATTTAATATATAACAATATTAAGAAGAATCAGTTCTTCATAAGAAGTATCAACAGTCCCACTTTCAAGCAGGACATACGGTGGAGGCTAAAACTGGCACTTTCATAACCTCTTAACATGTAATCCTATGTGTTATTGGAGAAAATATTTGTAAGATGAGTAATAATCTTAACATGTTTGGGATGAGTTGCAAATTATATAAATTTCAAAGCCTCTGAGTGGAGGTTTGATTAGAAATGAACAAAAATTAACTGTTAAAGTCCTGTGAGAATATAAATATAGATGTAGCATCTCTGCATGAATTGGGCAAGTGAGAAGAGGGAGCAAATTTTCAAGTACCTGGGGTCACCATGTCTGGCTTTTTACCTAACAGACTGCGTGCCATGTGTCATGCTGCAGATAAGACAACACTTTGAGGGTGGTGAGACCTGCATAGAAACCAGAAGCAACAGCATCTCTCTGAAGCAAAGTCACCTTCATATTCAAATACTTCACACTTTGGAGTTTTCCTTTGCAGTGATCTGTGCAGGGTGTACCCACCTCTCCCCTGCCTCTCCCCTCTCCCCTAACCCACGCAAACTGTGACCCTGAAATGGACTGAGCAGTATAGAAGATGAATGAATATATATGTCTTAGCTTATCAGTTTGGCCAAAAAATTCAACAAGAAAAGAAGCACAATATTGATTGTATTTATATGGTGTAAAATGCGACAATATATGTTTAGTCTCTGCCACAACAAATGCCTTATATCTAACAAATAGCTTGCATTTACCCCCTTTTTTGAAAAAAAAATATTTTTGCATATTTGTCTCATCACCAGCTAACTTCAAACAGGTCACAACATCTCTCCACATGCCTCATATCCTGGAAGAGACAGGAATTTGTTTCTGGATAAAAAAAAGTTGACTAAACTCTTTTATTTTAAAGCCTTACATTCCAGCTAAATTTATACCCCTAAGAATGAAGAGCAGGTCAAGACTAATACAGTATTTTTGCACTGGAGTATATTTTGCAAAACATTTTGAAGACTGTGCTTTCAAGTGCACGAAATTGTACAAAATCAACAACTTGTAGAAAAGAATGACATTAGCTTTATTTTTAGATTTACACACAGATGTTGCAAACATTCATTATGCACTTCTGCATCATGTTTGCAGAAGAGACTCAAAAGGATGGAAGCTGCTTTGTGAGTTTGTAGCATCCTATAGATATCTATACAACGGGTGCAGAGTATTATATGAATAATGATGCAAATGCAATCTGAAGAGTGGCCTTCCAGCAGGGGGAGACAAGAACCTAAAAAAACAGGCAGCAAAACAGCTGCAGTCAAAGTTACTAGTTAAATGGCTCAAGATTCAGAGGGTTATAATTGGGTTATAACAGTTTATATATGCATGAACTTGCTACTGTTGCAAAACCATCTCAGGAACTATGGTGCAAAAATCAGCTTATATAAATTTGAAGAAAGAGTTAATACTGAGAATTACAATGTTACACACTGAAAATAAGCAAGAACCCTAATTTGACACATGTCAGCTATTATGATTAAAAATGGAGAAAAAAAAGATCCAGGCACATTTGCATCACAGAAACAGCTGCTGATGCAGACATCCACGTGCAACCAGACATAAAAAGACACCGAGTATGTTATATAAAAACAAATTAAACAATATTCCTCTCTTTGTCTCATGAGACTCTTCTCTGCACCTTTTTAATATTCACTTCAACACAAACATGTGAACAAAGCTCCTGAGACAGTGGCTAGTTTGGAACCTTTCCTTCCTTGAATTGTTCTGCATTACAATACGGATCATGTATCGTTCACACTTACAGCCCTGCATGTTCTCTCACTTGGTGACAGTTGTTTACTGTGAATCAAAACCGTTTTTAAAAGGCTTCACATGGTGTTGAAGGACAGGTTGCCAGTCCTGCTTCATCTACGCCACTTGTCAGAAAAACGTGCTCTCCTCTCACTCACGACGCTGTTGACAGAGCAGCTTGTGTAAAAACCACAAATCACACAGTGATACATTCAGTAAACCCAAATAGAACATTTTGGACAGTCTGTTCCTCCATGTGTCTGAGACTTTCAGACTTTGTGCTAATACGTTTTTTAGGTGACCCTATCACTGCTGGACAATGCAGGTGAAAATATTCTGACGATGCAGTGTTTTATGTGACAGACACAAAAGTTGCCCGGGAAATGTTTGGCCACATTTTCATAATCTGTAAATTTTATTAGATTACATTAAGTTTAATCTACCTTATATAATTGCAAACAGTTTAGTTATTAACAACAAAGTTACACCTCTTAGGGTTTATGGTTAAAAAAGCCAAATATCTAAAACATGTTATATGAAAAGTAATATTTAAACTCACATGAATATTATCAATTATCCATCCATCAATTTTCTACTGCTTATTCCCAAACAGGGTCACGGGAGGGGGCTGGAGCCCATCATAGCTGACATCAGGCGAGAGGCGGGGTACACCCTAGTCAGGTCGCCACTCCTATTATCAATAATAATTATTATTAGCTGTATCATTAAGAGAAGCTTTTCTAATACATCTTGCATCTTGCAATCCTGAGGGCTCCTCAGAAATGAATAAGCAAAAAGAAAATGTGGGTCAAGGAGAAAGTACATTTATAGATGTATAGATACTAGATAGAGACTGCCTTGTCCAGGAGTGTGTGTGAGTGTGTATGGCTGTTTGTCTATGTGTGTTGACCCTGTGATGGACTGGCGACCTGTCCAGGGTGTACCCCGCCTCTCGCCTAATGTCAGCTGGGATAGGGTCCAGTCCCACCTCGACCCCGTTCTGGGACTAAGCGTTAGATTATTGAAGGGTTGAAGGTTTGTAAGGAAGTACTGGTATTTGTGAAAGTGTAGCCATTTCAAAGCTTTAGTTTGTGAAGTCTGCATCACATTGTAAACATATTTTACTCCCATCAAATCGCAACTGACTGCATCATTATCAGAAATTGTTTATTATGTTTTATTTATTTTATTATTTATTATATTATCAGACAAGAAATAAATGGATGCTGTGTTTTTTCTTTACATATTTCCTCATTAGAAGCATCTTACAAAGATGCCAGTTCACAGAAAACAACTTATTTTAGGGCACAAACCAAATTTATTTATAGAAACAAGTCATTGAATTGTTTTTGGTACATCTAAATCAAACCAGAAGTCAGTTAATTTTAATATATTTTTAACATAATTTACTCTTTAATGGCTTGTAATATAATACAATTTGATTACAAGGAGTAAAAGTAAACACTTTACAATGACATACAATGGATTTTATTGCACTGATGAGATTTGAGAGATTAATTTTGAATTCAAAACACTAAAATATACAAAACTCATTCAATTCAGTAACTAAACTAAGGGAAATTTATGCTGCCTCAACAACACAGACATACATAATATACATAGGAATAAACAGGTTTAGTTTTTCAATGCATCATAGTATCTCAGGTCATCACTGAGGATTTTACTGGAAGAAAAACATCCACAAATAGCCAAATGAATCAATCTTATACAGTATGTCTACATATAAAGCAAGAAATATAATACTTGTGATTTAAAGCTAATGTTAGTGAGCTATATTGATAATTATTTATACCTTCACATTATTCTCTCTGTATTTCACTTTTGTAAATTTCATTAAAAAGTCTCATCATAACCATGAGTGATGAAATCCCCCAGTATAAGCAGCAGGTCAGTCAACATTTCTCTGTAGTAGATGAGTTTAAACCAGTTCAAACTTTAACCTAAAAGCACTTTGGCTGTTCTGCAACGCATGGCAGCCGAGATTCTGCTCCTGATTAGGGTATTGACGTCTATTCTAATAGTGGTAATGAAGGCGTGAGCTTTGTGTTCTTGTTTTGATCAGGCTCTCCTGCTGGCATGGACGAGGGGATTCTTCCTTGTTTTGATCTCTCTTGATATCTGACACCAGCTGCAGGGCCCGCAGAAGAACGAGTACACACAGTCATTGCAGATTGTTCCCTATGATATGGATGTAATAGGGGTTAATACATACAAAGTTAAAAGGAAACTTACAACTAAGTATGATTTTTCATAGTCAAAATGGTCATAATCAATGTCACTTTTTTAATTTTAGAGAAGATAATCATTATTCACATGTATTATACACATAATTGTTTAACTGCTGCTATTAATCACCAAAGCACAAGCTTAGCAAAGTGCAACAGCCCTTACATGAATGGCTGGATGTTATCTGGGAATGTAAGCATTGAGTATGCTGAGAGTCCAAACAGGTTTAATGCTGATCAAAGATAATGAGCGAAGGCAACAGTGACTTTTATGCAGTTCTATTAAGAACTTACACAGAACGGATGCATTTCTTTCACACAACCAAACATCAATGACGTCAAGCTTAGTGTCTGTACCTGAATACCATATCGGTGGCGAATAGACACCCGGAGGGCCGTTGTCATGGGAGGGATGAATCCAAAAGAGTCCAGCAGAGGCAAACACAAACACTCGCCTGCCTCACGGGCCGTCATACAGGCGAAGCAAGGAAAGCACCAAAAAGCAAAGCAACCTAAGGGCAAAAAGATTTATGTAGTATCCTGAGGTCAAGTTTGAATTTCAAACATATGTCGATGCGGCACACACTGTGAACAAGCCAGATTATTGATAAAAAAAAAAACCTCAGTTTAAGATATTTAGGCTAACAGGAAGGAATTTCTAAACCCTGATCAATCTGAATGATAGTGAGCACAGGCAGATACATACTTAAGATTAGGATGGGGACTTTTTTCTCAGGAGGTCTACCAGGACTAAGCTGTCCCTATATTCTTGATGTTTTGTGAATATCTGCATGCATCAATGTGTGTACGGAAACAAAAAAGGGAAACTTGCAGTGAGCAGGATCTAGGCAACAGTCGCAGATCCCGGAGGTCCATTGGTTGGAAACAGTGGTGGTGACAAAAGGCCGGGGTTGAGTTGTAGTGGTCTTTTGAGACATGGTTTCAGCTTCTGAAAGAAAAAAAACACCCAATTACTTTTATGGCAACAGTGATTTTCTTTACTGAAAACATTGACAATTGCTTATATGATGTTTTTTTTTATTCAGAATAAATTATTTGGTATTAAATAATTCCAAAATAAAGTATTGTCCTTTGTGTTTTCATGAAATTTGCTTTTCAGAATAAAGATTTACATGGAAAACACATTTATTCTTTAATTATTGACGTAGTTCTACTTTAGATCTGGGATAGTTGGGAAGGGTTCAGAGTGGTGTTACCGGAAACAAACAAACTATACTTCCTGCTCATTTTTGTTTCAACTACAACGTAGAAGGCCACATATTCTTTTCTTTTTATTTTAAATTATAAATTTTGAGCCCCAGCCGCAGACCATTTAGCTTCATTTCAGCAGCTGAGAAGAGTGATAGAGGATCTGAGAAGGTAGGTATAGGTCACCGCGACGGGACAAAGGAACTAGCATTGCAGTGAGAGTTACAGAAAGCAGAATGAATTTATACAAGAAAGAGGAATTACTCAATTTGAATTTTAAATGGGAATAAAACAGCCCCTCATTCTGAATTAGGTTTTATTAAAAAATACACTGTTCATTTGAGATTAGGTATTTAAATGGTCATTTCTCATCTCTTTAAAGCACATTTAACTTTTATCCCAAATTGAAGTGGAATTAAAACTCTTTATTTGAGTTAAAAATAATTTTTTTAATAAAAAAAGAATTAAAACTCATGTTAATGAGGCGGCTAATATTTTCAGATTATCAGATTCCGTACTGAGTCGCATTTGCTGATGACAAATTACGCATGCCACTGCATATAAAGACTCACCCCATCATCATGGCAAAAAACAGTCCTACAATTAAATTTCTATCAATCTGTTTTTATTTCACACATTCATTCTAGCTAAGAGGATCATTAATCTTTAGATACATCCATTTCACTCTGCAAGCTCGTTGTAATCAAATTACTTTTACTCAGTGGTTTTTGCCGCATTGTCCAAGAAAAACTTGAAATCTACTCTTTTTTTTCTTCAAAGTTCACAGAAATTACTGAACAGATCAACATTTCCCCAAAAATCGCAGTAATCACCTAAAACCCATATTAAGACACTATATATGTGTGAAAATATGAATCTTACTCATCTAACAGCTGATGTACAAGTTTCTCTCTGTTGTTGTCAAAAGGTATTGCTGTAGGAGGACCGTCTTACCTCTCTGTAGATCAGTGGGGAAGGAGCAGAGTTAGGTGTCTAAAAGAGTGATGTGTCCTCAGGACAAGGGGTATCTTATAAATGTGACAAGAAATATAACGTATCACTGACTCGTCTGTCCAGTTCAATCAGATTTTATCATCAAACTCTCAGACTGTCGTGCTATTTTTAAACTCTCCATCTTTATTTCTTAGAATGTCTGAATAGTTTAGTCCTGTTCTTTGACAGAAATGCGTGATAAGTTTCTGTGCAACTGTGGTATGAAAGCTTCTCGTTTCATAAGAAATGTTGTTACACATCACTGCACTGTTTGTTAAAACTCCTTCATGTATTTGTTCAGTCCAAATCAGAGGCATGCCACGTATTAAAATATGATAAGTATGAATAATTTAACATAGTATATAAAGTTTTACACCTTTCAGGATTTACAATAAGAGTTGAGGTCATTATGCAGTGGCTTCACGTTCAAATTTAAACATGTATCAATAAAAATATTTAATTAGTTAATAATAAATTTAAATAATTGCCTGTTTTGTGCAAGTTGTGAACATGTTGAAGTGTTTATTATTTGAGCTGTAGTCAAACATCTATATATGACTAGTTTCATATAGGCTCACAGAAAAATTGGTACAATTGACACAAATAAATCAATTATATTTTCAGATGATGGAGTCTCTTTTCTGTTTACATTGGGTTAATTTTAGCTCATCCCTGATGGTTTGCGCCATCATGACTCATTTTTGTGAAGTTTTTATTCTAACATCTCTGTTAGTTTTATTTGTGTCCCTTTAATTTCATTCTGTATCATTAAAGTATATATTAATGTATTTACTCTTAATACCACTGTTGCAATTACTGCAAAGATCTTGTTAAAAGCAGATTTTTTAAAAATTACCTGTGTCCTGAACTGTAAAACCATAAATTTTCCTCCTAATTTTTCACATTACAATTGTGAAACTTTGCTAATGTCCCAAATAAGAAAGTATAATGTTTTTTGTACAGTTCCCATTTTCCCCATTTAGCTAAATTGAGTTTTTACCTTCACCATATTAATAGTATTTAATTTTACAGATAAGTGAAATTAGACGGCGTTGGTGACTGACAGAGACACATATTAGTGCTGCTTCAGTAGATCAACAAACAACTAATCAGATTTTCAGGGAGGTTCTGTAATTAGTATGCAAACTGTATAAATTCTTCATGGCATGAATTTACAAACAAACAGGCAGCTGGTGAGCTGTAAATAGTCCCCCTCATACACTGCCTGTGATGCTTTCTTTCCCTGTTTCTAGTGTTAATGATAAATCCAAAGTTATAGCAGGCTTCCTTATAAACGGGATAAATAAAACATAAGCAAGCAAACAAGTATTTGTGTAAATAATGGAATAAAAAAAACAAAGAACAATCTTTACAGTAAGGATAAGCAGTAGGTAAGTAATCCTGTGAAGGGTTGACTCTGTGTATCATGCTTCTCTGAGGTTCATCACTAACTGTAAAGCATTGACCCCTGAACTGTATACCCGAGTGCAATGGCTTTCTTTGTCCACCACAAGGTTGTCTCACTGGTATATTTACATTTAGAAAACCTTGCTTTGGCTGTTATTTTTGTAATTTAATCACTGTGAAAATGATTTAGGCCCTGCGATGGACTGGCGTCCCGTCCAGGGTGTACACCGCCTCTCGCCCGTTGATTGCTGGGATAGGCTCCAGCCCCCCCGCGACCCCGTTAGGGACGAAGCGGTAGATAATGGATGGATGGATGGAAAATGATTTATCCTCACTTGTTGCTTTTTGTTCCTTTTATTCGCGCTGACCTGGGAAAAAAGGTTTTTGTTTTCTCTACCTTGTCTACATGAAACATGTTGCAGAAAGACTGGAAATTAATTTCTGTTGAATGATTTTAAAGTAAAAAATAAAGCCCCATGTGCCCCAAATGAAAATGAGCTCATTAAGAAATATCTTTCTGCATAATAAGCAGTGTGTTCTTGTAAAAAAAAAAGTTAAACATGGAAAAAAAAATGCTGAGCAAAGCTTCTGAAAACGTGTTTCAGTTTTGATCTTATCAAAAAGTTTCCATCATGCAGCATTTAGAAGAAACTGAAAATATAACCCCAGAGTAAACCGTTTGGGTCAGTGAGACAATGCTGAGAAATTTCAATCCGAAAACTGGTTGTTTAAACAGTGGGGCCCAAAGGTGGTCCACTGGTTTCCACTGCTTCACAGACATGACTCAGAATATATGGAGCCAACAGCCTGTGAAGCTCCGCACAATGACTAGGGGCATGTTGGAGCAGGGATACAATGAAAGCCTGTAGGATTGTGGTGCATGCTTTAAGGCCTTTCAGGGCAACAACAATGTGAAGGACACATCTTACAGAAACCAAAACAAGTTAAAAAGAAAACCTGAAGTTGGTATTTTAAATCAATCTGTTTTTTTTCTCATACATCATATAAATATATAGTTTTTATTTTACATCATTGCTTTTACAGAAACATGAAACTTAGATGCTTTAAAGGAAATAAAAGACAAGCATGCATGAATAAAGGTCCCTTATTTTTATTTTGAGGCTTTTAAAAGAACCCTTTCCTCTCTGTGGGAGTCATTGTGTCCCAGTTGAATTCTCTGAGGTAACTGGGAGTGGCTGCAGAATCGAGGAAGTGTGATTAAATCAACTCCTGTACTGACAGATGGACTCCTTGTAGAAAAGAAACTTGTCTAAACCAAGTGCGCCCCCTGCAGTGAGGTCAATGCACTGTATCTGACTGATGAGGATGAAGACGGCAAGGAGGAGGAGGAGGTGTGGGATGCTGCTCTTCTCTTCAGTTCTCTAGAAATCTGCAGCCAAGAAAGTGGATAGCAGCAGCATCCGTACAGGCAGTCGCTCCACGCACTGCCCTGTGACACAAACAGAGAGGCGGAAACTCAGGTGGGAGGCTCAGGCAGAACATTTGCATTTAGGTGGAAAAGATATTTTACTCTAAAACATATTTAAAAGGAAACACATCTATGTTTAATTTGCACTTGCCACCACTAATATTGTTTGTATATATATATATATATCAAATGCATATATATCAGCCGGCATGAAACAAGCTTTTTTCCGACTCTTTCACATTGTATTCATGAAGTTTACCAACACTTTGATTTGCGAATATGGCAAATACACTGAGTAATGTAAAACGAAAGAGTTGCGCTGAATTTAATGTGGGAGGTGACATAAACTACTAGAATAATCTATCCACCCACAGACATCTCCACAGGTGCAGAGATTTGAACAAGCTATTTAGTTATGGTATAAAACAATGTGGATAAGCAAAAGCATTTAACATTCTATATTTTCACACTTCCTGTCATATGACTGAACAAGGATCTGCTGAGTAGAACCTGGAAAACTGCCTTTTATATGGAACAGGTTCTACATGTAAAAATTAAATCAGAAATAAAGTCTGCATATAGTACAAATATAAACACACAAAAATACATGTGGATATCCATCCATCTTCTCCCTCCTGCTCTCTGAACGTGGCCAGGGTGGGGTGTGTGACTGGAATCAATCCTAGCTGTCTTTGGGCAAGAGATGGGGTAGACTCTGGACAGATTGCCAGCCCATCACACCAGGGCCAACACACACACACACACACTCCTAATTTAGAGTCTCCAATCAGTCTATCCCCAAGGTGCATGTCTTTGGATTGTGGGAGGAAGCCGGAGTACCCGGAGAGAACCCACGCTAACACGGGGAGAACATGCAAACTCCACCTCGACCTTCCCCTCGAGGATTGAACCGGCAACCTTCTTGCTGTGAGGCCACAGTGCTAACCCCCGTGCAGCCCTGCATGCACATATGAAATAAAAATGTTCATGCAAGATAAGACAAAAAACACTACGGAGGCGACTGCAGATTCAGAAAACTGCTCTGTGCCTGCAGGCTGGTTTAAAATGGACCAAGTGACATAAGGATGGTATCAGTAGATCCAGCAACTTCTGTCGCACAGAACAATGCAGCGATCAGTGTTGTCAAGTGGCAACACTAAACTATTCACATTATTCTGATTGCCTGCACTTTCATTTCTTTTTTAACATGAAAGCCCACCCCCTCCCCCCACCTCCCCACCTCTTACTCAGATGATAATAATAATTCCCCAACTGCTACTGAATCAATAATAATGATGATAATTATAGTCATGAAGTTGGAAAGATGTGGCTTCCTGTGCATGCTTGTGTGTGTTATTGTGTCAGGCGAATGAATCAAAGCTGCCGGGTAGTTCAGAGAAAGAATAAAATGCTGAAGTAAGCTGCAACACTCATATTTTACCTGGATTATACAACTGATTGGAACTGAATCAAAGCCATAATATGTTATTCTGGATGGATGTATGACATCCTAAATAAAATCGTACAGAAAAAAAACACGTTTAGTACGATTCCAAGACAAACATGAATTATAATAATTTCAGCTAAATAAAAAAATGACGTTTAATGGTCAAACTGATAAACATCAGTGTTTATTTTGTAACTATTCACTCATCTTGACTTTGATGCCTGCAACAAGTTCCAAAAATGCTGGTGCAGGCCAAGACAAGACTGGGAAAGTTTAGGAATGCTCAAAATACCTGTTTGGATAAACAATTATTAAATCACAGCAGCTAGATGTGCAAAGCTCTGCAACACAGCATGAGAGGAGCTCAATTTACTGCTGTGCCACTGCCTTTATGGGGAGAAATACATAAACATTCATCCATTTTATTATATATATATTAATTTTATATTTTAAAAAGAAAGGTTTGAATAAAAAAAAAGGGAAATGTTGTTAAATGAAATTCAAAAATAACTGGTTGTAACATAATAGGTAATAAGACCCTTAAAGATAGTTTCTCTCCTGTGAATTCCATGAAAAACTTCTAATTAAAGGTGGTAATTAATGCCACACTGAGAAGAACGGCTTTCTTTTATATAAACATTTATATTTATAACACACATTGCTCTCAGAAACACTAATCTTTATGCTGCAATTAAAACCAGATTAAATTATTGTCAAATAATTTTAATTAAATAACTTTTGAATTACAAATAGAAGGTATTTAATATTCAAACTTAAACCTTATTGTTCATGTAAAAGATTGCAGACAGGGTTAGGAGTACTATATCAGTAAACTGTTTAGTCTGAAGAGCAATAGATAAAACAAAGATCAGTCATACTTCCTGCTGCTAACAAAGTTTTAATGCACTTTTATATAAATTTCTATCTCTCAATGCTTGTTAAAAGCTTTCCAGGATCTGTCCCCCCTGCAGCATCTTATGTCAACTTCTTTTTTCCAGGTCAAGCATCATGGCCGCTGTGCTTTCGCATTATAGCACAACATCACGTGCGGACAACAAGATATCATGATGCCAGATTCAACAAAGAGGATTTTATCAGGGGAAATGAAGCAAAAGAGTGATACGGAGTAGGAGATAAGTCTTATAAAGAGTGCTCAGAGAAGAGACAGTATGTTGAAAACAACCATATTATCTACCAGAGATTTGGAGCACCACACTCATAATGTTCACTGACTTTCCCACAACATTTGAACAAATAAGGTTAAAATATTCCACCCAGCAGCATGTTTTCATTGCTGAAAGGTTCAAACTGTATATAAATAGGAAATAATCCCACTTATTGACTGTATTGGCTACTTATATGATCCATACCAGGAATCCTTTCTGACTAAACAAAAACACTAAATAAGATAAAAAGACATAAAGCACCTCGAAGTGATGAACCTAAACTTGTAGCAACAGAAAACAGATGTGTGCTGCAGAAGATGATTAACTAGCAGAAACGAAAGAATCCAAGTAAAATAAGATGAACACATACAATTTCAAAATAAATAGATGAAGAATTTAATCAATGTTTTATTCACTCAAGCTTCCCATGATCCTGCATTGGACTAAGCAGAATAGAATATGTGTAGATAAATGCTCCATTTGACCTATTCACTCTTTTATTTATTTATTTATTTGTTTATTTTTACTAGTGTGGCTTTATATTAGGAACCAAATGACAGGACAAATGATTAAATGTGTTATCTTTATGAGGGAGGTAAGCGGATGACTGCAATTAGCATTCATAGGGTGAGTTCTTTTAATATTTCATGGTCATCCATAAAGCAGTAATTTGTAACTTTGTATAAATTACATGAAACGTTTTTTTCAGATGTCATGATACTAATGAATTATAGCAAAAATGCAGGACTACTTTATGGCAGAAATATAGAGTAAGATAACAACAAAAGCTAAAGGGGAAAAAATCCCTGAAATGAACCTCAGGTTAATCTGCATGATTTAACTCCACATTCTTGGAGCCATTCTGTCACGGTAAAGAAAACTAAGCTAAACAACAGTTACAGGAAACAAACAATCTCATGAAACTGCAGCATAAACAAAAACAGAAGCTGATATAAAATAGATTGAAATCTCTCATGTCTAAGTCTTATATTCTCATGAGAAGACAGTCAGGGTTCATCTCTCTCCACCTGGGAGAGTTATTCGGTTTCACAAACAACCTACATGCTTGCACTTGTTTTTATAAAACTCCTGGCATCCCTAGCTCATGCTCTGCTGTATCGGCAGCGCTCCCCGGCCCACTCCACCTCCAGAATAGCCAACATTATCCACCGCCTTCTTCTGATGGATGGCAGGACTCCAGGCACTCCCACATTCTGCCTTATCTCTCCTTCTGTCACTGTCCCAGAAATCAGTTATCTGTTTGGTGTTTGCAGCGCACAAATCAGTGACTGAGACCTGATTTATGTGTTCACGCACTCAGGTGTTGAAGCAGCAAGTGGTCTTTGACTTTTAAAGTAATTCTGAAACCACCTATCCTCAGTATATTTCTGATTCTATTCCATTATGTTGCTAAAGTAGCATCTGTAACCAATAAGTACAGACACTGATGTGTTTCCTCTTTGCTATTATTTAATTTCTCCACCAAGATGTTTAGCACCAATCAGAATAGTTCACATCACGAGAATGTGTGATTGAGCTAATGAACACAGCCTAGTATGTAAGCATTTAGTGCTGCACAACTTAACTGGAGGAATTCAGTCAAGTTACCAGTTCATTCATAATTACATGCCTTGCAAGAGCTTGACAACTTGATTCATCCTTTGAGGAAGAAAGTAAACCTCTCCTGACACTTTAAAATTTCTGCATCAAACATCAGCCTAAAATAAAAGAGGTAAATAGTTATTTTTCATCCAATTATTATTAAAAAGTAACCATTAGAAGAAGAAATCAAAACCTCAGTAACTGTTGCTTTTCTATTGAGGAAGTAATAAAATGATATCTGTCCCTTACCACGTCTTAAAATACAACTTGTAATGAGCAAGAACCCATGACATATGATTCAGTGTTATTAGTGAACTGAAACAACACTCATAGGGAAAAGCAGGAAGTGAAAAACTAAGAGTGCATCATGATCTTGTACTTTGGTAAACCACCTTTTACAGAAATAGCTTTGAGTAAAAAGTTTCACAAGATGTTTTCTTCTACCGCATCGTCATGGGGGAAATGTTTTAGCAGATTTTATTAACACCTGAGGTGTGCAGCATCATGCTTAGCTAAAACCTCACTGAGTATCTGAGCTATCTGGGAAGCAACAGGACAGGCTCCAGCATGACACTGACATGGATTAAGTAAAGAAAATGAATGGAGGGACTTTGACTGGACCATTGTAACGTCCTCATTTCGTTTCCTTTCTTTACCATCCTGCTGTTGATTATTGCTTTATTTTGACTAATCTTCCTCATGCATTAGCCTCTCAGACACATAAACTCACATGTGGCTCTATGTAATTTGTAATAGAGAGGATCAGCGCAGACTGCAAGCTTAAATCATCAGCTCTCTTGTTCAAGATGTTCTGCCAAAACACTGCCTTTCATTTATTACTGCTTAAACCCGTTCAGCGTGGTATGCTGGTCCCTTTCCCAGCAATTAGCAGGCAAGATATAGGCTTTTACCCCCATGGACCCCCTTGTTCGAGCTGTCTGGTCCTTATACGATCAGTGTCAGAGCTTGGTCTGCATAGCTGGCAATAAGTCAGATTAATTTCCAGTAAGGGTTGGACCATCAATTCTGCCAATTCTGTTCATAACTTTTAAGGAATTTCTAGGCACAGCCGAGGTGTTGAGGGGATCTGGTTTGGCGGCCTCAGGATCGGGTCTCTGCTTTTTTCAGATGATGTGGTTCTGTTGGCTTCGTCTGGTCAAGATCTTCATCTCGTACTCGAGCGATTCGCAGCCGAATGATCTGTCACCAGTCTGTTATGGTGAAGAAGGACCTGAGGCGGAAGGTGAAGCTCTCAATTCACTGGTTGCTGTATGTTCCTACCCTCAGCTATGGCCACAAGCTGTAGGTCATGACTGAAAGAATGAAATTTGCAATACAGATGGCCTTAATGAGTTTCCTCTATGGGATGGAGAGATTGGATGAGAAGCTCGGCCATCTGAGAGAGGCTCAGCGTAGAACCAGTGCTCCTCCACATCGACAGGAGCCAGATGAAGTGGCTCAGGCATCTGGTTGGGATGCCTCCTGGACGCCTCCCTGATGAGGTGTTCTAGGCACGTCCCTGTAGGGGGAGTCCCCAGAGGAGATGCTGGACAGGCTGCAAAGATCATGACCTGAGAAAGCCTTGGGATACCCCTTGATAAGCTGGCAAATGTTGCTGGGGAAAGGGAATTCTGGGCTTCCCTTGAGAGGCTGCTGCCCCAGCAATCCGGCTCCAGATAAACAGGAGAAAATGGATGGATGGGAGCAGGCTATACCCTGGAAAGGTTGCCAGTCTTTCACAGAGTGACAAACAGCGACTCATGGTCACAATCACTCCTAGCAAGAATTTAAAGTGACTAATTACTCCAACAAAAATGTATTTGGATGATGCGGGGAAGGTATAAGGAGATCAGAGAAGATACAAATTCCACACTAAAAGATCACTGGTAGAATCTCCCCTTCAGCCAAGACTTGAACCAGCAACCTCCTGGCAGCAGTCCTACCCTCCACATCACCATGCAAAACTCTTAGAAACAATAAGATTTTGCAAATTAGCAAGTTTCCAGAAAATTGTTGAATTAAAGCAAGACATAGTTTTTCTAAAATTACTGTTGATGTCAAAAGACTTACAGTGTATTCATTTTTTTTCTGGGATCCAATTTAAAAAATCCTATTTATTTGTAAACCATGTTTACAACAACGTATAACTGCTCAAAAAGCAAAACATAAATGGCAACATTACCTGTATGCCGTAGCGCTCTCTGACCGATGCCCTCATGGCCATAGAGGCTGGAGGCACACAGCTAATGCAGTCCAGCAGAGGCAGGCAGGGACATGCACCTGCTGCTCTGGTCACCTTACAGGCAAACACTGGGAGGCAGCAGAAAGCAAAACAACCTGCACACATAAACAAGTAAAACTACATGACACTGAATCAAAGTATTTAATAAAATGTTGTCTTATATGGTGTACTTACAGTCTCCCATGTCTTTGTAGCATTCACATAAACTGGTGCTCCATTGTTCTGACTCTTTGTATCTGCGCTGAGGCTGAATCCGGACCACCTGTTGGAACATGGCTCACCTGTTTCTCTACAACCAGGAAAGACAAATCTGGAGACTTAAATCGTCAAATTAGAAATGTTCAACGTTGTAACCTAAAGTAAATTCTTTAACCTAAAGACTCACTTTCTCTACATGAGTTGCTCCATGAACACGTGCAGAAGTGTTAGAAAATCACCCTCATGACAATATCTGATCTCTCAACATGTTGCTCAGCATAAATAGAAAAGTTTGTCTTTACATATCATAGAACAATATAGTCACATTACATTGTGCTTGAGTTAAAATGCTAGACATATTAGTTTTTTTGTTTGTATATATATATGTGTGTGTGTGCTGTTATAAAAACATCAAACATTTGCTGTGTATAAAGACTTTTTTCTTGGTTTCTTTATCTCTTTAACAAAGCCTGGGTGATAGTTGGTATCTCTAAGGTGTATCATTGTAAAAGAGACAATTCAGAAGTGGTGCCTTTCCATACAATGTTTTGGTCCATGTCCATAAGTAGCAAACCAGGATAACTTGGGATTTGAAATGGAATTTTGCAATGATGAATGAGAAGACCATTGATTCATAATCAGGTTCATTAAAAATAGAAGCTAAGACATTACCCTGAAACCCTGGAGGGGTATAAACTAGTCTCATCAACCTAAACGTTCTTTAGGAATTATTGTTTGTTGATTGTTGAAAGAGTGAACTTAGCATCATTATGGCATTTTTACTATATTAGTTGAAAATGATCTCAAAATGTCAGTATCAGTTGCTTAGTGTAATATTGTTCTTTATTGCAATAATTCCTGAGACAAATGAGATGTTTCTGAGACGTGACAGGCCGAGTCCTAGTCATTGTGAGAGCTTATAAAACTGAAGTCTTTTTGATTGAGAAGTGAAACGTCACTAAGAGAAATTAAATCATATTGCCTTTTTTTTTAAAGATGTGAAATGAGATTAAACTAGATTAAAGGAATATTTTACTATAATTTTGCTAGGAAAATAAACCAAACTTTGCCATAATTCTGGTTTGTATCTAAGCCAATGACAAAGAAGCCATCTCAGGCCAAACCTTCACAACTGTATCACTGCTGTAACTTGACTTAAATTACTCTTTAGCTTTTCTCTTCAGCAAAATGTCTGAGTGGAAAAAGTCAGAGAGCAACCTGCTGATCCCTGAAGAATGACTCACCTCACAGTTCTAGGAAAGAGAAGGTGTAACAGAAAATTAGTCACCAGTCTTGATTAAATAGATCACCTACCTGCTAATTTACAAAGCTATGCAGAAATCCCTGGAAGCTTTGCAGCAGACTCTGACTTCCACTGACTCTTTTTCGCCTACTTTTACTTGCAGTCTTTTTATTGGCTGTGTTTACCTGTAAATAAGAAAGCACCATTTAAGATGGGTAAACACTGCACTGTTTTCATCACAGTTAACTCTGCTGAGCATTTCATAACCCAAGGGACATATTATTCAAAGTCTATGAACTCCAAAATGAAAATGTAAGGCACTAATTGGCAAATATTACCATGGCAACCTCAATATTAATCAATCTGTACCTACCAACACCCTCCTTTTTTAAGAGTGGAAAACAGCTACCAAGTAAAAACACAAAGAATTCATCCCTCATCAAAATGGATCCATAACATAGGGGCTGAAGCTGAAACATGGGATCTTACAGCAGATAACTAAAAGGGAAGTTTGTTGTAATCAGAAGATCTCTGCTGTAAAACACAGGTTCTCACAGTACAGTAAAGTGCAGGAAGTATTAAAAAGTGCTAGAAATGTTCAATATTTGCTTTTTTACCATTTATCTGATGTAGCATATTTGTCAAATTCTTAACTTCTGATACCGATTTCAACTGATAGACCTACTGATTTACAACAAACATGTCTGGAAAAATATACATGACATCTTATTTTTCATTTTGAGTTCAAGGCAACTTGGATGAAGTTTGAAATATAATTTGTACATGTTGTGTAAAAGTTGTCTTTAAAAAAAACAAGAATTTCCGATATCACATTTTAATGCAGTCAGCTGATAATACAGGACGTTAAACAAAGTTTTTTTTTAAATAAAAGATATTTTAAAAAATATATTATTGACTGTATTTGATTTATTTTTTAAGATACAAAACAATTAAATACAAAACAGACCTATATCATGAAAATGTTTAAAGCTTTCTCTGACATCTACACATTGAAACAGTAGCTTACAGCAAAGTTGTGTCTGATAAAATGAACTGAACCAAGTCCCACAATTCACTTCTTTAAAATGTGTTTATTTACAATATTGACAGCTTAATAATAAAATACACAGGGATCATCCGGTGACGTAATGGAACAATTATTTTTTCAAAAAGAAACTTGTACATAAAGAAAATGTTATGTTTAATTTTTATTTATTATTTAGGTTTAATTCATATTTCTGGAATAAGTTGCACTTTAACTTGCTATTTTATTCACTTCTTAAAGCAATAGGTTTACAGCCTTAAAACTGTATTTGATGCCACATTGATTTTCCAAATTCACATTTCTGGAGCTGTCGTCTAAAGGCTGAGAAACACTTCATATCACACACCAGCAGATTTATATAAAATTATTGACACATTAGGATTACTTCAGCTAAGAAACAAAAAAAAAATACATTATCAGACAAAGCAACTAAAAGAAAGAAAGAAGGTAACAGAGCATAAGACAAAACAAGAGTTGATAACAGTCTGACTTTTGCTGGATGACTCAGAGGAAGAAACAGGATGCAAGACACATGTTGAAATAAGGTGAACCAAAGCGTTGCAGTTAATTAAAGTTTAGTACTGCGGCTATAAAAATTCAATGTGAAAACTTATAATTGTGTGGCCACACTTAGTACATGATAAAATAATGATTTAAAAAAGTATAGTTTAACGGTTGTGCATTTTAATCCATAAAGAAGATCTTGGCTCTTTCTCTCAACTCATTATAAAGGTGTGGTCCCAACAACACATCTGTTCTTGCATTTTATTTGAATGCTTCGATGACCTGTAAAGTAAAAAGCAAACAAAAATTAAAACATTAAAACCCTGACAGGACATTTCCATCATATACTCTACCAGTTAAAAAAAACAAGGTATATTTTTACATTAAATCTAAAGGGAAAGTATGTCTAAACCATTCACTGGTAGTGCACAATAACACATCACTCACAGTGCTTGGTTGTTTTCTGACAGAGGCATTTCTGCAGGTTTTCTTTAAAGGTGTCATTTGTGAACACAGGCGACTTATGACACTTCAGTTTGCTGTTGTTAATAGCTGCAATGGAAGAAGTGAGCACTGATCAAGTTCATAATCTCCATACCCTTTCCCAAACATCATATGATCATTTAAAATGAATGGACGAGAGCAGCTCTAATAGTTAAGGCCAGACCTTATCCAAACAAACAGGAAGTAAAAAAAACAAGACTTACACGAGCATATGCATTTGCGAATCTCCATCCTAGTAAATCCAGCAGAGGTAAATTCCTCTAAATCTTTTAACAATCCTGGAAAGATAAAGAAGAATTATACACTGCATTACTAATTAAGCCTGAACAGTAAAATATCTCATTAACAGTGCTGTACATGCATATGTTGTAACAGTTATGTGCAGAAAAACAGCACATGCATCTAAGCAGAGACAAGAACAGATTTATCAGATGCGTACGGGATTCACTGGCTGGGATGTCCACCAGAACGAGGAGCAGGAGAGACGCAGCTATGATCCTAGACGACATTGCAGACTTTGTTTCTGTCTGCTGCTAAGCGTACCAGTGGTTACAGGACTGCACAAACACAGCTTTATACCAGTCAAAGGTCCACATCCACGTGGTAGTATGTGTCTCAGCATGTTAGGGAAAAGACATGGGGGGGCTGTCACTGGAAAATGTGATAGTCATAGCGATAAAACTCAATCACACACATGAATGGACATAAAAAATACAAAATCACTAAATGTAGGGAGAAGTTTCACCAGATTTATAAGCAATGCAATTCATCTTTCACTGAAAAGACATGTAATAATACATAATCTGCCTTTAAATCCCCTCAATAAAACAAAAACAGAAATTTCTTCTGAGAAATTAAACTTGAGTAATATCAGATCAACACCACTCACACCTGTGGCTGAGGTCTTTTTTTATTTACTTCAGTTTGACTAAAACACTGAAACTGAATCTCATCCAAAGTTAACTCTGCTTGTCCAGTCAGTCTGACTTAAATAGAACATGTATTGCTCATATTGCTCTTTTATTATAACCATAACATAACGTAAGAAAATAAAAAAATCACATATTTAATAGAATATTTATTTTTAGCTTTCTTCTCGAGGAAGCTTGAATAAGTATTTTGTTTGTACACAGTACATCTATACCCGTCAAAAAGGATTAAAAACTGTTTTACTCCATAACATGAATAAAAATGTTATCTGAATTTAAACAAAAATCCCATTTCGCTGGTATTTTTTTTAGATCTCAAAGACGCAAAATAGTGGTTTTGAACTGTGTGGACAGTCAGCTGGATTAAAAAGTATCTGTCAGGTAAATCAGTGAAGTGTTACAACAAGTTAAGATTTAGTTCAGTCTTAATGTGTAAACTCCCAGGAATGAACTTTGCTAATAAATAGCAGCTTTATCTTATAAAAACCCAGGTGAGGATGCTTAAACTAACAGAGTGCATATGGTTAATGTGACATCCGCTCATTTGCTGATTTTAGGTCAGCAAACCCACTAATAAGCAGGAAAAAGCTGAAATACACAATCAATACCAGTTTCTCACTGTTTTTGTGCTACCATTTACTTCTTGTGTTCTTTTCAGACCGTACGTCTCCTCTAAAGTGATCCCACTGTTATGTATACGGGATTATTGGCGCGAGTTTGTCATTGGCTGCCTCCTGAGTCACTCTGTCATTAGAGGAGGTGCGTAATTACGCGCTCCACGCCATCCAAACCTTGTCACGCTTCCTTTGTACAAACCCCAAGTGTCAGCACCGTCACTCACATCAACCGCACGGTGACGTCTTTTACCGTAACGAGTCAGGATACAAAACGAGGAAATCCCCACGGCTGAGAAAACGACGACAAGGCCCCTTTAAATCGACGTTTTTCGGTGTCGTGCCAAGAGTGAGAGAGCGAGAGAAAGCTCTGGCAAACAACAACACGGTTCCCAGAAGCCGCTTTCAACGGATTCAGCTCTTTACTGCGGCCTTTCAGGAGAAAAGGTGAGGTCTTACTTATTATATTTAACATTATTTCTAAGTAATTGTAGCGAAAACCTTTTGTAAATGATGTTTTTATCGAACAGGAAGAGTGTTTTAGAGCTGTAAAAGCAAACGGAAGACGCCTTATTGTACTGCTGTTGTTTGTTACACCTGTTTATAGTAATGCATCTGAGAGAGCCTGACAGTACATCGCTTATTTGTCAGTATAACGTAGAATAAGAGCTGGCACGCGCTTGCCAGACGCAGTGCGCTCATGCGCACGAGAGCTATTTTTGACAAACGTCTTTAATTTCATTGACAGGCAGAGAGGACTTTCCATTCGCTATTTCCATCACTTTATCAGTTGTTTTCCGTACATTCATTGTTGAATGCCATTGCGGAAGTGAGAAGCTCCCGCACGAGACAGCGCTTGGGTTGTACGGACACCTAGCGGCCAGTCAGGAATAAAACAAAGTCGTTAAAAAGAGAAGGGGGGTGAAAAAAAGAAAAGAAACCTGCATCCTAACCATGTACGGAGCTTCAGGTATCCCCGAGCTCATCCCACCCAGCGGGCCTCCCCGACAGCCAGGCCCGGCGGGGCAGTTCAACCCAGGACACCCCCAGGTTAACGGACACGGCGGGGGTCCCAACCCCCAAAGACTTGGACAGAGGGCTCCCAAACTGGGCCAGATCGGTCGCTCCAAGAAAGGTATATTGATTTTGGTTTAAATTAAAAGGGGGAAAAAAGGTCTATAAACTGTTGACAGCCTCCAGTTTGGCTCCACAATGACAGTTTATCCAAACGGGTAGAGGTGCAAATAAAAGCTCACCTGCTAAATCTATTTGAACCCACACAGGATTTTAAAAAAGGCTAAAAGGCAGATTCATGTTGGAGCCAGTTATTTTAAAGTGATTCTAAACAGAGACAACTATTTAACCATTGATGCAAACAGGATGGAGGAAATTAAAGAAACCCTTTTTAGCATAACACCATAAACTCCAGGCTTTAAAACGATGTGAAGGTTGCAGGAGAATAACCTTAGCTTAGTGTGTGTGTGTTTTTTTTTAAAAAGTTTATTCTCAAAGTGAAGAAGGGAGAAAAAAATCCCTTGCAAATATTTTTTTCAGTGTGGCCCTAATACTCTGTCATAATAATGATAAAAGTAAAGTGAATATTGTAAAAGCAGACAAAAACAATTTTTTCATCTAAAATTTGTGACTGAGGATGTTCTTATAGTCCTAAAACCTGCATGTTGGGTTAACTGGTCACATTTATTTTCCAGGGAGTTGGCATGAGTGTGAGTGCTCGTTTGTCTGCTTTGGTCTTGTGATGGACTGGCGACCTGTTCAGGGTGTACCAAGCCTCTCTCCTGGATGCTGAGATGGGCTTCAGCTTCCTTGTTACCCTGAAGTAAACCTAAAGTATATTGCTTGGATGGGACTGGGCTAGCTGTTGAGGGCTGTTTCTATACTGGATCAAATACTGGTATGAAGTGGAAGTAATACCCTGCTATAATTGGTGGCTCAGATTAAAGTAGGTTAATCCAGTTATCACAGATTATATAATCTAGCAACAAGCGTAACCCCAGGCTGCTTCAAGTCTTTTGTACTGAGATAAAATCAGCTGAGGATCATATTTGAGTGAAATTGCTGTATTTTGATTTCCAGAATATAAGGGATTATCAGTTTGGGGCTTGCCTCGGAGATTAGGCCACACTGTCACAAAAGTTTTGATCTCTAATTGTTGCGACGCTAAATTTTCAATTCTCACATGACAATTAGGACCGCAATGCTATGAAGTTGTTTACTCCCAATTCTGTTGTTTTCTTTGACCCTCGTTTCCATAAAAATGGATTATTTAACAACCTCCTGTCTGAGTATTGCTGCAGTGTACATAAAGTAGATGTAGGCCTACTGCCTGCCTTCATGGTAATCCAAAGCAAACCTTCCAATAATTCAATTGTTTTTATGCATAATTCTCCCAACCTGCTACCAGAGGTGTGGACTCGAGTCAGATGACTTGGACTCAAGTCAGACTTGGGTCATAAATTTAATGATTTCAGACTCGACTTGACAAATTTATAAATGACTTGCAACTCGACTTAGACTTGCACTGAAATGACTTGTGACTTAACTTTGACTTTTGACTTGGAAGTAAAGTTAGCTAGTCAAAGTTAGCTAGCTAATGTTAGCTTTACAACAGAACATTAGCATGATGCACTTGTGAGCCCACACCTGTAGCTACTTCAAAGTAAACGTGTTGTGTATCAGACTCCACTTTAGTCAAAATACAAAGACATGCTAAATAAATTTTAACACACTATTAATTCTAAAGCAGAGATATAAGATATTCTCGCTTTGGATAAAAGTGTCTGCTAAATGCCTGTAGAATAGAACCATGTTAATGTCATTCACATTTCTGAAAGCTTCCCTCCCACTGCTGATCAATAGAAATAATATTCTGTTAATATTTTACAGGACTGTTTATTATAAACACATGTGTTGAATTTCAAAAAGTGTTTAAATAAGCTGAAATTTCTGAAAAATGTTTTTATGTAGGCTAAACTTAATATTTCAATATTTATAAAAACATAATTCGATAAAGATCTCTAGGTGACTTGACTGAGACTCAAAACTCAGTGTTGAGGACTTGTACTTGACTCTGGACTTTTTGTCTTGACTTTAGGACTTGACTTGGGACTTGCTAGTCATGACTTGGGACCTACTTGTGATTTGCTACACATGTGCTAATGAAGCTGCTAATGTCTCATTAGCTTCTACATCAACCCCTTATTGTTCCAATAAGTACACGGTTGATCAGGTCTTTTAAAATGAATTGAAAAGGTCAAAGGTCTAGCTAGAAATGCTGTTGTCACATTATAGCAGATGTAACATTGTGACTGGGTGCTGGCTTGTTGCTTTTAGGGACACCTGCATCTCAGAAGGCCTTCACAGCACAAAAAGCACTCTGAACTTTCTTCTGCTTTTACCTCCACAGTGGACCTGGAGGATGAGGATTTGGAGGACATCATGAACAACAACGGGCAGTGTCCCGTATCCCTGTCGCCGATCTCCTAAACTCCACCAAAAAGTGCCAAAACAAAAAATCCCCTGGGATGCTAAACCCCCTTCCCATCAGTGCTCTTGGCCTTGGTCCTGTCAAGTGTCCTCCAGAAGCTTCTGATGGCTCATCAAGGCTCAAACGGCTTATTTAGCGGCAGCTGAAGCCCAGGCCCTGATTGTATATAGTGTCTATTTAACACACCTTCGCTCAGACTGTGAATGAATCGAACCGCATTGTTCTCTATTCTATACCTCGGTTGGCAGTGAACTTTCAGGACTTGAGGGAGATTTTGGAGGTGTATTTTTCACAGCTTGATTGATAATAAGGGCTACGTTGCTGATGTTGCACTGAGCAAACGGGTAGATGACAAGCAGCCGCTCACCGGTCTGATTCTGCTAAAGGGTGACCGATTGTCTGCGTGTGGGCTGTGTAAGGGAACACAAGCCTGTAAATGTGTATCGCACAAGTGAAATGTTAATCTTTTGGTTGTGCAATGACTATTCTCTACTCACGCTGATCCATGTTGTGTATGGTTATATACTGAATCAAAGCTTGATATTTACAGGAGAAGTTACTGTTAATTATGATTTTTTTTTTTTTTTTTTTTGGAAGAAAAGATTTATTTTTTGTTGTGGCGTTATAGCTGCTTTATGATTTTTACTGGTTTCTGAATGCACATGGCTTCAGTTGTTCTATAATTATTGTTTCCAAATGGTGCACTTTGTGGGAATGCCTGTTATTTGCAGTAACGTGTTGCAGAATTCTATGCATGAAGTCTGTGTAAGCATCAACACATAACTGGTATCCTGTTGTTGTTTAAGGGCTATGAAGTAGTTTTCACACCACTGTTTTTGTTTGGTTTTTTTTGGCTCTTTAGGCTGTGCAGAATTGACATTTTCCCTCTGAGCTCATTTTTAACCTGAGCTTCAGACTCTGCAGGAAAATGTCACAAACAACAACAGACTTGCGGAGCTTTTAAAGGGAGAATTCCCCAGTTGCCTACACAAACTGTGAGGGGGGAAAAATGTAAAGTTCAAGCTATTTAAATGAAATGCCAAATGAGACTAGATATTTAGAATTAAGAGGTTCTGGTTGGGACTCCGTTCTATGATACGGAGAACTGGTTTGTATTTAATATTTATTTACAAAGCACTATAAACGTCTTTGGCGTCATATTTAAGATTAAGATGGACTATTTAGAGGTATGCTCAACATTCGAGGCTATAGTTGTAGCATGAGATCATGAAACCAAGGAGCCTATGATTAGTCTTTTACTGCTGAGACAATCTTATAATGATGTGTTTTTGGATCTCATGAAGATTTTAGGGGATCTCGGGTTGAGATAACTGCCTATAAAGGCTCATGTTGATGTCATGCTACTTTCTAGGCTGTGAAGTAACTAGTTTACTCCTCTGTTTTGCGTCATGAAATGTTGCATTGCACAGCTCTCTCTCTCTCTCTCTGATTCCGAGATTGCTCTTTTGGGTTGTGATTACCTTTTGCATGGAAAATGATCAAACTTTTCATAATGCATCTCTGAAAATAAAGAATGAATCTTTGACTTTGTTTCTTTTCTGTTTGGATAAAAAAAAAAAAACCTTAAAAATGCATCTTTTTTTTAAAATATCTTTATGCAGGGATCAGTTGATTAACAACTATAAGAAAGTTTTGACCACAGCATGGTTTGATGTGCATCTGAGGAACTGAAATAGTGTTTTGAGGAACAAGGATGCAATGCAAAGTCTGTAACTAGAGAAAATTATAACACGGTATTCTAATGCAAAACTGTCCTTTCTGATGTCTGTTGTCTGTTTTGTTCTTTCCACAGTGGATATATATATATATATATATATATATATATATATATAAATGGCTCCAGTATCCATAAAAAAAATAGATGCCACCACAGAGTCCTAGGTCTCCAGGAAAGCCTTGTGGACTCAAAACAATGAGTTACATCCCGTTCCCCTTAACTATGAACGCTAGCGAGCCACAGCATCATTAGGCTGAAATCTATCGGCCTACACCCGGTATAGATGGTCTGTCCTCTTTGCTGTAATATTGATGAACAACCTGTGAAAAAGCCACATTTATTATTCCCACAGACTTTATAGCTATTTTACACACACATCTTGCCTAGAAACTCCCCTCTGGTTTCTTTTTTCACATAAACCAAATAGCAGCTCAGCATCAGACACTTGTAAGTAAAGATGGTGGGGATAGAACCCAGGACCTTATTCATACTAAGCATACACTCTACCACTGAGCTACATCTCCACCAGCTATCATTTTATAAACTGAACTAAATGAAAGGCTCTGAACAAAAGCTGTTCCTGTAATATATATATATATATGTTATGGAAACAAAGATGTTTGTACAACTATCCCAAGGACAAACTCTTCAACACAAGCCTTTTAGATCATGGTTCCTTTAGATCCGCATACCCTTAATGCTCTGGTCTCTGGTGTGAACGCTGTATCCAGGTGTGCTTGCAGGGGGACCGACAGGCCCAGGACAAAGATTACTGGTGTCTGCATTTGAAAGTCTGGCAAAGAACTCTCCATGACCGTACGCAGTATTTGTGCCGGCTTAGAACGTGTAACAAACTCACTACTGGACTGGTGATATGCAGGTTATGGCTCCTAACATCCGGGCCATCTGGTCCATAGCCCAGATTGTGTTTTTGAAGTAAATCTTTTCTGTGAAAAAGATCTGTTACACTTTGCCTGCTGGGCTTTACGCCTGTTTAGCTATTGCAGGTCATGCTGTTCTTTTCCAGTACGCAGAAATGCATGTGCGTGATTACATTTTAAACCTAACAGAAAACAGCACAGAAACCAGGTGTCCATGTTTTTCTTCTCCTATGAATGGTAACTGTGTGGCTTTGGAAGGAAGGATAAAGATCCTGTTTGGGTTATGAATTTCAATTAGTCTTATTCACACCACTGGACAGTTTTCCAGTCAGTCCATCTTCAATAACTGCAGATTTGTTTAGTAATCCCTTTTAATGTGAACACAGGAACTGCATCCAGTGACAATGATTTTGGAGCCTGTGCACTTATTCCCACCACAGACTCATGCTGAGTTGTTTCATCTGAATCTTAATCTTCACTTTGTATTCAGTTTGGATCACACAGCCAAAACCAAACAATAAAAAAACTGCTTGCTCTTTTGAACACGTCCTGCAGAACTCCTATTTGCATTCGTATGTGCATATATGAAAGGTGCAGAGCGGCTGCACATATGGATGCAAATTTCTGCAACATCTGCTCGAGACACTTTATTCAGATTACCCCGCCAGCTACTTAGCAACATGTTGCATGTTTGCATTAGGTTCCACAGCCTCTGCTCTTTGTCCATTCACATGGCAGATGTGAAAAGTCAGACCTGATGCTCTATGCATTCTGGTTCATGTCTGAAAAAATATAGTAAGATTTATGAAAACAACAAAAACAACCTAATTTAATGTCTAAACAGCCATGGGAGTCAAAACACACCCCACAATGTTGCATTGTCTTTATTATATATGTACTGTTTGACATGTTAAAAATACTTTTTCATACATATTCAATGATGCTCTTTTCTGCTAGAGGAGAATCTATAACATTTAACAAGAACAGGATATACTGTTCAGATCTCTAAACATCCTGATAAAAGTATGACCCTATGTGAAGGTTACAGAAGATCAATGGTGAGCAACCAATAATGCTAAGCCAGTTGAAAAAAGCTACTTTTGACTAAATAAATAGGGGCAGCTTAAGCGCATACTGGCTGATATTCACTGGAGGCATCTGTGATAAAAACCTGATGACCAAACAATCAAATATTTTTAAAACCCTAACAGGTTGGTATGAAGACCTGCATGAGCTGCATGAGTCTTATAGCGAAAGGCTTGTTTAACATCTCCTCTACACAATGAGCCCTGCATGAGAAGTCACACCCTGCTCATCTATTTTAGTACCAAAAGTTAATATAAAACACTGTATTGTCATTTTGCATCTGTGTATGGCTGTAATAGGGTTGCAGCCTTCTTACCATACTGGAATTGATTACTTTCAATTACATGGCAAACGCTAATAAATGCTGGTTCTAACATGAGGGTGCAACTGTTGGCTTTAATCCATTATTTATGCTGCAATTCAAAAGGGTGCACCCTGGGGGCTTTCCTATCAAATCAGGGGATCCAATTATAATGCATTTGTGAAGACTACTTGTAAACATCTGTGGAATGTGTTGATGGGATGAGAGACATCTTTCATGAAACAATTGAGAGCTCTGCATGATAATCAGGGGGTCATCAAAGGCCTTCCTGGACAAAAAGTAATGAAAGCTCCATTTCAGTACTCATTGTCTCTGTCTTTGATTCACAGCTGCCCACACATGTTGGGTCTACTCCTCTGTGGTGCTGCAACAATGCATGAACTTCCTCCTCAGCTTCTTTTTATGTCCCTGACAACAGCGGATCGTCTCAGACATATTCCTTGGTGCTTCCTGGTGGGCCAGAGCGGGAGCTGGCCATGGATGGGTACTTAGATACCTGCTTTTTCCTCGGGCAGGACGCTGCCAACATGGCTCCACCCAGGACATCTAGGAGGGAGCCACCCCATGCGATGAAGATGGCAGCACCAAATTCAAACCTGGATAAAGAAAACAGTATTTCGCACACACAAAATTCTTCTGTCATTTACATAAAAAAATCCAAATGATTAAAAAATGTTAGATATAAAATATACATTATCTATATTTAACCCACAAGAGTCCAGATTGATATATCTGATGCATAGTTTTTGAAAGATTTGGCATTATTTTATGGTAAAAACTTCACTCTAAATCCTGTTGGACACAGTCAGGTTCTTCCCTCTTAATGGACCCCAAAAAGCAGATTACAATATAATAATATGGATATAACAAATAGTAATAAATGTTAAAAATCACAAAAAAATTATTTATTTATTTATTTATTATTATTATTATTTTAAATAAAAAATTAAATTAATAATAATAATCATTATTATTAATAATTGTATTTATTTATTTATTTTCCTGTTTTAACTTTCTTCTGATCTTCAGATGCAATTAAGGAAGTTTCATAAAAATTACTTTTAACATTCAACATTTATCTATGCTGTTGGTGACCTCTAAAACTTGAAAATGGAGAGGAAGGAGCTTTTCGGCTACTTACTTGGTGTTGACAGGCGTGTAAGGATTATAAAAAGCTCTGATGACATTGTGAGCAAACCAGGAACATGCCACGATGGCGCACAGCCCTGCAAAGTAAGAGATCAAAGAGAAAAGATCATTCAGTCCATCCACGCATCAAAACTCCAGACAGAGCCAACTTATCCCTTTTATTTGCACCAGGCGTCCACCTATTGGTCCTAATACAATTAGCTTAGTGTTTCTGTTCTCTTCTGAGCACATAATGTTAGAATCAGTGTCAAAAGTACAGGGCTCCTCAGAGTAATGACCACTGGAAGGCAGATGAAGGGGAGGAAAGATATGTGGACTGGGGATCTAACCTCTTCCTACACGCTTTAAGACTGGCAGGAGATGAAAGCTAAACATGACATAACTGAGTATTGTGAGTTAGATCATATTAGGCTCTCATATTGTGGTTTTGACTGGTTTAGTCAGGCGATACTTTAATCTTTAAAGTTTGCAAACCAATAGGTAACATCTAATGGTGTAAATCTTCACCGGTGTTATAATTTAACCTGAATATAATAGTTTTCTCTCCTTTAAGCTGTTAGCATCAAGCTTCCTCAGGGTAACATATTGATGGAGCAATGCCTATGAGTTCAAGCAGACACATTGAGTTACTTTGCTGCCTCCCCACATGCTATTCATAAAGTGTAACCATCCAGTCTGGGTAAGCAGAGCAGTAAAGCAGTAAAGTGTCTGTCTCTTTCTGCCATTGCGTCAGCCCCTCATTGCGTTTGCTTCTGGTTCTGGGGCAAAACGATCTAAATCATAACCTCAATGTTAAAATGAGAACAAGCTGCTAACGAAGCCTGGAGTTCTCCATGATCCAATCTGTTCCTTAGGAATGAAATTTGCTAGTTGGAACATTTGCATCGTCACCTCCCACTAGCAGGATGATGCCTCCCGTCATGGCAATGCGGGACTTGCGTAATTTGTCATTTCCTCCACAGGTGGTGCACTTCATTCCCATACAGGCCACACCGAGACCTGCGATGGACACAATGATGCCAACTATCATCAAGGCGCGAGTGGCCTGGAGCGAACCTGGATAAGTCAGAGAGAAGGAAACAGAATGATTAAGTAGGCTAGTTGAGAGGAGTACAGGAAGCGTGTAAGGATTCCTTTCTAAGAAGAAGAAGTGAACAGATGGCCTTTAGTTTTGTGTGCATCTCAAAAAGATGAAGAACATTGTGATTTGTAAAAGGCCAAAACTAAGAAATCTATATTTGTGTTTAGTGTAAATCTAAAGGAACAGAGCAGGAAATGATTAAGCAGGACTAGTAAGCAGTTTCCAACTTATCAGACACATTTTATGTGTGCCTAGAGGTTGTGAATTGCATTTACATTAGCCTGTCAGGATACTTTATTGTGAGCTTTTCCTGGAAGTGAAACCAAGGGATACACATGAACACACAAACAGAGAGAATAAATGCATCTCATGCCCTTTCATTCCACTTAATCCTGCTAGTCCTTAGAGAACTGCAGGAACGCTCTTGTCAGGACCCTCATCTGTCAGCTGCCCCCCCATAAACCTCTCACAGGGTGAGGCCCCTCTTTGTCTCACAACCCCAGTCCACCTAGAACCAGTCTGTGCCAGTCTAGGCCATCCCTGCCCTACCCAAACAAACAAAACCCTCCAGCAGGGAAAGAGGGATGAAGGGATGGATGGAGAGAAAGACAGGAGAAGGATGCAGAGGATATAAAGCAGAATGTAAAACAGAGAGAAAACAATAGGGTGGATTATGGTGTAAATGCAGACCAGGATGTAAAGCACCCACATTCAGAATTACATAGTTTTACACCCACTGACCCACAACACTTTATCAGTCTCACTTTAAAGATTTTCACAACAAAGCACAGCAAATATCTGTTTGATAGTGTGCTGCCTGTGTGCAGTCAAGTAAAACTACCACAGACTAACAACTTCGTAGTTACGGTCTCTCCCAACAAGGCTCTCTCTATTTACCCTCAATTCATTGAATATGGTCAAGACACGCTGGCGTCTCCTAAACAAAAAGCTTAGTTCAACAACAACAATAACACACCATAACACTAGCTAATTTGCTTATACAGTATAT
>JBAMIG010000005.1:2620530-2633531 GCA_037177335.1 Kiunga ballochi
TTCTGCCATAAAGTGATGCAACATGTCTCAGAAACAGTATGTATCAAATATGCAACATCAGGCCATAAGGGGTTAAATTTAATTGGGCTCTTTCTTTAGATTTAGTTAAAAATAAGAAATAAGAATTTTTTATCCATGATTTCTTGAGTCAGGCCCAACACATGTTTGTAGACTAATAAAGCATAATAGGAAGAGGATTGTTGCAATACACTCAGTTTGCTAAACAGTGGGATTTAAGTGTTTAAGCCTGTTATAACACACGCTGCGAAAAGTTAAACACGCAGCGCCACACTTCCCCAAAGAGCCACAAGCCGAGATTCATTTTGCTTAAGCCACGAGTCACTAGACCGGCATTGTTCACATCCGCTCAAACATCCCATCAGTCAAATTATCTGCAGAACATGCTGTACAAACCCAGAAGCTGTCTGTTCACGGCAAACACAATGCAGCTACAAACTTCCTGTGTGTGTGTGAGCGCTGAGTGACAGCGACACACTCCTACAGGGTGACATTGACACAACACAGGGTCAAAATTTATGTAGCATGTTGACCTTTGATCGCTTCATTCCTCCATCACACAGCTGTTCCATAAAACAAAACACGCAGACATCGCTGTCTCATGGACAACATTCTTATTATGACCCGTCTGACATTTAGCGTACAATTTTTACACAAAATTATGAATTTGTACTTAAAGTATTAACATTGTTCAATACCTCAGTTAATATTATTATACAAAGGTAAGTACATATCTAATAAAAACATAATAATAATAATAATAATAATAATAATAATAATAATACAAATAATATTATTCATTACTTTGAAAAACACTAAACAGGAACCTATCTTTAAATAATTAGTTAGAATAAAACTAAATATTTAGGTTTTCAGAGTTAACCTCAATAAAAAATCTATTAAAAATGTAATTTCTTCTAATATATGACCCAAAAATACACACTTACATGTAAATATAAAGCATTTACTTTCACTGATTTATGTCTGTGGTTACTTTAGGTCATAAAAACACTTGTAGGATGTTTGCTGTTCAAAGTTTCCACTTTGTCCTGCTGACCTTCGCTTTACAGCAGTCACAGCTCGTAAATTTGCCGAACTTTGCTAGCTTGAGTCTTGCGTGATGCAGTTCGGAGTTGACGCAACAAAACACTGATGTCAAACCTCACAACTGTGAAGGAATATCTAAAATCTAAGACGAGTCCATCGTTTGACATCAATCAAGATTGCTTCCAGAACAAGTGACGTACATAGCTGCTGTTGGCATGTGTGCACATACCAAGAGTACACATTTATCCTTTAGCTAGATGCCACAGCTAAACAGTGAGGGATCCTGAAACAAGCCTGATCAAAGCCAAGATGTTGCACATAAAGCAAAGCTTTGCAGATTTCACTGGTGCAACATGTTTACAGAATTTAAAATACACTTGTCACAGTGGGATCATCCCTGAACCCCATGTGCACAGTCACAGTGTGTACAGTGTTAATGTGCAGAAGCTGTGGCACCAGGAAGACGCCATGAAAGCAGCAGACAGACAGCGTGACAACACATGGACTGCTGGATAATATAAATGAACCCGCTACCGACAGAAGGGTAGTGTGTGTGTGTGTAGGGGTGTGTTTGCAGTTGTGTGGGTATAGATTAGTTCAGAGCAACAGTATGTGGTGATGTACATGCAACATACCATCCCCATTCATCACTACAGATTCATGTAGTCCTGCACACTGTGACACTCACAAGAGGGCATTACCTTGACTTAGAGTCATTTCCATACCATAATTACCACTTACTTATCCTTAAGATGAATGTAATCTGACTTTAAAGGTAAATTAACTGGCTTACAGTCATTTTGACAGCTGAAACCAAGAATCTGAACATAAACCAAACCTAAAGTCATGTGTCATCGCTGACCTTGACCTGAATGATTTCTAGCATGTGAGTGTGTTTGGGCTGGTTGTATTTCATTTAAACTACTCTGCATACAGACTCTTTATGTCCTACTTTAGAATAGGAGCTTTCTTAACTTGAGAGGAAATCATAATCATGAGTAACAACATCTGCTAAAAACCCAGAGAAAACATAGGAAACCTGACTGGTTTTTGGTCCCTGTTTGGGTTACAAGAGAAACTGGAAAAAAAAAAAAAACGGTTTAAAGGCATGTTATCTGTTAGGGAAACCTCCAGTCTTCAATCTGTCTAACAGTGAAACAGAGACGGAGACATGTCCACGATCACTGCCACTGCTAAAACAATGAAAGCCCCCTCCGTCCCAATCACTCAGCAATGGTCTTCCATCCGCCTCCTTTCTGTAGGATTACCCCGTAATGCCTAAACTAAACAAAGACTTAGTGGCTGGCGACTGCAGATGGGGGTGTGGAGCTTACTGACGCTGAATGTGAGGCCTTTGGAATGGGACAGGAGGTGCACAGAAGCAGCTCTGGTTCATGGGACTGCTTGGATGATGTCATCCTAGGGCTGAATCAAGGCTAAGGCCGACTGGGAGATTAGAGTGAGGGTCATACTGAAGACGAGACATCATGGCTTGCCCCATTTTTATTTTTAAAACAAAGCAACGGATTATTTTACTATGACTTATGCTTTCCCCCCTTTCTTTACATCAAGAGTCCAGCTGGGTGGATATTGCAAATAAAATGTGAAATAAGAAATGAGATATCATTTTGATTTATCAAACTCACTTCTGCATAATGTTTTATTTGGCAAGCAGAGAGATTGTTTCAGAAGCTGACTTCATTTCAATATACAAGTTATGAGTGTGAGAGATAGCACTTTGTTCTGCAATAAAATTGATTCAGGCCTTTGCGGGGAGAAATTACAGATCTAAGAAGCAACCTGCAGATCTGAAAACATGAAGCCAACACTTCAGTAGAAAAGACACAATTTCTCAGATGACTTTTTGGGATGATGTTTGTGTGTGTGAATATCTTTGTGGACACAAAGCAAGAGAGACTTTTGATGTTAACATATTTTATCAATCATATCAGTTTTATTTGAATCTGGTGGTTTTAACATCTACGTGTTTGGAGCTGCAGGTGTAAATAAACAGCTTTGCTGAAGCCTGGCACAGAACAGGCTGCATCTCCCTTTCAAACCATGACCCTGTCATTAGGACATATATAAAAAATAAAAATAAGAAAATATAAATTATTTGCAATAAATATTCAGGCTATAACGAAAAAATAGCAAAAATATGTGTTTACATCCAGACTTAATAAAATAAAATGAAATAAAATACAATTAAATACAATAAAATACAATTAAATTAAATTAAATTAAATTTAATTTAATTTAATTTAATTTAATTTAATTTAATTTAATTTAATTTAATTTAATCAATTTCTGTGATCAGTTTTAACAACTCATAAAGCTAGATGGTTACTTATTCTCCATATACCTGAGCTATTTTAAATAAAGATGGCTATGTTAATAACAATATTTTATTGATTTGACCAAAATCATAAAATTAGCACTAACGATGATTACAATCCATCCTCTATGGTTTCAAACCATCTTGAACCTTGAAACACCAAATCTGACCCTGAACAAAGTTTTTAATGCTTCACCATTTCATAAAACTTTCTATCTTCAGGTAACTTTTCTTCTTCATCCCTTTCTATTGAGTCAGACTCCCAAACACACCAGACATAATTTCAGATACAACCAAATCAAGACGCCTCACTCAAATCAAGTCATCACCCGCTGATGGATTTGAGTGAACTGTTTGGAGTTGGACTGAGTCAAAGCAGTCCTTCCTCGCCACGCCGTCTCTTTTTGCACATGCATGCATATGAGGCGGGTCCGGGTTACTTTAGCAGGGGCAACTGATATAGCTCAGTGCCACTGAGGTCCTCCACCACAGAAATGTTCCCCACATCAAACAAGCTGTTTGTGGCAGCTGCTTCTGTTTATGTAAAATATTTCTTCCAAAGAAGACAATCTGACAGGTATCCAGAGCTTTAAGCCCCAGTGTCTTCCCTCTTCAGACCACCTTTCCCATGGCAGCTTGGAGCATGGACTCTGCAGGAAGTTCACATCCTGTTAAAGTCTTGACAGATTCTTTGAGTTGATGTGATGATGGCTGTAATTCTGCCAACTCGAGCACGCCATGTACTTTACTATAATAGCAGGTCTGGCATCAGATCCCACATTCACACTCTGGCACGCTCTACAAAGAGGATTCATGCCTGCGCTGGCTTTTATTAACATTAATAGAAATAGCTTTCCCCGGTGTAACGTATGGGATCGGCACATCTCTGCTCTCAGGGAGGCTGAACCCGGATGATTGGCCCTTTTGGATTCCACTGGGATTTTAAATACCCTTTGACAAAACAGACTATTCTGAATCTGAAGAAATCCCAGTGGCACCATTTCATGTTCAGATTTATTCATCTGCATTTACCAACTTCTGCTTTTTCTGGTTGTGAGCTTGTTAAAAGTAAAAAGTGGCTTTACCTGCCTCTCCAAGGTAACACAAGATCGGGGTTGATCTTGCGAATGAAGTATTCTCCTCCAGGCTGTCGCCCTCCCCGGATGGGTGCACAGTCCTCAGAGGAGTCTTCCTCCAGCAGCGGTTCCTCTGGGTTTGGTCTCATCATGCCGATGTATTTAGGAAGGATGTGAATGAACACCTGAACAGCAAAAGTTTGAACCACAATGAGGCTGTATTTCATAGAGATATTAGTATAACTCTGACAGATGATTGGTACCTTTCTAACCCAGCTTGGCATAATATGTGTGCTGGGTGTTCTGTGGTGCACATTTAGAACAACCACGCTAAGGATGACAGAGAAAGTGACCAGGATCATGGTGAACAAGACGTATTTGACAATTATTGGGATCCCGAGTGACGTCTCTGGGACTTTGTTTGCAAGCAGCAGCATGAAGACAGTAAGAGCGATGAGGACAGAGATGGAGAGAGTCATCTTCTCTCCTGTAAAGAGAGTAACACACAAAACAACATCCTATAGATAATTTTAAATTAAAAAATAAATTAATTTAAATAAATAAATAAATAACATCACCCTATAGATTATGTTAAATTAAATAAATAAATAAAACAGAATAAAATAAAATTAAAAATTAAAAAATTACCCTTTAGATAATGTTAAATAAAAAAACAGAATAAAATAATAAATAAATAAATACATAACATCACCCTATAGATGATGTTAAATTAAATAAATAAATAAATAAATAAATAAAACAGAATAAAATAAAATAAAAAATAAAAAAATTACACTATAGATAATATTAAATAAAAAAACAGAATAAAATAAAAAATAAATAAATAAAAAACATCACCCCATGGATGATGTTACATTAGAAAAAAATAGAATAAAAAAAACATCATCCTATAGATGATGTTAAATTAAATAAATAAATTAATTAATTAATTAATAATAAACATCACCCCATGAAAATGTGCATTATCATTTTCACATTTATATATGAGGAAATAATCATTTAGCTTTAACTCATACTTTATTAAAAAATCAAATTAAAAAACTAAACAAATATTACCAATAATATAAATAAAAATAATAAAATAAATATGAGTAAAAACAAAATAAATAAATAAAACCCTCTAGGATTAATACCCTATTTTTCATTTCATGAATTCAACATACTCATAAGGTTTGCCATAAATCCTGCAGCCTTGGATTAAATGTGTATATTCTGCAACGTCGGTGAAAAATCGCTCTAAAAAGTGTTGCCACACAAGGACAAATATTGACAAAGCAGACTTGCACTTAATACACAGAATATCATAAATTGTTTTAAAGATCGCCCAGACTTTTAATAGACACATGCTTCTTATTTGGACCTGATAGCTTACTCTGCATTACATCCTATATACCATCTAGGCAGTGATGCCAAAACATATCAAATGTGCTGACCTGCTCCAGGAGGCAGGTAGAAGACAAATATAGCCAACACGCTAGTGAGGATGCAGGGCACAATGATGTTGATGATGTAGAATAGAGGCTTTCTCTCTATGATGAGATAAAACGTGATGTCCTCGTACAGGTCATCGTTTACATTCTTTCTTGTGGGTTTGTGACAGATGGCCCATTCTCCGTTCTCTGTGGAGAAAGACATGAACAATGCGAGCAGCAGACAGGAGAAGCTGAGTGTACATTAATATGGAAAACAAAGGCACAGAAAAACAAGCTCAGCACCAACCAGTGAAAGCATTCTCATCTATAACAATCTCATGGATCTCATTGCCATCATCATCCAGGAAGTACTGCAGGTCCACCTCAGAGGCGTCGTAGGTGTACGAGCGGAAAACCATGCTGCAGTTTTGCCAGTCAAAAGGGAAATACTCCACCTACAGTTTGTTGGATGGAAGTAAATCATCATTTTTAATGAATCAAAAAGAGTACATACCTGGATGCAAGGTCCCAGTACCTGTATGGAGCAGGAGCTGCGGTAGATGGCTGGTGGGAGCCAGTTAACTGTCCCATCACTGTAAACCAACACGTTGACATACAGGGCCACGTCAAACTGCCCGTCATTACTGTAAGTAAAACAAGGTGCTTATTTCTTCTGTATGCTAATACAGATGTCTCACAGTCCTGAGAGTCAACAACCTCAGATGTCACATTAGGAGGCTAAAATGTGTGTGGACATAGCACCATAAGGCACAACCAGAAGAGACAAACAGAAGGGATTGTTCACTGTACTTTTTAGGAATAACACATAAACAGTTACCGAGTTTTTTCTCATCTGCACATTATTCTCTCAAACCATGGCTTTCAGGTGAAAGAAATATTACAGGTTCAACACAACAGAAACTATTCACATATACGTCTTTGTTTAGCATTATTTTGTATTTTAGTTATCTATATGTACACAAAACCCACTTGTCTTTCCTTTATTGCTTTATTCTAACCAAAGGCTCATTTTTTGTTCCTTTCAGACAAACAGAAAACTTTCAATTCACCTGTTGACCGTCGGCTGTTCTTATTGGCTCATTATTTACATTTTAATCTTCTTAGCAACATAGCAGTGATAGAAATATTTCTAATATGGAAATGTAATAAATAATCATAGAATAATGATTCACTTTTTGTATAATCATAGAGTCTCAGAATAAACTTATTTTGTGGTGACTTTGTAAAACTCTCTGGCAGGACATTGTGGGAAACTACATAGATCACCGGAGGAGGAAGCCATCAGTCACATTTTACAGTTACATAATGAATAATTGTTGGCAATATGTACATAAGCAGTAGCATGCAGAGTGCTAGTTATGTAGCAGAGTTTTAAGGGTTACTAGGTGGATAATCATCTACTTACAGCCAACAGGAACAAACAGTGAAGTTAAAAAGACACGTTTTGGACCCTATGGGTGCATATTCATTTCTTAACTATAACGTCACCATAGAGTCACTATTTTAACTTGTTGCATGTTGTGCATTTTCCTTTCTGTTAAAGTTTATGTAAAAAAAAAAACATATATTGCAGTGATTTGACTTTTTTTTATTCTGATTGTTTTTGTATGAAAAACAAGCCTGTTAATATCTAAAAGCAGATGTGAAAAATGTGAAGCAACCTTTGGTTTACACTGTGAAGCAAAAAGGCCTCTCACACATTGTGATGTGAGGATATGTTACATGTTAACAGGATCAATAATAAGCAACATTTTGCCCTTTTATCCCTTCAGTCACTCTGCCGTTACATGCTTAAACAATACTTAGAGATAGATCTCCTAAATGAGCTGCCATCTTTAATCCAACATACAGTAGGTGGGAAGTGCCCCTGTTGCTATGACGCTGTAAATTATGTGATAACTAAAGTTTTCTGACCTTTTCTGCATAAGGTTATTGCATATGTAAGTTTATCCAGACTCACTGTAGACATTTTCTGAATTATATTTCAGATGAGGCTGCTGAAGTTAAAGAAAAAATCAATATGTCATTACAGCAGCAGAGTTATGCTGCTGGAAGGTGACACAAACTCCTAAAGGACTGCTTTCAGTAACTTTTGAAGTGTTTAGCCATTTGTAAAAGGACAGAAAAACGAATGAGAGACAGTGTTAGGAAACACATTTGTTTTTCTGGTCATGTGATGGATTGGCAACCTGTGCAGGGTGTTAACCGACCTACTGGGTTAGGCTCCAGCTGTGTGAAAAATGGATAAAAAAAAAAAATGTTTATACAAAAGGATAAAACTCTGGAGCATGTGAAGCATTTTTCAGCTCCATTTGAGTCGAGCTGGACTTGTAGATTAAGGAGTTATTTAATTCACAATTCTATTATTTGAGAGCTTTAATATTCTATTATTCTTGTCAGACTAACAAATTAAAACAAATTAATCCCTGATTTAGTCTGGCTCCCATATTAATGAGTTTTTTTAATCCTTTATAAAAACTGGGACAGGCTCCTGCTACCTGAACCCTTCACTGGAATAGCAGATAATTATAGATGGATGATAATGTGGAACTCTAAGCTTGGGTGAAACCCACTCAGGTGAGGCCACACTACGAACAAACCATCATGGGACCCTTATTTACTGGCAGGTGTGCAGTCAGGATGAGGACACTTAATATATTATGTTGCCTTCATCTTAAAGGATGATCATGTGAGAAGATGGGGCACCTACTTGTTTATGAGGTAGATGTCTGGACGCCACACTTTGTTGGGGGGAATCCTTAAAACCATAATGTTGTCGTATTCTGCAGGGTTCCATGACAACCTGTAGTCTGTCCATGCCTGAGCATGATGAAGCATGAACGGAGGGCAGCAGTGACACAAAAGGAAGAAAATGAACAGCAGAAGGGACATAAAAGCAACGTCTCTCCCTTATTCATCCTAGTTCTTCTGGCGTATGACAAGCTTTTTACTGTAAACTCCACTGACGTGAACAGAAACTCATGCACCGCTGTCACAAACAGAGATAAAGGAGAAAATAACTTGGGGTTATAAAAAGTGACAGGTCCATTAAAGGTGGGAGTGATATAGCAGCTTTGAGAGGAGTCAGAGCGCGGCTCAGAGATGAAGATGAATGTTTTCATGCTCTTACCAGATTCATGAACACGTTAGTTGTCATCTCGCCATTCTTCTCGTTCTGTAGTCGTACCGGGAAACAAACAGGGAGAAATGGAGATATTAATGTCCACATGTTAAATTAAACCGAAGCCGGACCGAGATGTGATGAGAGAAATGGTTTTATTTTGCATGTATGATGACTTGTAGTCACGTTTCGGTGCTGATTCTTAAAACAAAGAAAGATAATTATCTGTAAATATCCTCCTCATCTGTGGAAGAGACACATTGCAACATGAATACTTTTAGAAGGGGCCCTATAATCTTCTTTTTGATATGTTTTTATTTACCAGACTGACAAGCTGGGAGAGAGTCATCCCCACCCGCACCATAATCTTCTCCTCCCAGGAGCGAGCTGGTCGGACTTTCATATTGTAGTCCTTGAATAATGTCTGATGGAGTTTTCGCTCCGTCTCTGAGGCTCCTGGTTGAAAGAGCGGAACAGGGATGAGAGGAAAATAAGGATGATGGCATTGATGGGAAAAAGAAACGAGCCAGAAAAGAAGAGAAAATCATAAAGAGACTCAAATTAAAAAGTTTCAAATCAAATTAACTTTGAGGAAAACTTTGGATCATTTGCGTTTGACCTGCAGAACGTAAAATTTACGTCCCACTGAGATGATATAAGACTTATATGCTTCATTTTATCCATATTTAATAGTTTTGTGCAACAATTGACTTTAAAGGGGACAAATCATTCAAAATCCACATTTTTTATTATAAAAGAACACTTTTTAAGTTTTTTTTTCAATTTATAGTAGTGATTCAGTGTAATTAATTAAATTAATCTAATTATAGTTGCTGAGTATGATAAATTAATGATAAAAAGTTTTTACAGATATGTAATTTGTACAAATTTCTACACAATCTTGTATTTATATATATATATATGCAAGAAAACTATTTCTAAAGCATGTTAGCTAAATAAACATAGGATGAACAACGCAAACTGGAGAAACAACAGATTTATATGATCTACTCCTTTCTCTTTCCAGGGAAAAGTGGAAGATTAAATAATCAGAAGCTTCTCTAGATAACATGTTTCCTCCTTTCTGATGAGAGAGACTGACCTTCAGTGTGAATACGTAACACAACAGCTTGTATGAAGAGCAGAGAAGGGCAGGCAGGATGAGAAAAGGAAGCAGCAAGCAGGCCAGGTGCTGCACGGTGCTGTGTGATGGGTTACAAAGGTGACTGAGCTAATGTAATTGATATGCGGCGAGGGAATGGGATCAAAGAGATGTCAGGAATACCAGCTCCATTGAGAACAAAAATAGCTTCTGATTAACAAACAATGATGTGTTAATATGCTTCATTATATGTTCCAGAGGAGGAGAAGGACAGCCCAGGATTTTCTTTTCTTTAAAAACTTCTCAAGCACAAAGTGTTTTGAAAGACAGATTTGTTTCCACTGGAATAAATCACGTTTACTCAGACGAGTTTTACCTATAACCAAATTACAGTTTAACTACACTGATATGAGTCATTTGATTCCTTCAACAGGAGACAGAAAAGATTCCCTTCTGGGTCGTAGGTTAGGGAATAATAATAGTGTTGGGACAGATATAGAAATGGGAACACTGGGCTGACTCATCATCCAGCAGTTAGACTTTTTTTTTGGGGGGGGAGTCAAAGGTTAAAATGAAGGTTTGTTGAATTTCTTGGTTTAAAAGAACCATCTCTGTGAATCATACTGATTATGTGAAGTCACAATGAAAATGATCATTTTTCTTCACAAATCATTTCAGAAGAAAAAGCAACGTAAACATTCGCAACCAGATCCTTACCAGTGAAAGAGAGAGAAAGACCGCTGAAGAAGATGAGAAGCAAATACATCCTCACACGTCTCATCTTCATTTGCCTCAGAGTCACAACATCATGTCTCACTTTTCCACTGTGTTACAGCAGCTCACTTCCCCTCCACACCTCAGCGTGGAACCCAGAGGCTTAGGCACACCTTTTAAACCCAGCCAAGCTGATGCACACCTCCTCCAGCAGCACATGCACAGATCTGCTAACATGCCTCTCTCCCCACCCTTCATTTCTCTGTGGTTGTGGCTCCATGGGTGAAACCACAGCCTGATTGGGTGCATGTGCTGGGAGTCACAAGAGGATGGAATGTGTTTGTTCTGAAAGGCCTGTGGTGCAGGCACCTGTTGGTGCTCACCAGTATGAAGTAAGCTCTGTGGGGACGGTGGCAGGAAGAAGTGGAGGGGTGTGATGCGGGTTGGTCTAGGCTATGACAATAGAGATATTTTAGGGAAGGAGAACAAGTGGCCTGAGTGGAGTTGTTCTTTAAGAATAAGGAGGGATTGGTGGTTTAAAGATGAGAATGATTTAAGGTGGAATTTCTATCCACTAAATCATTTTTCCCTCCATTTAAGGAATCATTTCCCTCCATTAATCATTTCTATTGTTATTTATTTAACCTAAGCTGCTATCTGCATCTCATATCCAAATGTATAACTAAATACATACTATCTACATTACGTTTAAGTATAACTTCTCACCAAGATTTCCTAGAAGATAGAAAGAAAACATAATGTCCGGTGGGATTTACCTGGGATAGGTAGAAACAGACAGAGTCACAAAAGCTTGTTTTCCATTGCAAGAACTTTCATTTAAAAAAATATCCATCAACATTATACTTTGTTAAATAACTTTCCTCCCCACCTCCAAATGGTAAGACGGCTGGACTTCTTAGATTCTCCGGATTTCTTGCAGAGCTCTGATTGGTTGAGTATAAACAAAGCAGATGTGGATGCAAACACACTTATTTAACTTCCTACTTTAATCATGTGAAAATGGAGCTGTGTGAACTGTGCAGATAATGATGTCCAAGCTCTTTGGAGTGTGAGAAACCAAAACAAGCGAGCCTTCTGTTCAAACACTTAGGATCATTTGGACTTTAATCACCAGATGAGATGCAATTCAGCATAATTGTGTAAAAGTTAAATAGAGTTATTAAGGAAAAAGGTGAAAACCTACCAGATGAAGTCATATCGAACTTCTTCGCAATAGTAAATTATGTAAGTATATAAAGGTATTTTAGGATTTCATCAGAAAATAGAGCTCCAGTCCTGAAGCAATAGACACCCAATTAGGTTTAAAGCTTGTAATGTATGCTGTTGCTATGGAAATGGGGAAGGAGACCCTTATATGTGAAGACAACAAGAGAAGCAATCGATGAAACAACTGTGATTGTGCTGCATTTCAGATCTTTATTTGCTTCTCTGTCAGTTAATGTCTGGATTTCATGGCTCATAAAGTTTATTATATTTGTGCACAAGAATGAGAAAATGTTCTCCGACTCTGCTTTTGTCTATCTGTCCTCTGTTGCCTATTAGGTCATCCTGTCCTCTCTCCTTCATGCAGGGTTTCCAGAGCGAAAACACACACACACACACACAGGCTATAAATCAGAAGCACATTGAGAGTTGAGAGAAGGTATTTGCACCCCTGGATGCCAACACTCCCAGTATAAATACGTGGCTCAGAATGGCCTCTTTTATGTTTTCCTGCATCAGTTGAACAGCTTGTTGTCTCAATGTTATGGTTACATGCAAGAGTGGGTCAGGTGACAGTGCAGTAATGCTGCACATAGGTGATCACAAAACAGACTTTTAGCTTTCAAATGTTTCAGCTAGTGTGTGTGTGTGTGTCCATTCAAACACACCAGGGAAGCCCATGCAGCAGTGTCCAGTGACCGATGCCAGCGTGTGTGGACTATTCTTAGTAGAATAGGCAGGTGATGCGGGGAGGGTCGAGCTCTAATGGCAGTATTCTGACAACAGACGAAGCCTCTGTTCAATTTCCTCAAAATGTCTTTATTTAAAAGTCAAAAACAAAATAAAACCAGAACATTTAGAGGGCAGGTGTGTGCTCATGGTATGTGAGCGAATCTAAAAAGACGTGCTG
>JBAMIG010000005.1:2634822-2651012 GCA_037177335.1 Kiunga ballochi
AAAACAAAATAAAACCAGAACATTTAGAGGGCAGGTGTGTGCTCATGGTATGTGAGCGAATCTAAAAAGACGTGCTGCGTGCCTGTAACAAAGCGAGAAACCAGGAGGCTATCATTGCATTTGGTGGAGTTAGCACTCTGCAATCCAACATAAGAATAGCTTTATGAACAAACGGACACATACACATCCGTGTCTCAAACACAAATGGGATTGCAATGGTTGCAGAAATATCCGTTAAGCGTGTGCTATGCTTCACATTCTGACACAGGGAAATGAAAAGCACACAGCATGCTTGTAATAGCTTCTGCTTTACCTGGGTGTTTATGTGTTAACACTACATAGGGATATTCAGAGCTGCAGCCACACTTCAGCTCTGGATGTTCTACTGTAGCTCAAATGCTAAAAAAAAAAAAAAAAAAAAAAAAAGATATACAACTAATATGAAATTTGATTTAGCATTAGCATTATGCTAACAGTAACTTTGTACTTGTGGTTCAGGCAATGATCAATAAAAACATGTAAAATTCATGTTTTGATCATGTTAACTCTGCTCAGATTCGACATCCTCAAAGAAAAGTTTCTTTATAGATTGTAGCAAAGAAGTGGAGCTTCATCCTTCCATAAAGGCAAAAAGAGTAACATTAGAAACATGTAGTTCGACATAAAAGTTAAAAACAGCCAGGATGATCTTCCCTCGAGAGCTTCTTATTAGATACAGTTGTTGATGGGTGGCACAATGTGGGAAAAAGAAAGAAACGTTTCAGGGGTATTTGAAAGGATCAGTGGGAGTGTGGTTGAAACTAGCATCTGCAAAGATAGCCAAGGTGCCCACAGTGGTGAAGACGACAAAGATCCAGAGAAACATGCGATCCACCACCATGGCCACGTACTGCCAGTCTTCCTTCAGCTATCAGAAGGATTTAAGGGCAAATTATTAGAAATGAGAAGAAAGATCTTATAATATGATTGCAGAATAGGTTTGGTGTATTGCAGCAAACTCACAGCTTCATAGTCCTTCTCAGCCTGCAGAGCTTCGGCGATGTATGTGATGGCGTCTATGGCTGACTTGAGCTCATCAGGCAACGTAAGGTAAGTGCTTGGGCCGTCGATGAACTTTCTCAGATCTGTCCACAAGCCCTCTGGCTGGAACCTGTAAGCCAGCACACATGTTTGTGAAACATGCCTAAATCCGAGGGGATCCTCAGCTGCTGCAGCTGTTGCAGCATGTGACCTGTTGGGAATGCAATGGCTTCATGCCAGAAAAGCTTCGTTATAAAAAGGATCTACTGATGTTCTGCACCACTGGCAGAAATCAGGCGATATTCCTACCACAAGCTAAACCACATGCAACCTATTGATTGGTTGACCAGTCATAACTGACCTGGAGATAAAGGTAAAAGGGTTTCATAAAGAAGACAACCAGAGCAGGTGCAGAGAGGTAAAATATGAGTAAAGCAACATTTTACTTTAGCAGGTAAACCTGTTATAGACCCCCCCCCCCCAAAAAAAAATAAATAAATAAATAAAAAAAAATCAATATTATTAAAGTATTATTTTTATATTTTATTTTTATATTTTATATTATTATTATTATACTATTAATACAAAAACTATATATATTACTAAATTATTTGGATATTTAAATTCCACCCATTTTAGTAGTTTGACAGTTTTATTTTGTTTTATTTTAATTTTATTTATTTATTTATTTCTCACTAAAGTTGATTTATTCTTAAGATGTAATATATTTACTTTTATCCTATTTTTTTTAACTGTTCCTCCTGTGTTTTCCCCATAGGGATCCTCTGCACTGGTGGCTATGCCTGCTCGGTCTGAGGGACCGCTACCTCAAGGTGGCTTTTCTGTGGGGGCCCCTGTATTGCAGCTAGTTGTCCGTAGTATGGGTGGGGGCCCACATGGTCACTTTCATGGTGGGGACCGCTGCCGTTGCTGGGAGGTTGGCCCCTGGTGTGAGAGGATCCCTAGGATATTGTTTCCTCTCAGTGTGCCAAGCCAGAATTATTTTTATTTTTGTAAATTTTAATGACTTATTACAATTTTTTTTCTTCCTTCTCTTGGTCCATTTAGTTGTTTTTATTGTGTAAAGCACATTGTGTTATGTTGTGTATGAAATGTGCTATACAAATAAAGTTTGATTTGATTTGATATTCTCAACATACAAATGACTAAAGTAAATGTTTTTTATGATATAAAATGTAGGTTTTATAGTAGAAAGCAATTCATTAATGAAAATACTTTATATTTTATTTTAAAAAAAACTTTGCAGAGTGATTGTTTTATGTTTGGTTTTGCTTATTGAGGTATTAAATGCAACTGTCTGCAGCTTTGGTTTGTTTGTGGTTTCTCTGTTTAGTGGAAAACCTTATATAAGTTGACTGATGCAGCCTTTCTACTCCTTCAGCTTCCATATAAATTCCCGTAATACAACAAGTTCCTGCACAAAGTAAATCAGGAGCCCTTTACTGATTCCAGTCTGCTCTCTGGCACCATCCAGTTGCCATAAAGTTTGCACTTTAATAGGACTAACTTGAGCTTTAATTGTGACAAGTATTCACTGTGCCAACGTTTCAATAAGCTTCTGCAATGTATTAATGTCAATCTAGTTTAAAAAAATTAGTTTTTCTCCTGGAGTATTGATAGGAAAGTCTAAGACTACATAAAGCCTTTTCCCTCTCATGGTTTCAGCTCTGGACTCTGTGCTGGCCGGCCTGTGTGTGAAAACAATGTCTCATGCTCCCTGAACCACTCTGTTGACACAGTGTCAACATCTGAGTTGCAAAAATGCACACAAGCTTGCAGAATTTAGCAACGCGTGAGCTGGTGTCTATGCACACTAATTAAAAGCTAAAAAAACAGTGAAGTTGTTTATGAGCCAGGCTGCATGTCTCTTTGCACTCCTCTATGGTACTGAGGTGAATAAGGGGGGAGTTCGAGGAGCTTCCCAGGTCTCCCGCTGAGGGAGTCGCTGCTCTGCATCTGCCAACCAGGTTAAGACACACTGTGAGCATGTTTATGAATGTTTCTGTTTACTTGTTTCCCTCAGTTACCAGCTGTCAGCTGCTGTGAGACGTCAGGAGAACATAGCTGTGGGTGGCTTTGTAAGTCTGCTATCACTCAGATATTTTCACATGATAGTTTAAACACAGCAGCTCAAACTTCTTTTCTTTCTGTATTAATATCCCAAAATAACAGATATTTATTTAAACAGAGGCAGTTTGTATATTTGTATGATATAGGGTGGAGTTGTGATACTGTGAGATACACATGCCGCAGTGTGACTGGTGATTCCTCTGGGAGTAAACAGGTTACGTTTGCTGTTTTTAAAAAATGGCACAATAAAAAACTGGCACTCTCTCATGTTTTTCCAGTCCTGAATTGTAAAACAAGTTTGAGGCTAACTTGTACTGTAAAAGTCATATTAGCTTTTTAATTAGGGAAACCCTGTGATGATGAAGTGATGGATAAAAACATGATGGTATCTCTTTAGAGATTTCCAACTACTGAAGGAGAAATTAGCAAATTTATATACTCTATAAAATGTATTTGTTGATGATTTTCAATAATACACATATAAAAAACAAAAGATGTATTACATTTTTTCTTAAATTTATCAACCTGCTTTCACTCAATCTGTTATTGTGACCTTCTGATGTGGTTCCATGTCTTATGATTGTTTATCTATTCAAGCTTTTTAGCTAAAAACGATGTATTCTGACAGATTCCTGTGCTTTGGAGTCTCCCATAGATGAGTAAAACAGCATCCTGTTTCTTCTCTGAGCTCTCTCCATCAGGTAAGTACCAGCCTGTGTTAACTCTTGCTTTATTTGTATCAGCCATCCATTTTCTTAACGAGTAGCTGGACCTAATCCTATAGCAGCAAACTCAGGCAAGAGGCGGGAATATCCTGGACAGGTCGCCAATCCATGGCAGAGCCAACACAGAGACACAGACAGCCACTCACACTTATTCCTATGGAGGATTTAGAAGAACCAATTAACCTATTATGCATGTCTGTGAATGGTGGGAGGAAGTACCTGGTGAAGTGAAGAGAAGTACCCGGAAAGAAGCCACATTAGCATGGAAGAACATGCAAACTCCACACAGAAAAGCTACTCTTCAGACATCTCCCCAGCCAAGACTCAAACCAGCAACATGCTTACAGCGAGACCACAGCTGACCTTTATCTGAATCCTATTCTCTTTCTTTTCTCTTCCTCCTCCAACAATGTTTTCTTGACTGTCATTGGTTTGCTGGCCACAGTGTATATCCAAAATGGCCATTGGGACGATATCCTGTTGCTGCTGTGTGGTATGGCGTCATAAAACAAAGTGATCCCAAGCCAAGCGAGGCTGCATTTTAAAGCTAAGTAAAAGCTTATTGATTGGCTTTAATATACCTATTAGATAGAGTTGGAAACCTTTATGCTTCAGATTATTCATTTATCCACTTATTTTGCCCCTAAGATTGGTGTCATATGGGTTTAGATTTAGGCTGTCTTTAGGTTATTTCTATAAGTAGATAATAAAGTTACAATTCTTATAGTAGCTGCTAGAAACCCTTAATTCTGTATGCAAAAACTTTTTAAGTCACTTGCACTTCATGGCTTTTAAGCAGGAGGTCCCTGCTTTTAGGACCCTTTTCACTGTAACAACAAAAGAAAACCTTGTGTTTGAGCAATAGTACTTCTTTTTACTGCAGGCTGAGAACACTTACCATCCACACAGATGAAGACAGAGCAGCCTCTACATATGATTTATTTGAACATATTGAATAAAACTAAATTTATGGCACAAAAATTATGTCAGAAATTTGCTAAAAAGGAGTGTAAAAAAGCCCTTCCTCTTCTATACCCAGTGCTATTTATAACCACATTATATATATTTATATTAGCAAACATACAGATAAACGGTGCTGTATATTTATTTATGTCCAAACCAGCAGCAATACTTTCTTCTCTGCTTTATTTTTGGTCACTGTTGTGCAGGATGTATCTCAGCATTGCCACATTGGGTCTGCTGCTGCTGACACACGCCCTCAGCTTTAATGTTGTCATAACTTTAAGTGGAGATACAGCGTGATTCTCTCTTCAGGCCACAGCTAGATATTATTCTGTGGTGTCAGGAATCATTTGTATTAGTTATGTCATTGACATACATGTAATCTGAAAAAGGTCATGTTTAGCTACTAGCTTCAAACATAATGCAAACAGCAATTTATGTGGAGGTGAAACGAGAAAAAGTAACATTTGATATGTATACAGGAAGCAGAAAAAAGGTCTTTATACAGTGAGAGATGCTTTGGAGCACGGTCCTGTTTGCTTAATGACCTTAAACTGGCTGATATCCAGCGGGTCCTGAGACTTTGGCTTAGAAAATAATGTTTGTGGAAGGGACCCTCATAAAAGCCACTGCGATAATTCAGTTAGCATTTAATATTTAGTTTTTTAGAAACTTGAAGCAAGTCTGGACCATATTCCCAGTCCAAAGCTCAGTTCAATCTACACTCAATTTACAATGCGCCATAGTTTTACAGCATGTCACACAGAATGTTTACAGAAATACATTAGTTTACCTCAAACAATAGACATATTCTATGTTAAGATTAATGGATTCTCCTGAAAAATCAACCAAAAATCATGAAATTTAAACAGCATTTCCCTTCAACTGGTTTCAGCTTCCTCATAAAACCGATCTCCTTTCTTTCTGTTCATATAAATAAACAAAATCCTTTTTTTCTTTGCTGGTGTGTTTCTTCTAAAACACCTTTTCAACATTCATTTTTAAAATAAAAGGCATCCCATTTAAAGTGATCTGCAGGCTGAAAAGCGTCCCACCAGAGGGCATTGTGGGACCGTGACTTTAAGCTGGAGCCGGGGCAAAGCCTAAAGCTGCTTGTTATTCTGTGCATGGAATTAGGAGTTCACCATGCAGTGCTCCCATCACCGATGCTCCTGTGACTGTGAGCGTGGCAGGTGAAGGAGCTGTGACCTAAAAGGAGGTGAAGCCTCATCAGATAGTCAGACAAGCACAGAGATATGAACGAGAACAGGAAAAGAGAGCAGAAGAGATTTAGTTTGGCCGCCTAACACCCCCCTCTTCTCTTCTTTATGACTGAAAGCGGCACTTCATCAGCGAGAGGTAAATGACTATTCGGGAGACTAATTCAACTAAAACTGGATACGTCTGGTGCCAAGACATGCACTAAACTCAATTAAAAAGGAATGTGCAAATGTATGTGTGAGCTCAAGAGAGATACTGCTGCCTCATCAAATTGCTCTGACTCAACTCCCATCCTCCCAGCGTTCCTTCACCGTCCCACTCTCATGTGTCAGACTCAATTTGTGCAGGTCATTACCATTTTAGCAATAATTTTCTCCCTCCAGACATTTTATTTCTCATAGGAACTTAGAGATGGAGCGCCACAATGGGGAAGAATTCGGGGTATATTACAGGAACAGCATGAAAGCAGCCTAGTTAGGATGTCAAATCCATCTCTGCTAACTATTCTGTACCTCTCGTGATGTTTCTTTCTTGATCTTGTTGGTTAAATGTTAACAAGAAAAGATAAATGATTACATTTAGAATTAAATAAATCAATGCGGCAATGATGTCATGTGACCAAAGTGTAAATATAAGCTTGGGGATTAATTGGTAAGCCATTTAATTTCCTTTTTGTGAGAGAACTGCATTTGTGGGACGAGCAGCACAGCGATCTTCTCCTATACAGCTTATTTTGTTATTGACTCTTCCTTGGTGTTGTTTATTGGATTGGATAAATGAACTCTGAAGAAACAAGACATATTGTAAATCCTTGACTTCTTTGTGCTAACATTTAGTCACTCTTTGGTTGTCTAAGAAATTGTTTCCATACGCCGAGGCGCTGCTTGGCAACAAGCAAAACCAGACAAACACGAGCAAGAAGAGGGTTTTCGAGGATCAACCAACATTTAATCAAGACAGTCAGTAACAATCTAACAGTTTGCAATGATAGTGGCCAACCATTGCAGACTTCTTTATTACATCACAGTATTTTCTGTGGTTCTGCCAAATAAGGTCGTGGACTTCCGGGTAATCTATTTTGTGAATCTGACACGTTGAGATTTATAGTAAACTTACCAATAAAATGTTTCTCTGTTGGGAGATTAGCGTATTGCTGCTCTCAAGCTACAAACATGGCGGATAAAGGGTAGAGTTGAACTTCCTGTGACCTGGAGGGGGCGGGACTTAACATGCCTCATTCACATTTAAAGAGGCCGCACCAAAACAAGTTGCTCTGAAGACGCACCATAGAACAGGTTTATAAGGTGTGTGTGGAGCGAGAATAAGCACGAATTCAGATCAAAGCGTTGCGCTTCTACTTTATACAGAAAATAAATTAATGATTTACATGTTAAAAGTAGTGTGAGTGTGGTTGTTCGTCCCATCCAGGGTGTACCCCGCCTCTCGCCCGTTGACTGCTGGGATAGGCTCCAGCCCCACCGCTAGGGACAAAGTGGTAGATAATAGATAGATGGATAGATGTTAAAAGTATTTAAATGCATCATATCTCATTTTAAAAGTGACGAAAATCCATTGATTTAGCTCAGAACAGCACAACCTGTCCTCTTGACATCTACCTGCAGTCTGAAAATAAGAACAGGGAACTGGGGTATCATCAAACTAAAGCTGCTTAGATCATCTTAAGTTTAAAACTAAAAGAGTTCAATTATAAAATTCATAAACAAAATTGATATGTATGACTAAAATGCATGTTCAGCAGGCTTTTTACCTCTGAAACCTACTTCTGCATGTGATGTATTAGCTGTGAATGTAACCCTAAAGCAGCCCATACTTTAATATTCAGTGTGGAAGTACATTAATAATCATTACATTGCCCCTGTTTAATTAAAGGAAAGTAGTAAATAACACAGCAGAAATCACTAGAAGAAGTGGAACAAATTATTATCGTTGTTGGGAGAGGTCCTCAGTGAAATTTTGCTTGGGGTCTCAGAAACCCAAGAACTGTGTTTTTCTTATACAATATTGGTAAGGCATTTTAACAAGATCATCAAAAAGAGCAACTCATTAACTATGTTTTTTCTTATTTTACTGAATAAGCAGGTGTGTTCCTACTGGCAAAGCAGTTTCAATCCAGTTGTACCTGTGCATTCTTCTCTAGAAAGCTCTCCAAACACCACGGGCATTTCCATGCATGCAAACATGAAGCAGATATTCTTGTACCATCAGAGAGAGCATCCTCACCTGTTGGGCTTGGGAAACAAAATCGATGAGTCAGGTTTTCGTATGAAGTATTCATCAGCGACTTTGCTGATGGTCACAATCTTTTTCTCACGAAGGGGAATGGCCTCGAGGGACAGAGGGGTCTCCACTTTTGGCCGCAACATGCCCAGATAAGGAGGAAGTGTGTGAATGAAGATCTGGGTAGAGAAGCAAGGTAAAGAGGGGGGGCTCAAAAGTACAAAAATGAAAAGCATTGATACTTTTTCTTGTTAAAATAAATGTACTAATCACAGATTAAAAACAAAAATTGGAAACAAAGATTCTTCTTTTTTTTACATTTATAGCTAGAAGGTTTTTGTTGAATTGATTGACTTATTAATCTCTCAGTTTGAATGTTAGTTTTCTGATTTACACGACAGCTGAGATGCAATGCTTTGCCCATTAGGACAGAGGTATGAGTCTGCAGATTAAATTTAGAAGTGAAAAAATCTTTGAAAAATGTCACTTTTGAATGATATCTGTGGAGGAACCACATGGATAATGCTTTTCAACTCAACTATTCAAATTTTGAGCACAACACATAACTGTAGTTGTATTTGGGCACCACCCACTGATGTATAATCACATCAGAAGATGATGTTAAATGCATCCCAAGAAGAAAAGGAATTGTACATAAGCATCAGAAAAGACCCCTGAGCTGTACAAGAGTCAAAGAGACCCTGCGGAGGATACTCATTTCGGCCGCTTGTACCCAGGATCTTGTTCTTTCGGTTATGACCCACAGCTCGTGACCATAGGTGAGGATGGGGACATAGAGCGACCGGTAAATTGAGAGCTTCACCTTTTGGCTCAGCTCCTTCTTCACCACGACAGATCGGTGCAGCGTCCACATTACTGCAGACGCTCCACTCCCCCCCCCCACTCGTGAACAAAGCCCTGAGATACTTAAACTCCTCCACTTGGGGAAGGATCCTATCCCCCACTCTTAGAGGGAACTCCACCCTTTTCCGGTTAAGAACCATGGTCTCAGATTTCCTATTTAATCTAACGTGTCATAAAATTCAGACTTTGGTCATTAGTCGTGGTTCTCTCCTCAATAATTACTTTAAAAAGCTTATTAAAATGATAGGTAAAAGTCACTGCTGGTTACTAATTTGAGCACAAAAATAAGGTTTTTTATTAAAATAGCTCAAAAAGCTCCAGGTCAAAATTGCATGTCAGAAGACCCAGCTCAAAGGAATCAGAATATTTTAAACTATTTTTTAACATGAGTCCGTGACATCTCATCTCCACTAGCTGTGTGCATATTTTAGTCACTATGTGGTGTTAATGAATTTACTGTGTGAACATCATACAGCTTGGTGAGGATAGAAACTCAACGTCAGGTGATGTAGAAATAAGAAGGTGTAAAGAATAATGTTAACACATGTTTCTTGTTGTAAGAAAGATTGTTAAAGCAGTTTTATGAAAAACTGTCAAAACAGAAACATATTGTTAAATACATCCAGTTGCACTTAAAATCTGGCTTCTCTGAATACAGCAAGTAGAAATTCTGGGTGGTAAAAGTTTACTTGACTTAATTTTAGGACTCGATTGAACAGTTTGGGAAACAAATATTGGAAAATAAAATGTATCCCCTTAAACTTCATAGAAAAAAAGCTTGTTTTTGCCAAAAATATAAGGAAATAAAAAACCTGTTGACATTTTACTTTGTAAAAACAGGGTACAGACATGTTCTTCCTTCTTTACGTCAATTTGCTATCTGGACAATCAGCCTGAAAAGTAATATAATTAGTTAAAGTATATAAATAACAGAGCTGTTTAGCTCATCTTCCCACCTTTAATAACTTCACAACACGGGCTGATTTAATTCACAATAATCCAACACAAACAGACACTTTTTTTCCAATCTCCTGAACCCATACAGATCAATACTGGTTTTCATATCCACTGTTGCTTCTTCCCTATTGATCTTTTTTTGGCAACTGTTTAATTTCCCACATCCTGGATCACAATAAACTGCAAATACAACAGAGGAAACTACACCCCAGAGAGCATTAGTTCATCTACAAAGATATTCCTGAATGATGGCTGCAGTAGGTCAGCTTCTGCTGCATTTCCATGTCGGACCAGAGTCTCACACACTCACAACTAAAGGGGCTGAGCTGAAACACCTTAAAAACATGACAATGGGACATGAGGAGACACAGCGGACCTGAGAGAGAGGAAGAAGGGTATAATGAAGCCTGAAATGGATTCCTGTTGCTGTAGATATCCTACCAGCTAACAACATGGCCTTCAGTGCACTTAGTCTCTAACTGCAGATATAAAGATACAGATGATACTAATAACATTTAATGGGTACTTTCTTGTACAACTCTGATAATTTGACAACTACAAGCAATTACAAACTGGGGAGAGTTGTTTAAACATCTCCATCACAGTAATTATACAGCTGGAGTGGTGAGGTGTTAATGACACCTACATATATGGCAACACTAGACCTGCCTCCTCAGCATCAGGGGATATCCATCTCTCTCTTTCTTCCTGCTGTGCCCTCCTTTAAGGCTTCTAAATAAAAATATAACATTTATACTGCACTGAACATTCAATTCAAACAGATTTGTTATCGTTGGGATTTGCAAGATATTCGTAATTTCTCCTGGTCAGATAACAATCCGGCTTGTCTGCGAGCATGTGATGGTTTATTTGAGCATAAAGTGAATAAATGCCAAGCTCCATGCTGTATGAAAGACCCTTTGTAATGCCTGCTCTGCTATTGTGTGTTCGTTTGGTTTAGATTACAGAGAGCTTAGGTGAAAAAACTTGCAGGAATCCACAAAATACACAAGACAATTTCATCTAATTCAGAAAATTAATCAATTATTAAATGGGTTAATAAATCGTTCAATTAGTTCATTTGAATAAAAAGCACCAACATGAAATATTTGTCCTAAAACTAATCCTTCAACTTATTCTGTTTTCCAGTTTTTAGTTGCTAATTTTAAGCTTAATGTTTCCTTCTGTGGTCTGATTGGTTGTAAAACATCTAGCAAAACATTTTCACACAATTCCCTTTTGAAAAAGTGGAAGGGACATGTCCCCTGTGTCCCTCCCTAAAATGACATCCATGCAGGAGTAGCAGAATGATTTGCTCTCTATCTTTACACACTTCTTTCTTGAAATACTTGATCTTTTTACATTTAAAAAAAACAATGATTTTCCATTAGCTTTGCTGCATTTGAAACATTTTGCAGCTATACATAATTGTTGCATCTCTGCAGGTCGGCCTTTTAGTGATTTCACCATGACTTTAACGTATCAATGTTTCATCACAACCAGTTTTTTTTCCAGTTATCCAATTATTTAAGTGTAAGAATTTCAACGAGGAGATAAACTGAATGAAATATGCTGCCTCACTGTGGAGGAAGTTCCTTATTAAGTATGAAATTACCTGCCAAAATGAGCTTTTTCTTTGTTCTTGCTGGATAGAAAAAGGAACAATGTTCTCTATCAGAGTTTCTTATATGATTAAAAGCAGGGAACGACAGTAGTGATGTTATTCCTAATTAACACTGGTGTATTTTATGCTTTTGGAAATGATGTGAGTGGCTTTATTACCAGACACAGGTGATCCATTCTGTTTGATAGAGACTGACTCACTGTTTCTGCACCTAGAGCAGCAGAAATCCCTGTTTGCCGTCGGACACGAGCAGTTGCCACTTCATGGTCTTGCTTTTTGCAGTTATTGATAACTTTTAATTTTAGCTTTTTTGTTGAAATTTGTTGATAAAAAGTCAGTAAAATTAAATGATGCTGATATTATACAGCAAAGCACCAGAAAGGAAAATGATAAACACTGCTTTGTTCGGACCATGTGGTTTATAAATGTTTTAATTATTCACTCAATATCAGTTTTTTTCTTTCAAACATTTTCTAATAAAGCAGAAAATAGTCTGAATAAATCAGTTCTAGCAGGATTTTTGCATCGGCTATGAGATGTTTCTAATTGTAGCTGCTGTATTCAGATGGAGCTGGATGATGCGTGAAGTAATCTTATTATTTTACTAGTGCTGATGTGCACAAATAAATATCTGTACAAGTGATTTGGGAGACCCTGTGCAGCCATTGTGTCCCTGTTTGTGATGTAGCTATCATAACAACAAGAACAGAGACAACACATGCTTGCTATGGTGTCACCTTTCCAGTTTTCCCTCCTCTTTTTAATTCGTGTTTGTTTTCCACAGGGAAAATACATCTTAGCTGAATATACCCATGTCTGGTGTAGTATCCTATGTACTGGTGCTGATGCTGAAATATGAAACTAAGTGTCAGTGTTTATGTTAGGCTGTAAAATAAAAGCAACTGGGGAAAACTACACAAATCAGTGTTGATGGTGGGTTTTGCTACTGCAAACAACTCATTTCACTTCACACTTGATTAATTGTTATTGTATAAAATCCATTTTTAAATGACTTCCTCCGAGATAAACACACACACATGACCAGAAATTTCCTTTCACTCCCGTTAACTGCACACAACTTTTCTCCCTCCTACATAATATGAATGCTGATAATCTGAGGAGTAGGAGTGAAAATAAGTGGAACATATATTTGCTTCTGTCCCTCCATCAAACCGGCATTAAGCAGCTCATTTCCATTAAACCAAGCAGAATAAGTGCCGGGGCCTGTTTAAGGTAAGTATCCCCTGAAACCGCAGCAGAACTCAGAACAAAGTGTGAAACTGCTGCCTGGGCTTGTAATTAGCTTCACATTAAGCATAGTAAGGACAGCAGCTGATGATGGAGGTTAATGGTTTAACATTAGGTTCAGAGTGTCAAGAACTGTGTCCACTTAATTCAGTAGTCTGCTTTAACCCAAAATAATCTTGTCCCCATTATCAAATTAACATAAAATGAAGATCTTGACTATTTCAAGGACGCAGTTTACACTTTCATGTATTTCCTTGTGGTCTATTCATAGTTTAATTTGATTCATTCACTGATTTATTGTAATTAATTGAATGAATCTAAATGTATAGTTGCTATCCACTGTAAATTATTGATAAAAAGAGTGTGTTATCACCGATGTGCAATCTGTATAAGTATCTATATAATCTTTTCTTGTACATATCCGAGATAAACTCTAAAGCGTGTTAATTTTAAATGAAACATAAAAAATGGTAAGAGTTGGAATCTGTATCCAGCAGATTACCTTACGGATCCACATGGGCATCATGTGAGTGTTAGATGAGCGGTGGTGCAGGTTGAGGACCACCACACTCAATATGACCGAGCAGGTGACCAGGATCATGGTGAACATGATGTAGTTGACGATGATCGGGACACCCAGGGAGGTCTCGGGGATTTTATCAGCCAGCAGCAGCAGGAACACAGTGAGAGTGAGCAGTACGTTGATGGACAAACCCATCTTCTCACCTGGCAGATAGAGGAAAAAAATGTTCTCATACCAAAATGATTTAGTGATAATAACAATGAGAATGAGCCCTTAAGTTTCCATTTTAGTGGGTGATATCATTTGCTTCTCTACCTGTATAAGTAATGTTCTGCTGAAGAATATCTTGCTCTTGGTAGATGCCACATAACTCTGCACCTGCATCTCCTTGCAATGAATAAAACATATTCTAGACTTTCTTAAACTGCAAATTGTGGTTGCTCTGTGTTAACTTAGCTTTAACATAGTAATAAAATAAGTAATATAAAAGAATAATTTTTCCAAAATATAAATGCATTTATCTTGTAGTAATACATCCCTGAGATCAGTTCCACAGACTACCTGCAGAGTAGATCATTACTTAACCATAGTGTCATTTTTCTCACTTGCCTAAAACATAAAAAACAACAGAATTACAGTCTCACAATAATAAATGCAGAAATATCTGAAATCACATTTTAATTTATTTTTTTTACTTGATGGAAAGTACTTCAAAATATTTAAGTCAAATCTAAAATTATATATATTCAGTATACACACACACAAACCAGAAGTGGGACAAAGTCATTGTGTAGCAAGTCACAAGTAGGTCCCAAGTCAAGACTAGCAAGTCCCGAGTCAAGTACATGTCCTCAACACTGAGTTTTAAGTCTCAGCCAAGTCACCATGAGATTTTTATCAAATTGTTTTTGTTATAAATATTGAAATATTAAGTTTACACAAAATAATATTATTCTGAAATTTCAGCTTATTGAAAAACTTAAAAAAAATTCCACACTTATGTGTTTATAATAAACAGTCCTGTAAAATATTAACAGAATGTTATTTCCATTTATTCAGTTCAGCAGTGGGAGGGAAGCTTCCAGAAAGGTAAATAATGTTAACATGGGAATATCTTATATCGCTGCTGTAGCATTTATAGTCTGTTAAAACTTATATAGCATGTCTTTGTATTCAGACTAAAGTGGAGTCTGATACACAAAAAACATGTTTACTTTGTAAGGTGTGGGCTTAATGGATTGCTGAGTGCATCATGCTAATGTTCTGTTACTAAGCTAACATTAGCTAGCTAACTTTGACTAGCTAACTTTACTTCCAAGTCAAAGTTAAGTCGAGCTGCAAGTCATTCATAAATATGTCAATTAGAGTCTAAAGTCATCAAATTAATGACTCAAGTCTAACTTGAGTCCAAGTCATCTGACTTGAGTCCACACCTCTGACACAAACACACACACACACAGGTATATATGTACCTAAATATATAAAGATTAAGGATAATAAATTTAATTCCAGCTGATGTGCAGATTAAATTACTCTGAGCTTCACATATGTGCTTTAAATCAAATATAATTGTATTGCATTGCACTAACTGTATTTCTCGCACAACTGAATTTGCATCTGTTTTATATCCAAAGAGAACATTCTCAGTAGAGTTCACAAGAAAGATCAAGCTCAGGATTTCTTTTTGAGTTAATGAGTTCCTGAGTTGCAGTGAAATGGCAGCATAGCTACAAACAGAAACAGCACCCAAAGACATTACGTCTTGCTGGTGACATCTCAAAACTGTTGATCTATAAATGCAATGCAACACAGTCTCTTCACGACAAAAGCAGAAAAATTAAGACAATTGCAAATTAGCACAGTAATTAATGTAGCTGACCCGTCAGTAATGTACATGTTTAGGTTTAGGTTTAGGTTAAATTAAGAAGATGTTTTCTCTTACCCTGTTGGGTTTTCTTTGACTTCCCTCTGAAGTTAAATTATTTCCCCAGTTGTGATTTTTAAAAAAAATAATTTTGTGATTAGACAGAAAGTAAGAAATGAGTAATTAAAATGTACTCAGTAATGTTTTCTAATGATTATTTCAAATGATCTGATGTGCACTTTTCAAGCACAACCAATTTTAGCCTAAATAAAAATGCAAGATCTTTTTTAAAGGTCAGAATTTCACATATACTGTGTAACAGAGAGCTAAAGGATAACTTAACTCCGTCACATTGCATCCCTGGAAAGTTCTGTGAACAGAATTCCTCAGTGTGATCACTGTGTGTTATCAACAAGACATTTTTCAGGGTAATAATTCAGCTTTGGGAGATTGGACACATTTTAAACAGAACAGACAAACACAGATATGACATCTTGTGATTCAGCAATTTTATAGATCTGTAATCTTCACACTTTTATTAAACTTACACCAAGCTATAGGACGGGTGATGGATTGCTAAGCAGCCAATGAGCCTCAGCTCATATACAAGAGATCTGAATACACTTTTGTAAGTCATGTACCTGCATCTGGAGGCAGGTAGAAGTTAAAGATGGCGATGATGGTGATGAGAATACAGGGGATGATAATGTTGATGATGTAGTATAGAGGCTTCCTCTCAATGATCAGGTAGAAAGTCATGTCTTCATACAGATCATCGTTCATGTTTTTCCTGCTTGGCTTGTGCCTGATGTGCCACTCTCCACTCTCTGGAGGGAAAAAATGTCAAAGGAA
>JBAMIG010000005.1:2660388-2672860 GCA_037177335.1 Kiunga ballochi
TCACTTCCATTTTATTTCTAAGCAATCTAAGGGCACTCAAGAGCACAAAACCCAACTATTCATCTATTCCTCAGAGGAACTTTGTTCTTCATCTCAAGGTGGCAAGAATAAAAATGATGAAATTTTCTTCTTGTATCCCTGGAAGGAGAGTTCTTACATGTTATTTGGATGGCAACACATCCAGAACTATATTATGTTGTGTTCAACAACTATTGGTTAATTGGTGAGAAAATTGAAGTGGGCGTGATGAAAGTTTAAAAAGTGTGAAGAGGAAAGCTGTTGTGCTGAGTTGAACAGATCATTTCAAGGAAAAGCTGATAAAGGTGGTGAGGAAGAACAAAATTATTTAAAACATGACTTTCACTAACATGGGCAATGCAACACATTCATGAAGTATGAAATATCAGGAGCAAAACCTACTTTGTCCTTCTTTTTACCTTGAGAATAAGGATTTCCATTATCCTGGAGTTGTATTAAATGGAAATATTGCAAAAAAAGCTGGTTGTGGAATTTAAAAAGATCTTAAATTACAGCAAAACCTTTTTAGGCTCTCGTGAAGTGGTTTTTCACACATGTCGGTAGAAGTATACATTATTGCAAAACTGTGATTGAAAAACCTTTTGACATTTGCTCAGGGGGTCATGTGATGAGTTTGATGACACAGTTTAGATAGACAAAGAAGAAAATAAATCTTAAATACTAAAAAAGAAAATTATAATCATCCTCCATGATAGTAAAAAGAGAGTAAAAAGGAAGTTTTACAATAACTTTTTGGACAAAAAAGCTATTGAAAATCCCATTGCTACCTGGCACAAGCTGTAATTCCCGAAAGATCTTGTCTTATATTCACAAGATTTATTGGCATTTGCAGCTTTTAAGCTAAATACCATGCAATGGAAACACATGTAAAGCACACTTGTAGTAAATTATTCAAATGCTGTTTTCTTTTGTGAAAAACTTTACGGAAAATGCAGCTTGGCTGATACATCTATTAATTTGAGTCAGAGGCGCTGGAGAAGAAAAAAAACATTAAAAACCTGCAGGGCAGCAGCCTTTATGGACTGACTTTGACTTTAAACACTGCTAATCAAAATAGAAACATAGGAATATGACATGTTAGCATATCTTAGCATGTTAGCTAATGCTACTGCTAGCATAGAGCTACAAACATGTTGCTAAAAGCCTCACAAAGGCACGACTAGGGCTGAACTTAATTTTAGTTCTCATGAAATTTTTTTGTCATTTATAAATGTAAAGTTAAATCCTGGTGAATCAACATCTCTATTGGACTACATTTAGTCAATAGATTGTAATCCCAAGAAAATTATGTTTAGCTACTGTACTCTGCCTTCACTGATAATTTCCTTTCTTATTCCCTGAAGAGGTTAGACTTGCCTATATCCACTGACACAATGTAGGTTGCCTTTTTTTTTTTTTTATCATGGTGCCCTTAATGGTTATTATAGTCATTATTAAAAACATTTGACACTCAGTCTGTTATCCATGCACAGATCTGTTCGGTATCAGCATCTTACCTCCTAAAGTGTTAAGGCTGTAGAGGCAGCAAGCCCACATGAGTATTTCCACACTTTTCATGGTGACCCCACCTAAACCAAGGTCTTTCCTTCTCCTCAAAACAGATCTTTATGTGAGTTAATCCAGCTTTTAAACTCGTTCTTTTGCTCTTCTATGCACCACTTTTGAACTCTTTAACTTGAGTATTTGGACTGTTGTTGTCTGTCAGTCAGGCCAGCTTGGCCAGCTGGTCTGTGTGCTCCAATTACCTCAAGCAGGGGGGTAAGGTGGGCATGTTACCCTCTCAGTTAAGCATGTGTCTTCCCAATAACAGTTTACAATAGCAGGTTGAGAAAATATCTACCGCATATACCAAAATGTCCTGTCTTTTAAAGGTATAGAGAAGTCATAAAATCCCCATTTATCTCTCACTTTAATGCTAAATTAATCAAACTGCCACTCAAATAAGTATTTTCTTCATGCGTCTGCAGTAAAACGCCACTCTCCTCTTTTACCTATCCTTCTACTCATCTATTAATCCCACTTTCCTTATCTGGTGTCGATTCATGCCACTATAATTTACAATCCACTGTCACTGTAATTTGGCGTGTTGCCAATTTAATTAGCATAGAAGCTAACTATTAGCAGTTAGCTGCTAGTGTCAAATCACACATCATGTCGGCGGTCAAACGAGTACAACAAGACGTTGTTGGCCGGGACTCAAATACACAGTTTAATTGTGTTATTTAAGTGGTTAACTGAAACTGATGTGTTAGTTTACACATGATAAGTATATTTATTTTCATTAATCACATGAGCTAATAAGATTACACTGGTATGTTTCTCTATAATCATGTCATTTAGTTTGATGTTTGTCTTTTTTGCTTTGTTCCCAGATTGCATGAAAGCCCTGATAATGCATGCATGATTTTTTATTATTGTTTTGAACCATAAACAATATTCTGAAGTTTTAAGGTTGTTACATGAAATGAATGTTTTGGACTGAATCATATAAACCCTTAATATGCTTGATTACTTTTCCTTTTCCAGGTTTAGTTTGGCTCTAAAAGTTATCATGTTAGCCTTACACTCTGAGTTGTGAAACAAAATAAATTAACTGAAAAAAGAATTTTATTATTAAAAGGCAAAAAAAAGTTAATCACAGTTTAAATTATTCTTTTAATCATTACATTTTCCTCTGAACTGAAAATGTTCATAGACAGAAAATAATCTATTAGTTAATTAATTCATGTGTATCAGGGAAAACTAATCAAAGCTGTTTCACATATAAGCTCTCATTATGTTATATTTAAAGTTTGACTAAATGCTGGTAAAAAAATAACTATATAACAGTCCAGAAATAACTGAAGGTTTTATACAAAACATGTTTATCGTTGAATACTTCTCATCACCACCAGACAAATAAACACATTACACAACTATCTTCATTTACTACCAATGAAGAGTTAGATTAGCCCAATAAAGTTCTACTATTTAGTAATTTAAGGGAGCCAACAACTCAGATTTTAGGTGTGTGCATTTCTTATTACATTTGAGATGTCCTAAGGCAGAGAAAACATGGCTGTTGAAGTTAATGCAACAATAATGACATGCATTAGAATACAAATAAATTAATATTTTGATTACTAATCTGAACTTAGTTCCAGATAGTTGTTTATGCAGGGATCTTGCAAGCAAATCCGACGGGTCCTTCCTACAACCTGACTTAACACGTCTTTGGTTTTTGTCCTTCCACTTTTTTTTGCAGCAGTTTGCTGAAATACACAGTATAAGAAGACAGAACTGTGATGATTGATTAAGATACATATGAATAGATGTGTGTGCTTTTGATTTGAATTGTGACAATTTACATTATATACTGCAGGAAAGACTCCAAAACCTCATCAACCCCCACCACGAAAAAAAAACTCTCCAGAAACCAGTTACAATCATACAAATATATTAGTTTGTTTTATTCAATTATATCCAATAATATGTCTCCTTTGACTTTGTGTAAGTTATTATAGAAATAAATACAGATCATATTGCAAATGCAGAGACAAGAGATTGGGATAGTTAGAGATGTCGGGAGGGAAGGGGAACGAGAGGTTTAAGGGTTCAAAGAGTAAATACTGGGTAAGGACTGTTTCTTGGAAGGTGTCCAGTAAATGATTGGTGCATGCATGCTTGTAGTCCCTCCCATCAGTGATCCTATACTTCAATGCAAGAGTTCCAGTCCATACGTTCCAGGCCCTTTTGTCCTCCCTTTAAGCGCCTCACTCCACGTGATTCATGGGTTTAGATGGCAGATAGTAGTTGTTTTGTTCCACCTTGCTGACAACAGGGGGGATTTACTGCACCCCAGCCACATTTGCATGGATATATTTATATTGAGGGATATATAGATATATTTTTTGCCCCATTAGAATACAAAAATAGTGTCACTGTGACTTTCATAAGTGGAAGACTGAAGCGACTCTTTTTGCATTTGGAAGACATGAAGGAAAATAAGATCATGGTGTTTTCCTTAAAATCTCTGGAAGACTCAGTAAGTTTGATCATCCATGCAGTCCGAAGAAAAGGGAAAAAATAAAGGGGGAAACATAATAAGGATTGATCACAAATGAGCAAACACACACGTTGATGCTGTGTGTACGCGTGTTTCAGGAGGACACGGTGAATGAGCAGTCCACGTGCCGCTGGTGAGCCAATCAGATGACAGATCAGAGGTCGGTTAGCTTCGAAACCGCGACGACTCGTCTCTCTTTGTCGACTCAGCCTTTTATATTCACTGTCCACCAATATGAAACCAGGATACACAGATATGGGTTGAAACACATGTGGAGACCAACAGGGAGTTACAACGGGTACCAAGGGCCACAGGTGACCTCATATCATTTCATTACAATTCACAGCAATTCCACTGAGATATACTCAAGACACAGTCCAAAGTGACTGAAACAAAACACACCAAAAACAAAAGTCACTTAGAAATTATGGCCGGCACATTAGTTGGTAAGAGGTGAAGTCCCTCCATGGTCATCTTGTAAAGGTCACCCCAAATCTCCACTGGAGTGATGTGGGCTGCTGTGGGTGTGTGCAATGCAGATGTGCCAAGAGACTGTGGTGGTGCCTTCACAGAAAACAAAATCATGCAAATAAAGGGAATCTGTTGGTTAAAGCTGCACAGGATGTGACGGGAAGTGCTTTGGATTCACATATGATGGTACCCTTTCACAAAGCCAAACAAGTAAACAATAAAATAAATAAATCTGGCCAAAGAAGGCTTTGCTCTTTTGTCAGAGCATGTCTGGCTTCCTCCCTCTCTTTTTTGTGTTTTCTGCTGCATTGCAGATGTGGTGGAAGGACTCCACCTCAAAGTAACACACACTTAAACAGCTCACAAACCAGCGCACAAAAAGGGGCAAAGTTCTAGCAAAATAAAACCTCTAAAAGACACACACACAGTTGTTTGCAATATCAATATTATTGTGGTTCTCCTCATACCCTCCCAGATAATGTGGCTGCACCTTGTTAATGAAGTTTATTGCTTTCAGCCCAAGGACTCATGCTCATTGATTAGGCCTGTGATTTATTCTCCATTTTTCTCGCCTCTCTTCTTGGAACATTTATAAGACACATAGATCTTCAGTCACTGTTACATAAAATTTGCAGACTTTGACTGAAGCTGATGAGTGGGATGTAAAAAATATCTCCAGACACGCATACAAACTGCTTCGGGGTTTAAAGGAAGTTGTGTTTGCCATTTGCAGAAAGGATCAGAGAGAAGAAGTGAGACTTCAAAGGAAAGCTCTGCGAGGGCACGAGTTAGCTCCTCTACATTATCAGACACATGCACCTCTTCACTCCGAGTCCTATACAACCCTGTATGACCCCAAACCCCCCCACCACACCTCTCTGCAGCTGTAATTCGCTCAGTAAGCAAGGAGTGCCCTGACTCAAGAGAAACGAAGGGAAGGGAGTCCCCGGGGAGAGAGGTGTGCAGCTGAATCAGAGATACATTATTTAACTCCCTTCTCACAACTCTCCCCTCTTTTTAAGGTATAGCGATGCCAAATTCTCCAAAGGGACTGTTTTTAAAGAGCTGAATCCCCAGATATTAATCAGCGACTTAAAAGCAGTAAATTCAGCCGTCGGGAAATGGGGCTCACTAATCAAACGTGCTCAGATAAACGGTCGCTGAGATAAATGGCAAAGTTTACGTCTTGTAATCCAAGCAGAATCGTCTGAATTGAAGCCTGAAGGCTGGAGAGCAAACAGGCGGGAGCAAGGATGCTGATTTCCGGCTTTACAACAGAGTTGCACCAGAGAAAGAAGGAAAAAAAACACACGCACACACACTCATGTAAATATTTCACTCCTAATAAATTATTTAACAGTTCTACCTTTCAGTGACCTTATAATTGAAATAAGTAGCATTGTAAACAGAATGTGATGCATTTTCACACGTCCTCATGATTAATCTGATCACATATAATATCTGTTCAGTTTCTGCTAAAGTGACGCCATCATAAGCAGACAATGTTGGTTCATACATAAAACTCATATCTCATGTCTACTTGTTTGAGGTCATGAGGACAACAATTCAAATAACAGTCAGCAGTGAAACAAAGAAGACATATATCTTTAAATTCTGGTGGGAAAATGAAATATGGGGGCCGTTTTAAGTGGTAGATATTCCTTGTGGATTGCACTTGACTGCTGAATCCACACACAGAGCTTCGGTGTGAATTTCTCTACAGCCAAGTGAGAAATGAATCACTCACTAAATGTCAGCGGTGAAGGATTCAGCAGTGAAAAGAGTTCCTGATGGCTGACTGAAATAAAAATCTTGCTGCTTTGTATTCACTTTAAAGCAAAGTTAGTGGCAAGGTAATGAAACAACTGAACAAATCATGAAAAAGGTGCATTCACATGCACCTATCCTGAGATGTCACCCCATGTTATTATTTTAGATGCAGAATAGTGTTAGCTTTTTAAGAATAAAAGGACCCTCCAGTGTTTTTACACAGCATGGAAACTCACAGGAGACTGATTAAATGTAAAAAGCTGAAGTTAAAAAGCACTCTTAATTTCCCACAATACAAAGTCTGTTGGAATACTCTCGATTATGAAGAAAATCCTAATCACAAAGTAAATACAATAAAAGGTAGTTTAGGTTTTCTCTTTTAAAAATGGATAATTTTCCTATTTTATTTCTCTAAAAGCACTTTTCCAAAACACATTTTTTGAAAATTCTTTGACCTTAAGTTGAAAGGGGGGCTGTGAGCGTCGGGGTGGATGATGTCTATAAAACTCCAAGCTCCCACCTGAAAGGACACGCCCACTCAAAAGGACACGCCCACATTTATGTCGGTTTTCAAGATTATATTACATCCTAATGGATGAGTTATTTTTAAAAAAATCACCCCTTTAATGTTGTCATGAAGGTAAACTCTACTAAACTCGAAGCTGCTTGCAGCTCAGAGATAACTAAGCTAACTCAGATCTATCGGCAGCTAACTGACTGTTGGAGGTACTCCGTTAGCTCCCACTCCCACATTGAAGGACACGCCCACTTAAAAGGACACGCCCACATTCATGTCGGTTTTCAATATTATATAACATCCTAATGGATAAGTTATTTTAAAAAAAAAACACCCCTTCAATGTTGTCACGAAGGTAAACTTTACTAATTAAACCTAAATGTTTTTTGTACCGTGCTGTAAACATGTTCATCAACAAAACAGCATATTAATATAGGTCTTTTTCATTTTACTAGGTGAGGATTAGGTGCTCAAAACAGTAAAATCACTGGAGTGTCCTTTTAAATATGTTTACTGTAACAACTCAAACACCATCACTTTTCAGCTTCTTCCTAAACACACTAGACATTCTAGCTAATAATTCCTACTTTCTATACTAAATAGCTAAAGATTTAGCCCTTTTTAAATATCTCAAAGTCTAATCAGCCTCTGAAATCAACAGTCATGACACATACATAAAGATATTGCAACATAGATTTCCCAGCCCTTAAAAAAATTCCTCTTATCCTCCTTCCTAACAGTGTCTAGTCCCAGACAGTCTTAATTTTCCTCTTACAGGCAGGAGCCTCAATTAATTAAACATTTGAGTAATTAAATAATAGTCAAACACTGTGTTCTGGATTTAGCTATCCATGGGGTTGGCTGGTCAGACACACCAACCTGAAAGTCTATTTAAATGTTTAATTAAGGTTTTCAGTGTGAAAGTTAAGGTTTTAACAGTGTCTTGTGTGAAATAAATCAAGAAGTTAAAGTCCCTCCTTCAAGTTTATTTGCTCAATCATCTTCCCTCTTGTCCTTAATTGTCTCTCTTAATCTAACACTTTTCATTTACGGTGCACATAATCCCCCACTTCTCCCTCATCAGGATAGGTACAGCTTGCTTCATCTCTCAGGTAGCAGATTGCTTTGCTTAGCTCCTCTCCTCTGTCCTGATAGGGTTATCAGCTATTATTATTTACAACCACGGGTTCAGGGGAGCAGAGGATTATGCATGAAAGGAGAAGCGTGTAGAAATGTTCGTCTATTGCACGGGCCCCGTATTACCATAAATCCCTCTTCAATCTCCTTTTCTTCTGCTCATCATCACTTATTATCCTCCCTGAAAGTGTCTCTGTCTTTCTTTGCCACCTTTGTTTGGTTTCCTCTCTGCACCTTTATCTTTAGCGTTGCCTCACACAGGACTTCCACCAATACATAAACATTCGTCCGAAACAATTACACGACTGGCGCATTGTGCCAAGAAAGTTTGATATGAAAAATGATTGCTTTTTGTGTTGAGTGGAAAGAGCAAATGGAAATACATAAAACAAGTTCCCCTGACAGAGAGAGTAGGGCCCTATATGTTTAGATTGCCACGGTCTGCCTTTCCCGGCCCATACCGCCAAATACACACACACAAAAAAAGTGTGTATATAAGATATTGCAAGCAAAAAGTATCTTTCCATTCTCCTGTATTTATCTCATACTGCATCCAAGAGCTATTACTTTCATTATTATGCTTTTTATGACTTTGGTTTTTTTTTAATGCTTCTAAAGACAAACAAATAAAAACAGTTGAATGATCTGATTATCACCTAATTATGTCAAATGCAGTCAACTACAACACAATAAACTAAACAAGGCTTGAATCCATTTTTTTCAGCAATGGCAAAATCTCTCAGAGATTTATGGTAGAAAGAAGGAAAAACTGTAGAAACTGTAAATATAGTAAATTTAAAATTGCATTAATAAAGTTTGGTGCTTTATCAAAAGCTGATCAAAGCAACATGGTGAAAATCAGCCCAGTAGACACATTGTCTGGCTCCAGCACAAGAAAATCCAACATCCTTCAATTCATAAACAGTTCCTCTGTGGGATCCAAACTGGAGCATATTTTGTCACATTTTTGTACCAGAATAAGTAAATAAGATAATTTTGCACAAAATCAGCTAAAACAAATCACTTGTAAAATAAACATGACACGCAAATTAAAAAAAAAGACTAATTGAATATTTATCCAGCATTATTCGTACCAGTTGGCATGGGCATTTGACATTTTCAGAAAGCCTAATTATTCACCTTCACAATGAGATATTATTTATAAGGATCGTGCACTTATAAGGATGAGCAACACAGCTAAATGCGTGGTTAGTGCTTCAAAAGATGTGCCAAAATCCTGTGCACATCCTCATACTGGTATCCAGTTTTGTTTAGAGATTGCCAGATGTGTTCCAGACACCTGTATGATCTGGTATCTGGTTGACATACTATTGACAGACAAGAATGTCATCTAGAACATCCCCCAGATAACAACACTCCCCCCCACAGAGCCAGGTTCATCACAGAATACCCCCACGATTTATGATTGCAGTAGATAGAATGTGAATCAGCTCTGTCATGCTTTTCATAATAAAGTGATCAATACATTCCCGTTGATGGCTTGTATGATGAGGTGAAGTAACTATTAGAGGGGGAATTTTTAAGTAGTACACAACACGACCAAACCTGGATGTAATAAGATGGACACTCGTGAGCAGATGAGTGAAAAGAATATCACATTATAATCAACAGCTAAAAAGAAATAAAAGCAACAAAGTGGAATATTTTGTCATAATCTACATTATTTCGCTGAACTGATTAATCCAGTTGTGCCCAACCTCAGTAACCACAGCAACAATGGGTAGACACACCTGGGTTAAGTGGTTCATCCAAAAAAAAAAACAAGAAATAAAGGAGCTTTTTAAGAAGTAGCGGAGTTGTGCATAAAGCCCATAGCAAACTAAACAAGTACAGGAAGTAGACCTTATTTTATTGAGGCTCCAGAGACACCTGCTAAGAACTGCTGTGTGTGTTGCATTAATAGAAGGTGATCCGTTTGACCTACACATTTAGCAGCTTTAGGTTAATTGAGTCAACGTTGCATTTTAAGGTGTACTTAAGACAGGATGTTTAGCCTCAAGGTATGTTGGGGTGGTGTGATATCTGCAGGATCGGTTTATGATAGCACACAGGTAGATTTACCATGATGGCAAAATAAGCCTAAGTGTTGCTGCATGGGCCTTGAATGTTCATGCATTGCATTGAATAGCTCCACTGCTAGTTCATCTCACCTGTAATATCCCCATCATCCTCCAGAACCTGCACACACACACCATTGCATCAGTAATTCAGAGTGTGTTTTAATGCATGTGTATCAGGCTGTAAGATCATTTTCTGTTATGGTGACCAGTGGATATGATGGCAAGAATTGTGTTCCCACTAAACAACCGCCTGCATGTGTGTGTGGTTATGCTGTGTGCCAAGGGAGCTGTTGGCCCCTCATTTAAGGGTTGAATGTTTATGATCAGTCCCAGACTCCATTAACAGGGCCAGAAGGACGGGGTGGGTTTTCTTGTGCTGCAGAGTGAAAAATTGAGTCCATGTCACAAACTAATCAAATTGGGGCAAAAGTTGAGTGAAAGAAGAAGAAACAGCACATATGCACAGAGACACACAAACATTGATGATGAGTATTCAGGCCATCTTAGAAAGTTGCTGATGCACACAGAAGATGTGGACTGAGCAGATGGCTGCAGAGCTAAAGTCTGCAAAAGGTCTGTGTGACAAAATCACATTAGCATGGCTCTGTGTCAAGCTAAGATTAGCATAAAAACCCTCCAGGGGTAATAAAAAAAAAAAAACCCACAACCCTCTCGTGAAGCATGTGCTGCAGCGGGTCGGACTTGCTCATTGCATCCGTAAAACCAGGAAGACTTTGCTGGGATATTTGGTTGACTGAAAGATGACAGCTCAGAAGCGTCCTTCCAGCTAGTGAAACACGCTGTGGTGACATGCTTTACAATGCTAGGCCACTGTTCACCTCTTCATGGAGTTATTGCTTTTACACCCCAGGTTCTGCTAACCACAGAGGCAATTAAATAGGAAAGTGGAGGGCTGGTGTTGGAGTCTGAATACGAAAAGGGGCATTTCTTTCTCCAGTTCCTCTCTGCCTGAACCTGCTCCTTTTCTCCAACTTTTCCTACCAGTCCGTTGTTGGGTCTGTTTCAAAGGCAGCAGGTGAGAGTTGGCCCCAACTGCCTTGATCAGGTGTTCACTGGCCATTGCACTTTGTCATCCATCCCTCCGCTCCTCCGTGTCTCTGAGCGCTAGGAAGAAGAGGTTTTGGTTTTGGATTGAACGTCTTTCTTGCCGTTCTGAAGCACAGGTGAGTCACTGGAGGTCTTGGGCGTTTTCCTTGGTGGACTCTGTTCAGCAACATCATGTAAGGAGGGCTCCCTGTACATGGCAACTGGAGAGGAGAAAAAGGACAGATGTTTAAATGATGTGTTGTGCATGATCAGGACATCTCCTGAATGTATTGTTGCTGAAATGATGCATCATTGTTATGATTTGAACACTTTGTGTGGTGTTTTTTTGGTTTCCTGTTTGGCTCTGTTTTCGGTTTATTGCTTTCACCCGTATTGATTTGTGATTATGTTCTCCTGCTTCTTGTTCAGTTTGGTTTAGGTAACATCATGGGTCCATTGTATTGTGTTGAGTAGGTTTGAGTTTGTTGGTGTCAAGACCTTCATTAAAAGTATGTTTTCCTTCATTCTACTTCCTCCTTCCTACATCTGGGTCTACTCCTCCATACCACTCCCTCATCGTAACACACCAGCTCCAGATGTTTAGAGTCTTCATTCAGTTCCCCTACATTTCTAGCAGCAACCCCATCAGTTTTTTAAAGCTACACGTTAACTTAACTTGATATATTATTAAAACTTTGAGTTCTGGGAAATGTTATTAGTTTTTTTCACAATAAAAGCTGAATTATCACTCTGCTATTTGATTCATTAATTTGTTTTAGGTTCAAAGGTTTTGTCTGCTAGTACAAGCAGCTTGTTAAGCAGCTAGTAGCTACTTAACAAGAAGGAAATTTTACTTTCATTCAACAGGTGAGATACAATATAAATGGTAATGTTTCGAAGCACTTGAACTACTCATCATCATTCAGGTTACTGGTTTGACACTTTTTGTGAACACATGTACCTGCAGGTGGTTTTGATGCTTTCAAATAACTACAAATTTAATACCATAACTTTATAACTGAATTCAAAGATTAAGAATGACTAAAGGACAGTCTATACATTTCCACCGGTCATAATCATTGATATCAGTGATATTATCAGTACATCATTATTGGATTAACCTTGTTTTGAGAAAGCCTCGGGTTGTACTCACACATGTACTACTTCAGTCATGGTAGCATCGCCTTCACTGTTCATTAGGAAGAAGCAAGTATTGAAAGCGCTTTACGTGTTTTCTCTGTAATTCAATCAGCATCACCAACTATGAACATTTCCAATGTGATTCCCTCATCCATCCATTTTCTACCGCTTTGTCCCTAACGGGGTCGCGGGGGGGCTGGAGCCTATCCCAGCAGTCAACGGGCG
>JBAMIG010000005.1:2698749-2711294 GCA_037177335.1 Kiunga ballochi
TCATATAGCTCATAAGTAATATATATATATATATATATATATATATATATATATATATATATATTTATATACAGTATATGGTTTAGAACTTGGAAATAACAGTATCTTTTCTTTCTTTCTTTGGTTTGCTAATCTGATAAAGGCTTATGTTGCCTGCCTTTCACGGGAAAAGTTAGAAGTGTGGCGTTAGCATGATTCTAGAAAAAAACAAATTCCTAAGAAAAAGATTTCTCTCCCATGGGGCGAAGAAAAAACTCCTAACATTGATTCTTATATATTTCATAGTTGGACATTTCCCCTCGCCTGGCATTACGTAACTAAAGTGCCTTATTTCCTGTCACGTCAGATCTTGGCTTAGTAGTATTCTATTACTGCTGATTCCTTATACTTTAGTTTGTGGATGACAGGATGAGAAGCTGATAGAACAAAGAAAAGGTGTTAGACAATAAATGTGGCTCAGCAGACCTGAGTGATTTGATGTGATTTGTTTACTGCAGCTCAAGAAAATCATTGCTTTTTTTCTTCCCAAACACATTTTTCCATCGCTACACCTGAAATAAACCTCTGCGCATCATCTCAGGCAGTTTGCATGCAGGCAGCATTGGATGGACTTTGAAGTTTTAACACAATGTCGTACTTCAAACCAGGTCTCACACGCTTTTCTTGTGTGTGTGCCAAGAGGAACAACAAATGAGTTTTTCTTTTTCTGCATGCTGATGGGGTGCACGCTGATCATCTGTTCCTCCATCTTTCTTTTCATATTTATAGTTCAGCTCCATCGCTTTTATCTGTACATCACAACTCTCTGGTTGGGACGTGTGAGCTGCTTCAGAAGATGCAGCAAACAAGCGCTGCGGTGACTGAGAAGAAGAAGGTGTTTGATTCATGGATGTTTGCAGGCATTACACAAAGCCTCCAGTGTCACCACCTCCGGCTGTCACAGATGACAGGACTGTGTGGGTGCGGGCTGTTCTGTAATCACAGTGTGGACTGCATATCACATACTTAATAGAAAAAAAAACTTCACTGTTGTTTTAAAAATACAAGGCTGTTAAATAAAAACTGTTCTATAGACATAGTAACTATTTAGAAAAGGAAATTGTCATCACAGTTTGTGCACAAAATAGAGAAAAAAAGTGTTGCAACAGATTTATAAGGTGACAATATCCAGATTTGGAGATTGAAGGGGTTAAATGATGGAGATACACACACATATACATAACTTCCTGTGACCTACAAAAGCTGTTAGTTGACCTGGTTGACGTTTTTATTTTCTATCTTCATTTATTAGTGCTTTGATTTTATTTAAATTGTTTCTATATTTGATTGTATTGCTCTGTAAATCACTTTTTGATTTTAATCTGTGAATGGTGCTATATAAATAAAACTTACTTACTCACTTACCTACTTTGAAACATCATATCCTGTCACTCCTGCATATTCAGTGGCTGCTTTGCTTCTGTTTTAGACATTACAAGCAACTCGCTTAACATTTGGATAAGAATAAAATCTGAATTAAGACAAAATCCGCATTTATTTGAATGTAAAGCCTCCTCACATAGGAAAATGTCCTCCTATTACTAGTCAGGACCTGTAATTAGCTTATGAAAAAGAGAGCAAGAGTGGAATCCTTGCTTAATTCCTGGTTAAAGGTCATAGGATACACCTTCCAGATGTGATATAAGTGTTGCAGCTGCATAAATAGATGGAAGCAGCAGTACAGTTTTCAGCTTTCATCCAAGCCAGAATAAGAAATGGACAGACCCATTTAGCTTAACTTTTAAGGGCAACATAAGGTAGCGTGTAAGAGGCTATTGCATGTCAGTCTAATATTCAGGTGAGTGATGTTTCCTTACAGTTATTCCAAAAGCCCCGATAAGCCTGTGAAACTGGAAATATGTCCGTATTAGCTCTAATGGAACAAACAGCCTACCAGCAGAAGCATTTGGGATGCATGTGTTGCTCTCATGCACTACCTGCGTTGTGCTCAATCAACTGAGCGCAGGCTAATACGCCAGCAGAAGGGTGGCAGTTTTCTACCAGGACTTCTATAATAAAACCACATATTAGCTCTTTACAGGCTTATGGCATCAAAGCAAAGCATGTGCTGACCGTACCGAAGTGTAGAGGTAGCCCTCACTGTTCATGGCAACATAGAGCCCTGTCTTGGTGCTCTGGATGGCCACTATCCTCAGCCCCACAGGAATCAAGTTGAACTGCACTGAAAGACAAAAAGAGGTAAGGATGATGTCAAAGTAGCCACTCTTAAGCATTCACTGTACTTCTTCATGACATAACGAGACAACTGCTTTCCAGCTCCCTCCCATTTCATCCTTGCCCGTTGGACAGCTTATCCATGAAACACAAAAGAGGATGGCGAGGAGGCATTAGGAAAGGGAAGTGCTTTCTGTCAGACCAGAGGCTGTTAAAGTCTGGAAGTGAAAACATGGAGAAACGAGCAGAACAAGGCACAACCCTTTAAAATGCATTTAATCAGGAAGTGAAGATTGTGGAGAAAAAGTCTTTTTAATTAATTTCATCCATCTCAACAGAGAAAACAGCACCCTGTAATGCACTTTGCTCAATCCCTCTCCTAGAACCTTGGGTTTATTATGTGCATTGCTCTCCATATAAACTAGCTTCGACCTAACCAGACGAAGGAAAAGAAAGAAGTCACCCAATGCACAGATGTGGTTTTCCCGCACATGCCTTTAAGAACTCCTAGTCATTATTTTCCTATTTTCTCATGTTTATAGACTTAAACAGTCCCTAATAGGATTTGCTATGACAAGTTGAGGGATACAAGCAAAAAAGCCTTTGAGCCCTATAGCTGCTTTGTGGAAACAATGTCATGATGACCAAATGCTACCAGGACAATTGCAGTCCCTTAAGCACTTAGATTGGATCAGGGTGAAGGACAACCAAAACAGATTAGCTTTAGAAGATTAAAAACACCACCATGAAGATGAGTTAATTAAGGAATTTGACATCTTTGCAGCTCGACTTCTGCTTAACTGGAATGTTGTTACGACAAAAGGAGCTGCAATCAGCAAGCATTTAACTGGGTTTATTTATTATAAATAATAACCTGCCCCCTACACAGCATCTTTCAGTCATTGTGACGTTGCAGCTAGCATACACCTAACATTAAAATCAGAGGATGTGAACAACCACAATGGCATACTTTTATCTGAGCTGTAATGAAAAAAAGGAGATTTGGTTTAAGATAGTCATTGTTTACCAAACTGGATCTTCTAAATGATCCACTCTTCCAATCACTTTGAGCTCGTTTAGTAACAGAAAATGCTTCAAACTGATATCTTATTTGGATTTAGGCTTGTACACATGAGGTAGTAAAATTTCAAGAAGCACTTCAAAGCTGCTAGTAGATGTCTGTTATCTGCTGTTTCTAGATTTACATTGTACTGATGTACAGTGAGCTTGCATTTGAGAGCAATGTGTCTTCCAGCTGAATTGATGGTATCAGTCATTTGTTTATGTCCTTCAGTATGGCTCATAATTCCCCACTGAGAAGTACAGCCCCTCTGAGCAGCACAGGGAGAAATACGATTTATATAAGCATTCCCACATTGGAGCAGACATCACTGTCAAGTCTAACAAGCCACAAAGACCCTATAAAGAAGAAGGCGCAATGGTTGAAAGGCACAGCTAAATGCCGAGCTTTAAAATTGTGGGCCTCATGATTTATTCACTTCCTGTTCCTCTATTTTTTCTTTGCCCCTTTAAACCAGATAAAACCCATTGAGATTTCTCACTTTTACAACGGTTGCCTGGCAAAGAGGCCAGAAACTCATGTCAGCAAGAACAAAAAAATGTAAAAAATGTAAGAGCTTGAGATCGACGGGCGGATATGTGCTGCACCAATCTGTTGTGGTGAAGCGGGAGATGAGCCAGAAGGTGAAGCTCTCATTTTCCCGCTCTATATCACCACCCTCAACTATGGTTACGAGCTGTGGGTCGTGACTGAAAGAATGAGATCCCTGGTACAGGCGACCGAAAGGAGCTTTCTCCGCAGGGTGGCCGGTGTCTCCCTTAGAGATAGGATGAGAAGCTCGGCCATCCGGTAGGGACTCAGAATAGAGCCGCTACTCCTCCACATGGAGAGGAGCCAGATGAGGTGGCTTGGGCATCTGGATAGGATGCCTCCTGGACGCCTCCCTGGTGAGGTGTTCCAGGCACGTCCCTGTGGGAGGAGACCTCAGGGGAGACCCAGGACACGCTGGACTGATTACATCTCGCGGCTGGCCTGGGAACGTCTTGGGGTCCCCTCAGAAGAGCTGGTGAATGTAGCTGAGGTGAGGGAAGTCTGGACTTCCCTCTTTAGGCTGCTGCCCTGCAACCCGACCTTAGATAAGCGGTAGAAAATGGTCGGATGGATGGATGGATTTCCTAATAACACTTCGAACTGGGACAGCACTTGACATGCCAGTATGACGGTATGCTGTCTACAAACCCACACTTAAAAGTATGCAGACCCTAAAAAATAATACAAAGCCATAGTACAAAATACCACTATCTATCTAGCTTGCTGGCTATTACAAAGCTTAGCTACCCAGCTAGCTAGCTACAACTTCTGGACAAAACTTTGTAATTTGGCTTTACAGTTTCAGCTAAAAGTGAGACTGCATGAAAACTGAATTAAGTCATCAATGTTTAGAGACTTTTTAAAAAAAAACAAAGAAACACACATTGACATTGGGCCAATAACTTTTTATAGGTAAAATCAGTTTCAGATAAAATGTTATGTCAACAAGATTGATGGAACTTAAGTAATCAGATGTCACAAAGTCGATGCTGGCAATGATTAAAATAAAATTAAGATGAACACGTTTTTGGCTGTTCTAACATTTAATTTTGAACTGTTAAAAATGATGTTTTAAGCAAATTTCCTGCTTCTTCTTCAGCTTGTGTCAACTTGTAAGTTTTGCTTTGATTTTAACTGATTTTGACACACACCAGTTAAACCATGTGAGCAGGTCTTACTGGTATTCTTCATTTAACAGATTAAATATTAGTGCAGTGCATGGTGTGTGTCCATTTTAAGTGTGCAAATGTTGGTAAAGAAAACTGCACCTAAATCTCCTCTTTGCTTTTTCCCTCTGCCCCAAACTCTCCATCTTGAGGGCCTCTGCTTCTATTTGCTCGATCGATTCCTGCATCTCAAACAGTTGGTTTCGCAAATGAACAAGGTGTCACCAAAGAGCACAGCCAGGATGACAAATAGGGCAGGGAATACACACACACACACACACATACACAAAGTTGTTCCTTCCTTCTTTTCATCCTCATTTTGCATTCTCATACAGTATAAACATGAGTGGTAACAATGTGGAGTTAAATATAACACAGCATCTGTTCTCAATAAGAAGTCATTAGAATCTGCTGAACATGAGATTATTTGGTAGATTTAGGCCCTTTTTTAATGTTTACCAACTACCTGAAGACATTTTTACTTCCCAGTGTTCAAATAAGCAAACAACACGCATTTGTTGCTAGCCATAGCTGTGAGTTTTATCAAAGCTGTGTTGTACAAGATGAAAGAAAACTTCTTAAAAAGACTCAAACTAAAGAAAATTGTAGAAAGTGTCACAAATAAGGAAGGCCATTATTTTGAGATTTAATTATCAGACTTTAAGCAGTCCCATCTTCAATAAACTCTCAACAAAACAGCTAAATGAACCATTTTGGGAGGTTATGCTAATTTGCCCAATTATATTTTAGCCCTGAAAATGTGGACTCTTATATTTTAGAGCTGCAATGTCTTCCTCTGGTGCTTCTGTAATCAGTGGCATAGTAAGAGCTGGAATCTTGACATCAGTATCTAGGCTTAGCAAACGTGCAATTACATCCTGCTTCCTATTCTGTCCTTTGTTTTATCTTTTCTCCCCCTTATAAGAAAGGCTTTTCCTCTGTCTTTCTTTTTCATTCTCCGTAAAAAGAGTCATGCTTATCACATGGATCACGTAACTGTCTATATGGATAATGGAGGCATCCCATTTCTCTTCCCTTGTCTCTTGCCCCTCTCTCTCTGTTTGAATAATTTTCTTTCCAGAGCAACATAGAGGAGACTGTTATTAATCAGAGGTCTTTTGAGGGAGGGAAAAGGAGAAGATGGGGAGGTAAATGAAGGGGAAGTGTTGCCAAATCAATCCCACAAGTCAATTTAGGGCTTGAGATCATCTGCACAATAAATAAACAAGGAGAAAATGGAGCTGGGATGATAGAGGAAGGAATGGCTGAGCTCAGGGAGACAGCAGCAGGACACAGTTAGGCTGTGCAGAGGGGATCTGCAAGCCTGCCCGCTGTAGCGCTGCACAGCAGCTGGTCTCTAATGGAATGAGAAGGGGATTATAATCACGTATAAAAAGTCACACAGTTTATCTCTGGGACAGACATTGGCTGTTCTTCCTTCTGTTTTCTGTGTGGATGAAGCTGATCTGATAAGAGCGTTGTGATTTATTAGCCATTTAAGCATCTTAAACTGACTCAGTCTCTGTTTATCGCACCAGTTTTTCCAGACATGTTTGACAAGCTGAAAAGGAGACGCAGTAGAATGGACTTATTGAGCTCAAGCTCTGTTCTTTAAAGGGCCATGAGAACTAGCCCAGTGAATCACCAAGTTTGATCATTTTGTCTGAATAAACTAATTTGTCATCAAATATTTCAAAATAAAAGAGTTTGTCTACATCGTCATTAGTTTCACAATCCAGGTTTAAGAGCTGTGAGACGTCAGACAGCTAAAGAGAAAACCATGACCCGTATCCTTGCTGGTCATTTGAACTGCTTCTAACCCTAAAGTCTGCCGTACACGAGAGGAATCTGCTGAGCTAAAAGTTTCTCGAGACCGTTTGCTCAGCAGAAAGTTGGCCGTGCGCGTCTTGTTGAGGTAAAAATCAAACGTGTTTGATATTTTTGGCCTTGTGTGGCAAAAAACTCACCATGTGCGTGTTACAAAAGGTAAGTGCTGAGGGCAGAACTCCAATTGACCAATCAGGATGCTTCCTTCGCTCACATGACTACAGTTGATTATCATCATGACCAATTTAGTGTTGTGGCTTATACAGTAAAAAGACATTTGGACATAACTTAATAAACATTAAAACAAATAAATTTTTTCTCATACAAGTTATTAAATCTGTTTATTGTGATGATGTGTTAAGCAACATAAACTCTCAAGGAAGATATATGGTTTGTATTTGCACAGATGAGAACATTTTTTGCTGCGATATTGACACAATTGTATCAGTATAAGGGAATTGTATAGACTTTTCCTATCATGTTGACCACTCAAAGCCCTTCAATGACACATCCACACTCATACCCCAATCGGCACATCATAGGAGAAAGTTTACGTGTCTTTACCCAGAACACTTCATCACGTAGTCAGGGAAAACCTAGAATCTCCTAAGCTCTATCCCAAACCCTGAGCTCATGGTTAAGAATAATCATCATCATCATCAGACAATAATTGTTGCCTTTACTTTTGTAGAAATCAAACCACACAAGTAACGCCCCACAGTTGTTAAATAGAAGTGATACCACTTAATAACCAATGGGTCGACACTGAGCTGATTAGGTGTCATAATTAGTACGTGTTTTGGCAAGTTATTCAATTTAAAACTGAAATCAATAAAGAAAACGTTAGCGTATGCCCTGGGATTCTTAAGAAGTTATCTATCTCAATTTGCGTGAACCAATATTTAATATTAATGCCATTTACCTAACGTGATTCCAATAGTGCTGCGAGAATTTAAAATGAAGTCTTCAGCAAACAACCCACAGCGCTGGGACATTAAACGATACCTGAACTAATAACGATGTGGGAAACAAGTGGATTAGTTGAGGGAAAAGAGAAACAATCTCTGCCACACATTGTCATTTGTGTTGTAAGGAAATAAGGTTTAAAGTGGATTAAATGGCTTCTAGCTGAGCTCCATGTCTGATTTCCCTTCTGGTCAATGACTCAGACGGCAGGACGACTTTTCATTCTGCCGCTCTTTAACATCAACTTCTTTCCTCAGACTTTCTTTAACATAACGGATTTCTTTGTGCATTTGTCTTCTATGCACTTCCATCTTTTCCCTTTCTTTATCTTCACTTCTTTACTCCCATTGTCTTCACACACTCCCTTGCAATGAATTAATTCCTATGGTCTTTATTTGTGTGTGTGTGTGTGTGTGTGTGTGTGTGTGTACATTTTTCTTCTTATTAGTTCCCTTTCAGTTCCCTGGTTGCCTGCTGTCATTCACTGAGTCTTGTGAAAGCAATACTTATCCAACAATTCATCTTCATCCTATTTCAGCCTGGAGCTTCTTCTGCTTGTGTCTTCATTACTCTCTTGGCTTTTGTCAAGTATCCCCATTTCTCCTCTTTTAGTATTCTTCGTGCTCGTCTTCTCATTCCCATTAGTTGGCTAGTTCTTACCATTTACCTTTCCCTTTTAAGGCAGAAAAAATTCTTTTACTTCTTTTTTGTCTTCCAAACCAGCAGCATTCGGACAGAGCAAAGCTTCCATCGTGAAAACCTTTGAGCATTTTTTCTCTCTGGCCTTTGCAAAGCCCATTATCAAACACTGGGGAAAGATGGATAAAGAGCTGACTAGTTTCAGGAGGGAGAAAGAGATAAGCGGGGTTTCCTTTCCAACATTGGAAAATGGTAATTACAGTGGATAACATTCAGGGTAACAAGTTATGTCTTTCCAATGTACTCACCCGCGGTCAATAGTTTTCATTTCTCTACTTATCTTTTCCTCTATTTTCCTTCCTTCTGTTCTGTTTATTGAGCAAAATGTTTTTCTTGAGCATGTTGACGAAAGATTCAGTTTGTTTTGCGAGCTTAGTAAGATTTAAATAAAAATGTGTATAGTTGCTGAGACACCAAATAAACTGGATCGTTTTTGGATAAAACAGGCCTGCTCTCATACCTGGCTTGTTACAATATGGAGAAAAACAGGGTACAGCCAAAGTTCCCTTTCAGACACTGGTCATAAAACATTTGTGAGATTTCTGACCATAGTAATATCAGCAAAACACTTTTTTACATTTAAATAGAAACATGTATGTTTCATAACATGTCATGCACATTCAAGATCAAACCTTAACAAAGCTTATTGGATGTTTGATGAAGTAGTAAAATAAATTAGCTGCAAAGCAGTTCAACCTAAAGAATGAAAGTAAAAATAAGAAAAAGTATCAGAAGTAAAAAGCAGGAATGTGAAGGTTTGACGATAACATGGCCCATGTTGGTTAGCCCTGTGCACCCTCTGGCCTCCTATCCAATCTATTGCTGATAACCCAACACTATAAATTCTCCTGAAACTGTTTACTAATCGTGCAGCCTGTGCATCAGTGTTGCCACAGAAGCAACATATAGATATAAATCAGTTCCCTGGGAATGTTAAACTGGCACTAAAAGGGCCCCCTCTGATGCAAAGGGCTATTGAATAAGGATGCATTCACACTGGTGCCGTTTGGGCTGATTCACACTTTGGTCCACTTGCCTGTATTTTTTTTTTGTGTTGAGTGTTGAGTGTTCATGTGCACTCTGGTGTCAGACAAAACCACATATTCTAGTCTGTTTGAAAAATTAATTGAAAGTGAACCCGGTGCAGTTGACCGACAAGTGGAATGCTTACACAACATGAACTAAAGAGAGACATTAGAAAGTGAGGGGGAAAAAAGCCCAGCCTGCATCCACTCCATGATGCTCCACTTTTTATTTAGTGAACAAGCTTTAAGGCAAGAAATTCTGCCATTGGTCCTGAGGAGACAGGTTGGTGATTATTTCAGGCAACTGCCCAAAAAAAAGTAGTTGTGACTACATGAGGTTGGACAGGTGGTTTGGTCCACTTGGGTAAAGTGCAGTGTGAAAGCAAACCAAACCAAAGGGGTGTGTGCCATTTCTTGGATTCCCCACCCTGCTGAACAGAGTCCTCCAGACTATCCTTGTATAAATGTGCCCTCAGTGTCTGAATGTGACAAGTTGGAAACAAGGCTGGGCTGTGTAACCCAATTGGTCTAATGTTCTGGAGTCTAATAAAAAAGAAATGATAAACTGAGATCCAGTTTAACTGGGAAAATAAAAAAGATATACAGTGTGGCTAAATGCAAAATAAATAGATAGGCCTTTAAAACATCCTCTTAGGGGGGTAATATATAAATACAACCTAACTTTCCTCCTTCCTCCCTTCATTTCTGGTCCAAATTTGTTGCGTAACAGCCTGGAAAAGCCGAGAACAGAGAAGGAGAGAGGAGTGGAGAAGCAGGGCAGAGGAAGGGAGTGGTCCTCCTCTGACCTCCCCCCAGAGGGGGGAGACACAGTGATTGAGGAGCCATCAGCTGTATACCAGCTGCTTCGTCAATCGCTCCATCCCTTTCTCCTCATCGTCCTCATGTTTTCCCCTTCCTACCACTTCCTCTCTCTTTCTCTGCCAACCAGTCTTGTCTTGTTGGCTCACATTTCTCCGAGGTGTCCTCTTTCTTCCCTCCTCTCTGATCCTATTACTTTTTTATCTCTTCTATCCCTTCCTTAGTTTTTACTTCAATATAAAGTTACTTCCAGCTTTGTGACAACTATTACCTAGTTATGGAGGCCCTGGGGGACCCTTCATAAAAACAAGAAGATAAAGCTAGCAAGGCTGTAAAGCCACTGTCATCCCTTTTTGTTTGATTACATCCCCTCAGGGATACTCCACCTTGGCCCTCACCTGGCTTTTATTTTAAAGGCCTGCCTCCTTCATTCACTTTGGTCCGAAAAACTAGAGGTTATGGCAGCTCCTATATTGTCAGGAAGGCAAAAGAAAAGAGGTCATTTGCGCTTATGGGCAATTCTTCTATCTGCATCCATGCTTTTTGTCATTGGAGGCTGCACATCAACTCTTTTTTCCTTTTTCCTCAGTGAAGAAGAACTGTTTAGGGATTAGGATATAAACTGGACTGTTAATTTGAGCCCACACCACCTCTGCTTCCTCTCATTTCAACAAAAACAAGGGGAACGCCAAGTGAACTGAAACTAAATGAAGTAAAGTAGAAATTGTGTTGCATTTCAAGTGATCCCAGATCATTTCTGATCGCCCACACTACTCAGGTGGAAGTCTAAGACTTTCCAAACCAGCCTTTTTACCTTGTGGTTTTCATCCCAAGTTTGTCTTCACTCTTTCTCTTCTATTCTTTACCTACCACAGTTCAAGGTTTTCGCCTCATCCGCTTTCTTCTCCGATCTTTTCCATTTAGTCGGGAGTTTGGCTGAAGCTCCGGTTCTTAATTAGCATAATAAATAAAGCTACACATTTGGATGTCTTCATCAAAATTTCACACTTAAACATCTAAAAACATGTGTAAATTCTACATTGTTTAAACCTTAAACATGATACAGTATAAAACATGGATCACTGTATGTCTGCTGAGAAAAGATTCAAATGTGAATTGAATATTATTAGTAGAAGTAGATTAATGCCAGGTCTCAACCAGAGAACGTATCAGTGGCAAGCGCTCACATTGGTAAGATTATCAACCTTCTCTGGTGTTTTAAGTGCACATCTGGGATGGACTGAAACCAAGTCTTTGTCATCTGCAGTGAATGTCAGGGGAAAAGAGGTGATTTGCTAAATACCTTATATCTCCTCTCTGTGGGGGACTGAGACCTGGAAGTTTGTTTAGTGTAGAAGTTGGGATGTCTGGTTCAGTCTCCACAGATTTCCTGGCTGTTGTAGCCATCTTGAAGAAATATATTTGTTTTTTCAAAGTTCACCTGTCATTAAGTAGTTCAATTAAAGATGTGTGGATTTGCAGGCGGTCAATCAAGGACTCTCAAATCAACAAATCTGTGTTCAACTTTGACATCTTTCTAAGCAACAGTTGTCTTTATGGCTTGTGAATATTAACATGGAGTGAACCCACACTAACACGGAGAGAACCCACGCTAACATGGAGAAAACCCACGCTAACATGGAGAGAACCCTTGCTAACACAGAGAAAACCCATGCTAAAAGGAGAGAACCCACGCTAACACGGAGAGAACTCACGCTAAAAGGAGAGAACCTACACTAACACAGAGAGAACCTATGCTAACACAGAGAGAACCCACGCTAACACGGAGAGAACTCACGCTAAAAGGAGAGAACCTACACTAACACAGAGAGAACCTACGCTAACACGGAGAGAACCTACGCTAACACAGAGAAAACCCACGCTAAAAGGAGAGAACCCACGCTAACACAGAGAGAATCCACGCTAACACGGAGAGAACCCATGCTAACACAGAGAAAACCCACGCTAAAAGGAGAGAACCTACACTAACACAGAGAGAACCCATGCTAACACGGAGAGAACCCACGCTAAAAGGAGAGAACCTACACTAACACAGAGAAAGCCCACGTTAAAAGGAGAGAACCCACGCTAACACGGAGAGAACCCAGGCCAACACGGGGAGAACTCATGCTAACACGGGGAGAACCCAGGCCAACACGGGGAGAACTCATGCTAACACGGGGAGAACCCAGGCCAACACGGGGAGAACTCATGCTA